>KQ964257.1:0-10018 GCA_001566295.1 Microdochium bolleyi
CCCTAACCCTAACCCTAACCCTAACCCTAACCCTAACCCTAACCCTAACCCTAACCCTAACCCTAACCCTAACCCTAACCCTAACCCTAACCCTAGGGATACCGATACGTTTTTTATGGGGCTTAGACGATTCTGACAGGGATACTGTTACGCCCCACACGTACGCAGTCATTGGATGAACTGGCTCTTAACAGTACACACGTACTTAAGTACGTGCATCTCCGCTAAAACTAGATATTATACTTTAAGATATAGTAGGTAAGTAGAAACGTATTATTTATACCTACTAGCGATAAAAAAAAGTTACTACTATATGTAGTACTCTACTAGGGCTCTATATAAGAAACTCGGCTGCTAGCTTTCTACCTCGAATTTTCACCAAGTCCCACGACCCAGCCCGCCTAACCCTAACCTAACGGACCCTAAGATCTACCTGTCCCTACCGTGTCTAGCGTCCCTCCGACGCGTTCTAATATCATTTCCCTTCTAAACCTTCTCCCCCCCCCCCTAGCCCCTACGCTAGCGTAGTTGGGGTTAGGGTAAGCCGGGGGGTTAGCCCTTTTAACCCCCGGCGTTTTTAGGTGCGGGAACTTAAGCACGTTGGGGTAAGCGGAACTTGAGTACGCCGCTAGCCCGCCCCGCTTTCCCTCCCGCTATGCCTAATCACCGCCCGGCACTTGGGCACGCGTGCTCAAGTTCCAGCGGGAATGATGGTCAGGAATCTACTTTCCGCACGGAACACGCAATTGTAAGACTTGAGATTGTACCGAGCCGTGCCTGTCAACACTTCACACACATCCCTTACCCAGCTCCCCTCTCCCTTACCGAACCAAACCCCGCTCCTCCACGCGGACTTAAGTCTGCGAGATCTTCAAGCAGCTAATCTGCCCATTCTTATACACATTCCACGCTATCTTGGTCCGCGTTTCGGGCCAATACATCCCGTCGTCGTCCGCCTCGTGCTTGCGCTGCGCCCTCTGCAGCGCGGCTATGGTCTTATCGCCGAACTTCTCGTCCGCATCGAGCCCGTAGCCGTAGTAACTGGAGTCGCACAGGATGCCCGCGGTTCGGAAAGCTTCCTACAAGTGGTAGAAGGGTATCTCACCCACCTCCCCCGGCCAGTCCAGGAATGCCCGCTCGATAGCGTTGTCATCGATGGTAGTAAAGACGTCGAGAAGGGATCGGGGTAGCCCGGAGAGTATCTCGATACCGCTACGGCGAGACTGCGGGCTTTCGGCAGAAGACGAAGCGCCAGTCACATGCAGGGGGCTGTTCAGCAAGTTCAGAAAGGCACTCGACACTGCAAATATCCGCCACGTCGCCGCAGAACACCAAAAGGACCGGCTACAAGCTGCATTAGAAACATCACGACCCGCTAAACGTCGTCGAGTTGAGCCTGACCTATATCAGGACTTCGTTGACGTCGTAAATACCGAGCGCGCGAAGAGGCAGGTTCGCCGCGAGCTCGCCTCTGGCTCCGACACAGAGTTAACCGCCGACAGCAGCGATGACGAGATACAGGTGATTGAAAGCGATAGCGACGAAGAGAGCTGCATAGAGGTCCAGGGCGATTGATTTCAAGTATTTTTAACGACTGGTTCTTGAGTTATTGCATAGTGACAGCGAGGTTGACGATGGCTTCAAGCGCAGGTAGGGGGTGGTTGCGAGCCAGGGGGTGGCCAGACTTAGATTGATTCCTGTCATGGGCAAAGGAGTCACCCTGCCCTTGTATTTTGAAGTTTCTTCACCATGGAGTCTGTGGGAAGTTTCGCTACTCTGCAACTGTACGTGCGAGCAGTAAACTCGACTCATACTATTCTCAAATCTATTACCCCATGTTATCGCCATACGATGTTCTATAAATAGAGCTGACTGGCCCCGTTCCCAGCCACCCCGCACAATGTTCTTGATGGTTCCGACATCAAATCGAAAAGACGCCCTCTTGGGAGAGGAAGACAGAGGAGAGACAGCAACAAGCACGACGCAAAGCTAACATCCTCGTCGAGACCCAAGTCCAAATCCGTGCAGCCGCCGGAGCCTCATGACACAGCACGGAGCTCCACGACGAGCTCTTTCTCCACACCTCCAACATGGGCATCACCAGCGATCGTGTCTTTGACACGCCGGAGCTTCTGGAAATGATATTGCTGGGAGTCCCGCAGCGGGACCTGCTCACCTCGGCCCAACGAGTCTGTCATCAGTGGCTTCTGCACTTACACACGAGCAAACCACTCCTGCGCGCCATCGGCTTCGCTCCCTACGAAGACAGAGGGTCTCCACCACCTGGCGACCGCGCGTTCAACGAGCTGCTCGTCGATCGCTTCCCCAAGTTCCTCGTCCACGATGTCCCAAGCATGGCGCGCCAGGAACCCATGCACGGGCGCCCAGAGCGCGCTCGACGACACGACAAGGCGTGCCAGGAGGCACTCGCCGCCGGGTCCTCTGCGGGGGGAACCTGGCTGTCGATGCAGATCGCGCAACCCCCCTTGCGCAAGATCGCAGTCGTCGATCACATGTGCATGTTATCCTCCCCGAGGACAAAGGCCCTGCGATTCCGCGGTGTGTGCGACTTCCCGGACGGCATGCTGATGGGGGAGCTGTTCTTCACGGGCATGCGGCGGGTCGGAACGCAGCCGCCGCCGCCGCGAGACTCGGAGTCACCTGGACCTCCTCCGCCCGCGGACGCCAGGACCGAGGCGGAACGACACCCCGGCCGGCCCGTGGGGTTCTCTCTGACGTGCAAGAAGGTCGACATCCGAGGCGCGTTCCTCTACTGCGACAACGGCGCCGAGGAGTCCGATTGGTCCTGGGAGAACAGGGACGATGCAGACGTGCAGATGACGGACGCGGCGGCGGTGCTGCACGCGCAGACGGACGCGGTCCTCGTGTTTTGGATGGGCAACGTCGACGACACGTACTGGGCGGAGGCGGATTGGCACTATTTCTCGAGGAGGTCCGGGGAACAGTATCCCGGCGGGGACACGACGGCGTGACCAGGGGCGCACACGCATGATGTAGTGGTTTGATGAGAGAGCTTGATTCATTATTTAGTCATGAGTAGTCTATGACCTGTAACGTCGACCCGTCGACGAAAGTGTTGGATTATTGTTATTACACTTCATCCGACCATATCTCTGGTTACGAAATATGCAACAGCCTTCAGAGTATAGCTATGCCCTTCTTCTGCAAATCAAGTCCGAATGCACGGGGCAGTGGTGCTTTTCCTCCCACGATCAAGAAATATACAAAAGCAGGCACCCCTTGTCCAGAACCCCGAACATCACCGCCGGCTGTCCGGCGACGGCAACTCCATCGGCCTCGACTCCGGCTCCACATACATCTCCTGCGGTACCTGGCTGTAGTACTGCGGCGGCGGCGACAATGCCGCCGTGGCGGGTGCTGGCTGTAGTGCGAGGGCCACGCCGCCTTGCTGTCCCCGGCCGCGACGCTCTGGTACTTCATGGCAGGCGTGCCGGCAGCGGACAGCTCGGCGGTGGCAGGGCCGTCGCTGCTGCTGTTGTCCACCGGGCCGTAGTGCTCGGTGGTGTTGTGGTCGTCCAGGCGGCGGTAGCGGCGGCGAGCGAGGATGAAGGCTACTGCTCCGATAATTCCGAGTCCTGCAACCGCGGCACCCACCCCGATGCCGGCCTTCGTGCTTGTTGAGAGGCTTTCGGCGGCGGAGTCTGCTGAGGGTGGTGGTGCTTGGGAGGGTGATGTGGTCGTCGTCCCTGTGTTGGCTGCTGTCGTAGTTGGGTCTGTTACTGTCGCAGCCTGTCTTGTCGTAGAGGATGCCGGCGAGCTCGCAGTCTGGGAAGGCACTATTCGTGTGGCGAGTTGGATTAGCCGTTATGGTCCATCAGGATCTAACAGATACACAGGCGGAAGGGAATTGCAGTGCAATCAAGCGGTGCTGAGGACTCACATGTTAAGGAGACAGACCAGGCCAACTGTGGCCTGATCGCACGCCGTGTTGTCATACTTCCAGTTGACGCCGTTGATGCTATACAACTTGTCCCCCGACTGGATGTTGAGCTAGCACCCTGCCATGCCTTGGAAATCCAGCTTGATCGCCTAGCCATCATTCCCGGCCGGTAAGCCCTTACTTTCGCGCATTCCTAGTGGCCAGGGGGCCACGCCGCCCGGGCCATTGAGTGTATTCCGGTACCCCAGTGTCACGATCCGACCTCCGGGGTCAACCGTCTGGCCTGGCTTCGGGATTACTGTTTCGCGAAGTAGGTAAAGCTCAAGCAATATTACAACTAGTCGAATATCGTTCTCTCTCTGGGTTGTCGTGGCTCTAGGAAGAATTACCAGTCTCGGCAATTAAGTAACTAGTTCAAGTGTGGAGATGAGAATGGTACTTAGATTGACCGCTAAAGTATAAAGGTAGTGACTGTCTGGTTAAGGAAATCCTCCAAGCTAAATAGACCTTTGTCCTTCACCGTGGCTGCCCGTGGCGGCCATGAATCGCTAGATATGTTGGTAATCCCAAATCCAGGATCGCCTGGATATGTTCATATCCACCTATCCGTCCCGTTGACATAATAAGATGTTAACGTAAGTCGACCCATGACTCCATCGCAGCTCCCGCCCTTGTCCATGGCCTGGTGCTGCGGCCTTGCTTGTCCTTCTTTCCGGCCCAAGCAATCCCCTGTTGGTCCGGGTCGGCACAGCTATGTAGTTCCGCCAACTAAACCATCGTCCGGCGTTGATATTCAGGGACTCGTCCAAGAATTTCAGACTTTTCCTACAGCTTCAAGCTTATCCAGCGTTCTAGTCGGCAGGCACCTTTGCGGTCCAATCCACTTCCCTCCTGTCCTAACCTCACGATGCCGGGCACGTCGATCCGGCGGGGTAGAGCTTGTTGACAGATGCGTGGAAGATAAGGTAGTACGTGGAGCACGACGGCGGCGTGCCCGCAATAGCAATGGACTTAGGCCCGAACGATGTGTCCGCAGTGCCCGAGAGGTGGAGGTCGTCTCCCTTATACGTGAAGCCGCCGGGGGCACACGTCGTGGGTTGTGAGCACGACGCGTAAACGTGAACCTCACTAAGGTCGTAGCCGGTCTTGAGGCTGTATGAGACGATAAGATTCGAGCCGGATAGCATGGCCGTGAAGGTTCCCACATCAGTTCCCTTCGCGTCGACGTCGTTCTGGGCCGCGCCGGCGAAAAGCGTGCCGCTGATGGACGGGTCGGAGACATTGAAGTACCAACCCCACTTACTCTTGCACGTATTGGGCCGGGGGAGGTCCAGGTCGTTGAACTTGACGGAGCCCGTCCCGTAGCCGTAGGCCGTACCGAAGTGGCAAGAGACGGGGGGTGTCGGAGGCTCGACGACGGGTGGCTTGCAACAGCAGTATTCGACGCAGACCTCGGGACACTCGAAGGTCAGGACGGAATACATGAACCAGTTTGCGCCTGGGAGGGGGGCACCCTTGCCGAAGCAGGTGTCGCCGCCGCCGCCGGCGTACGTGACCTTGACGCCAAAGGCAATGTTGACAAAATGCCCGCAGAGGCGTGTATCCGAGAAGAGGGCTTCGACAACCGACAGGGGCACCCAGCAGTCGCCAACGGAGCCCGAATAGGTGCAGTACTTGTTGAAGGGCCAGGTGCCAAGCCCCGTGCCGGGTAGGGTGCCAGTGCCGATGTTGAGGTGAATATCCCCTATGGTGGCGTCCGAGGAAGTTTTGACCTGAGCGTGGAGGCACTTCTTGGTCGGGTCGTCCTTACAGTTGGCGATGGTGTAGGTGACTCCACCCGGGACATCATGGGGGCTGCTGTTCGGCTGGTATTTGGATCCGCATTGGAGATCGGTCGTGCCGCCGCTCTTGACCTTAGGCGGGCCTTGTTCCTTCCGCGTGCAGCAGGGCGGTTGGGTGGTCCGAGGATCACACTGCGGCGCCGGAGCCTCGTCCCAGCGAGGAAGGAGTCTACGGCGCATGCCCCGACCATTGAGAGGTCCGCAGCAAGACACTCCGCCAAAGACGGAGGCGGCGTCATCGGGACACTCGGTGCCCGTGGCGAGAGTGTAGCTCGCCAGAAGGGCACCGGCCAAACCGATGTAGAGACTGGTTCTCATGGCTGAAAATGTCAGATGGGTGAGTGGAATGAGAGTTCTAGGAAGGCTACCAGGAAGGCCAAAGGCTCCTTCGGAGGAGGCCAGTTATTATACGCCTTCTGCGGGCTTCCGAGGTAAGGCATCAATAACCGAGCACGCTACAAACTCAGCCATCGGAGAGTTGGCACTCGAGAGGAACAGCGACTTGCGCAGACTACCGATTCGGTTCTGATCTAGCGGCAAGTTTCGGGTCAAGGCTGCACCAGGTCCGAGGCGTCCGTATGGCGGAGTTCTGGACCAAAATATGAGCAGCCACGTTTTAGCGATCCGTCCAATCCGCCGGCCCTATTTCTGCACAACCCGCTCCAACCCTCGTACGGCTGCGTTGGCATGGATCTCCGCGCGGCAAGACTTCATCCTCGAGTCGGGGAGGTCTCGTGTTATCAGTAGTTCTGCAGCGAACCTTGTAAAGGTCGACGACTCGAACAGCCCAATTCAGCGGGGCGCCAAGCTATCGATCGTCCCTCTCACGGTTGCGGTGCTGCCCTTTCCAGCGGGGCAATTGCTGAGCCGTCCTCGAAGGTACACGGGGACTTCTTAAGAGCCGCAATGACTTTCCCTTTCTTTCTCTTGTCCTTCTTAGTCTCGGTCTTGTCTGGCTGATGTGGCGTCCGACAGCTTGTACGTCCAGAACACAGTACTATTTCGCCTGCATTCGCATCTCGTTCCAGCCAAGCCATATTCCGGACCCTTCAGCCCCGACTTTCGGACGACCAGTAGGCTCCGCCAAGCGGTGAGCGTCTTCGCTTTTCCTTCCTCTCCTTGTCACCACGTTGGTAGTCTTGCGCCGGTGGCGCTCCAAACTGGCAGCGGCTGCCGTGGCGTTACTTGGCGGCACGACGCGTCGTCCCCTTGATCGTCTGGCGTCCATCCGATACGCCTTTGTCACAAGCAGAAGAGCCCAAGCTCTACCGGCGTTGTGTTGCTACTACTGTTGCCAATGTCCGTCTAGCTCGCACTCGGCCGCCGCCTGCTGTAAGGACGTTGCGCGCTGCGGCGTTGAGAGCAGCTAGTTCCGCAGTGGTGACTGTCGGCCGCGCTCGGAACTCTGATTTGGCTCCTCTAGCCAGTGCATTCGGGTTTGCCATGGGCGTCGTGGGGGCTGAAGTTGTGGCTGGGAGTCATGTCGCGGCCGAGGACGAGGACGAAGGAAGCGGGGTCAGGGCTGCCAGGAATCAGCCCTGGAGAAGTCCGAACTGGAGGCAGGATGTCGCGGAAACATCAGTGACAACCACTACCATTCCTCGACACCGAGAAGACCTTCCGCAATGGGACGTGGGTCAGTGAGGAGCCCGGAGCAGAGCTGAAAATGTCCGGCGCTAACTGTTGAATTTCTGTCACCGGCATCAGCAAGGGTGGAGCACCGACGTCAGACAGGTTTGTCAGTCATGCACAGTGATGCTCATCATTGTACCCCAAATCGGCAGGTGGCCCACACCGAGCCGACTCCGGGATGCACTGTAATCGTCCCTCCCGCGCGCTCGTGTACTGCACTTGATATTGAGATCCCTCTTTGCCATGATTCTATGCTCGTAGATTCAAGGAGCTTGCACCAGGCTCCCGCGCTCGACTTCCGAGGACGGCCCGGCGTATTTCGCTTAGGGCACGGACCATGCCAACTGCCCACTACGGCGGAATTCCCACAGAGCCGTGTTAGGGACACTTGGTCTACTTCAAGCGCTCTTCATCCCACGTCTCTGTATGACATCGAGAGCGTGCCAGTGCCACCTGCTGGGACACGCCCAATCACGGGTGTATGGCGCCGGGCCAAGAGATGAGTGCCCTCGTTATCGTGGTTGTCGACCTGTCACTCACCCAACGATTGTTGACACTGGACCAAAATTGCGGGACCGCCAGACGTGGACCGTGCTCCGGGTGCACCGCGCCCACGACTACCTGCCGTTTCGGGGTACATTGGCTGGCATGATTGGCCTTGGATTCCTGGCTCACAGCATGCCAACCTCAATGCTCCACCATGTACTTGCGCATGACCGTGGGCGGATGCGGTCTATCAAACCCCACCTGCACCCAAGCTCCACGACACAGCATTGCTCATGGTCCTGGACCACCACACAGTCACCATCGCGAACAAAGACATGCCCCTCCTCGAGGCATTCGACCGCCTTGGCGACATCCGCGACCGCTATCCTTGAGCAGAGACGATCCAGGGCAACCTCCTCAGCGGCTCCTACCTGGCTCGCATCCGCGTCAACCCAAGGATGGCATCCAACACAAGACCCTCGCCTCGGCCGCAGCCGCCGTCACGATCCTACGCCACCTGTACAGCTTCGTTGATATCAAGTACAGGGGCGATCCGCAGGCAAGCCCGCCTGAGCTCAAGGCGCAGCGCGACAAAGAGGAGCAAGCGGGCGCGCTCGTCCGGCTGCTCTGGGCAGACCTCCAGCAGACCTTAGACGACGATCGGCACAAACAGAGGCAGCAGTACCTCGTCCTAGGCGAGATCATCTCGCAGCTTGTCGACCACCGCACCCGCAACCCTGACGTAGACTAGCTACTCTCTGACTCCAGTATCGCCGCCATCTGGGAGCGGCCCGAGTTTGCCCTCTACACCGACACCATGCTAGCCCGGCGCTCTAGCAGACTCGACTAGTAATATACGAAAATCGATCGCGACGTATCCCACCGGATCCTGTGGGAGGGTGAGGAGCCGCTGGGCGGGGCCGTTAGTAAGCTCTTCGCGCCGCGGATGCTCCCGGAAGGTAGCGGCGAACGCCAGTACATATTCAGCCGCCCGGCCGTCATCACGGTAGCACACCAAGTCGCTATCCAGCACAGCTTCGACGACTTACACACACTTAGATTCACTGCCCGGGTCGGCCCCGTCAGCGACGACTCGACTGGCGAGCCCGTCGAGCACTAATACGGCGTCCTCGCTATACTGCGATGTACGGACGAGCAGCACGACAACGAGATCCGCCTCCATAATGCATACGGCCGCGCCATACTTTGACCGACTCAGTACAGAGCCTTCTCCGCGATCGACTGGAGACTCAGCGACACCCGCGCCGCAACATACGTCTTATTCTACGGTCTCAAGGTAATTGGCAGAGTCCCTGACCCCGGACCGTACAAGGTCAGCGCTACGGGCGAAAACACACAGCTTCTTATTAACATATATCTGGCGCTACTGCCGAGACCGGGTATAGAGGAGGGCGAGCCGCCTGTTGAAAAGGAGTTACCCGCCGCGTAATGTAACCTCAGGTTCAGATGTTTAAGGCTGCATAAAGAATTAATCATAGTCACAACGTAAGCACAATAGAGACGTGCGGTTACTGGAAGATCACGCTATTATACGCTTATGTAGCCGATTGATTTGCTCCCATTCTCAACGATGTGCATTGTGATCCAATGAAATGGCCAGGGCGCTGGAGGAAAAACACGCTCCAGGGCACTCACAGGGGATGCGACCACTGACAGCTGCCTCAACCACCCCTGCAACGAACAAGCGCCAACGCCCCCAATATCGCATCGCGTGTTCAAGATGTAATGCCTCGAAGGCCCTTACAAGGGCTGTCCAATTTTCAACGGCCTCTCTTCTTCGAGATCTCTCCGAGACCGTCCAAAGCACCCGAGAGGCCACAGCGGCTTCGAGGAAGACCCAGGAGCGCCTTACGTCCTTCCCGACCCTCTCCTACTTCTAGTAAAGTACCTTATCGAGGAACTTAATATATAGCTATAGATTAAGGAGGACGCGGTCGTCCTTAGTAAGGCTAGATAAGACGTACTAGAAGCTAGAAAGACCCCCTGTACGCTTTACTATAGCCTTTTCGATAAAGCGAAGTAACTAAGTTACGTTTTTATGGATTTAAATATATAGTAGACCTATGCTAAAGATAAGCCTAATCCCCCCCCCCCCCCCCCCCCCCCCCCCCCCCCC
>KQ964257.1:10028-403406 GCA_001566295.1 Microdochium bolleyi
CCCCCCCCCCCCCCCCCCCCCCCCCCCCCCCCCTAGTCTAGTATTAGTACTCAAGACTACTAGAAGTAAAGTAGCTTAATAAGTTTAGGATAGTAACTAACGGTATCTATTGTATAAGGCTAAGTATATCGCTATTATAAGGGTATAGTAAAAGGGAGATTACTTTCACGTCTGGAGTATAATTACTAGTTACTTCTTAGAGCAATATACTCTATACTTACTCGACACTACTATTAGGCTAGTAGGTAGATAGGATAGAAGCGAGACTAAAAAGAGCATAAGGGTAAGTACTGGGTAGATAATACTATTATAAGTATAATATCTAGGTATATAGTATCTTAATAGCTATATAGATATATACCTCGGTAAGGCTAATAGTAAGGATCCTAGTAAGCGTAGTAATCCTAACGAGGATAGAAGTCTCAGTAAGGGGCGTCGTAGATTCTATTACTACAGCGTATAGGCGATTAAGAAGGTCGTTAGAAGTAAGTCGGCTATCAAGGGTGGCCCGCTCGGATTAGTCGGTGGCCCTCTACAGCATATCGATGGTGCGAATGCCGGGCAGAGTGCCTGTAGCTGCTGTTTCACGAGAAGCCTAGATCGTGGTTAGTTTGCCGGTGATGTCGTTGACCTGCGACTGTAGGCCGCCCTTTCCTTGCTCGAGTTTGTAAGACGTCTCCTTGGCGCTCGTTAGCTGCGACTGTAGCCCGGTCTTCTCCTGTGTGACGCTCTCAAGCCCTTTCTGGGCCTGATTCAGCGTCTTGGCGAGGCTATCGTTTTGGGCTGTAACGTCGGCCAGGTCGCCTGAAACTCTATTCTTATCGGACTTGAGGTTGTTACGCTCGTTCGTCATGATCTGAAGTGACTCTTGGATTGTCTCGATGGTGTCGCTCGCAAGATCGAGCTCGTTGTCAGTCTCGCGCCTGACTCGCTTTATGTCCTACTCAGCTGCCTCTAGCAAATGCTGGGTGACATCCAGATCCAGATAGCATCCAGCTTGGCGTCAGCTCATGAGGCGGTCTCCTGGGCGTCCTGCAGCTCGGCGCGAGTCTGTCCTACCTCTGTTGCAAGCTTATCACGCTCACGATACACGGACTTGATGTCGGCATTATGCGCGACTCGCTCCCTCGTGGTAAGTCCTTACACTTGTTACTAGTGCACGACTGGCACTATCCTTCAATACTTAAGCAATGAGGAGCTTCACAAGTGGAAGTAGATATATAAGTAAAACAATATCTCGTGTCCAGCGCCGGCTGTGTCGCCTTTTCTGGATGATCGAATGTCAAATTGTAATCGGGAAAACAGTAGGCATGGGCTTGATAAGCACAAAGTACTCCGAGACCATCTGCCAATAAACATTAACCATGGAGTGGTTAGCCCAGACCTCGCCCTTCTGCCACACGAAGGTCACCCGCATGCCGACCTGCTGATAGACCTCTACATTATCGGCTGGCGCGAGGAGGCCGCTAAAGGTCGGCACAAAGTCGCAGATATTGAGGACAGTGATAGTGTTGTTCTCCGAAGTGAGGTTGTAGCTATCCTTGAAGTCACCGTTGCCGATCATCAAAGTACCATAGTTGGTCGTAATGACAGTATCTGGCTTAAGAACCTTGCCCGCGTAGAGATCGAGCATAGCGATTGTCATCATCGCACCGCCGAGTGAGTGGCCGCCGCTGACCCAAGCGAGAGAAGGTTCAGCACGCTTGACCATGTTGACGGCGAGATGAGTCGAGTTCGCGAGACTGTCAAAGACTGTGCCGTTCTGGTAGAAGCCGAAGAGGCTGTTTTGTACCTTGCCATACTGTGATTGCTTGGTTGCACTCTCGTTCGTGGGCAGCATGCATGACACATTATCACCCCAGCCCTTGATATCACAATAGCCCTCGTACTTTGTAGCCGTTCCGCGGTAGACCAGTACGTTGATGTAGTGACCATCGTCTCCCAACCTGGTCGTCGCTGCGAAGCCAAAAAGAACATACCCATAGACTGGGAGCTGGGGGACCGCTCCATCGTTGGATCCGGCCTTAAGTAAGGCCAGCACGAGCTGCTCGTCGGTGCGGGAGGCTTGTGCTGTTGCACCGAAGATGGTAGGCTCGGCCACGAAGATGGGATGGATTTTGGATAGATTGGGGTTGAATTTCTCGATGGCTTTGACGGCGTCTTGAGACAGTTGGTCAAGCGCAGTGTCTTTGTTATTCGGTACGTTGCTCTGAAACTTATCGTAGGCTTCGCCGTTGGTCATGTACTTGTGAGCATTATAAGCCGTGATAATGTTCTCCGCCACAATCTTGAACATGGCGTTAGTGGCATTGTCAAGTTTGTTGCTGACCTTGGAGGGGGACATCTTGAACTCAACGAGGAATAGATTTGGACGACGATATGTTAATAGATAGTAGTGATGGTGTAGAAAATAGGCTGTTACTGGGCCGTAAACCAGTCTCAGTCGATGGGTAGATGATGCTCACACTATATAACTGTCTTTGTAGGGAATACGCCTACGCCTATGTACAGGCTTCCAGTCACATGGCCAGAGCATGCCTCTCCGTTCTACAGCTTGTTGAAAGGCACGATCTATCCCCAACTTCAGATCGGGGCATGTGACTCTAAGACTCTACCGCCCGATTCAGGCTAAATAAAGAAAGCGCAAAGACTACTTCGTAAGAACCTACGATGTCTCGGGCGATCAAAATTCCAGTTTCGAAGTGAACTTTCGCAGATGCAAGCCCGTTACCGCATCCGGAATTATTATACTTCTTTCTTACACTATTAAGGCCGACAAAGTAGTCCAAGGCCTGGTAACAAGTACAATGTTGGAAGTCGAGATAAACTAAGTAAGAAACCCCCGATTATGTCATTGGTTCTCTATCCGAGCCCACACCACGAACCTTACATACCTAATACCTGAAAGTTATTCTTGTAACGAAAGCTGAGGCACCGCTTCTAAACTATGATTGATGATTTGTTTACGAAACGCTAGGTGTCTCGCACCATATTAACCACAGAAACTCTCGTCGGATGCTTATCTTCCGCGAGATCTGCTCTTATTCGGAAGGTCTCGTGATCTTCCAATTAGGCCAAGTGCCCGGATCGGGTCTTGCCCGAGACAATCGTGAACTTCGAAGCTTTGCTAGTAGGAGCGGCTGATATGATAGTAAGATAAACTCTCGTTAGGAAGAGTTCAGTTCAGTTCGTAGGTTGAAGACATCGTCTTGGTGCGAACTCTGCACACAGGGAACCTAGCGCATACTCCCTCAGCCGATTCTTCGTTAAGTGCTGCCAGCGCCGAGTTTATTAAGGCTAGTAAGCCGCACGGCGGACTACTTCTCATCATACAGGATTAGTCTGCGCTTGTATTGTCTCGAACGTAACTTACTCCTCGATCGATCCTAATGGTATGGTGACCTGAAGAATGTGAAGTCTTTCTCGGCGACAGAGTTCTCTATGGTTTTCAGCTGGCTTAGAAATGTCTCAAAATCTGCTCGGGATATCCTGACACCCTAGGTCGCACGAAGGTTAAGTGGACTGGGACGAGACACTTCTTCTACACCTGAACAACTGACAGAGGTAATTGGCGTGAAGTCGCCCACCTGGAGGGCTCGGTCAAAACTATCAGTCCATCACTAGAGGTCGGTTTAACCAGAAGCAGTCTCCAGGATTGCCCTTTAAGCTCTTATTAAGCCATTTATCGTATCCGAGCGCACGCTTAGTCTGCGGGCCGAAGCGTCTTTTAGTGCTGAGTGGCTGGACGTTCTGCCAAGTACGTGCGTGCTAGGATGCCTAGATAAACTTCATTCAGTGAGCACGGTGTTATCGTGTAGGAAAAATGGGCTCAGTGGACCAAATCCTAATTCGAATCTTACAGTATCCTCCAAAGGCTGGTTCGACGCATTCGTCACCGGCTGAAATTTTAAGACGGATGGACCATGAGACGAACTCACGTGAGGCCCTTCTCGGGAATGTTCGCATTGCACTAAGTCTCAACGAATATAAAAAAGGCAGATATTATGTACTCTTAGTTATATATTGCAGTCACCATCGAACCTATAACTCGACTATCCTATTCCAATATATTAGCCTCCACTACACCAATCATTCTGTCTAAACGTATCACTTTTGAGGGTAACTCCTTTTAACTTACTTCCATTATCATGGGCTTCTTCAGCAGCCTCATCGAGGGCGCCAAGTCCGCTGGAAGCTGGGTCGTGGATCATGCTGGCGACATCGCTAGCGTCGTTGGGACTGTTGCGAAGATCGCAGCCCCGCTGATCCTTCTTGCCGATGATGCTGAAGCCCCAGATCCGAGTGACACCTCGAAACAACTCGAAGAATACTATTCAAATTTCAGTCTTGTCAGCGCCAAGTTGTCAAAGGACGCACAAGCCGAAGCAAGCGAAGCCGAGGCGCGCAACTTGCAGGGTATCAAGGCAAATGCAGTGTACCGAGATACCGATGCCAAGCCTGATGCTTTTCTTGGTGTTTGGAAGTCCCCATCTGGCGTGATCGGCTCCAATCCTGCTATTCCAATGTACCAGGATCTAGCCAAGTGGCTCGGCACACTCGGCGTCCCTCCCAGCCGGACCTTTGATCTCGCGCAGCAAGCAGCTGTAGCTCTCTTTGCTGATACCGCGACCCCGTCCCCGAAGAAGGCAGCAGCATCCAACGAAAGCGCTCCAGCGGAAGACCCTATCCACAAGACCAATTTCACTTACGCGCCCCCGGATGGCAGCTGGACCTTGAGCCTGGGTCACGCCTTCTACCCCTTGCCCCTGGGGGTTTCAGAGCAGGACCGGTGCTGGCACAGCAGCATCTTTGGCAAGTTCCATCCGTCCACCGGATTCTTGACTGCCAAAGCCAAGGCGAGAGTCGGGGCTAGTGGAGGCCTAAACAGCAGCATCGACGACGGGTTTGCCCGTACTGCGCATGTGGGAAAGGGCCCAATCCCGCCGAATAGCCCTTTGTGGGTGGCGAATGCTTCCATTAATTGGGGCAACGCCACCATAGCCACTCAGGTACACACACAGTTCGAAGTAATCTGGCAGAATGCCGACAAGGACCGCTCGCTGCAGTCAACCCTGCTTAACGGGACGACCCAGAACGTCCAGATGCTGGGCAAGGCGGGCGACAACCCTGCGACTCTGCGACAAAGCGTTATATCCGCCGCAGCTGAGACCTTGAATCGCAACTTCAACAAGACGGAACCTGCTCGCAACGGTAATAAGACCGGCGATTCTTCTGGCATGCCATTCGTCATGCCCGATGTCCGCATCACCAAGTCTCAGCTCATCTACCGGTCGTTATAGAGAGTGTTGGGATGCACGGGATACTGGTGTCGAATCGAGATGCATTATGAAACTGGTATAGTACCTCATTAGTGACAGCTATCTGTGTTGTTCTGGGGTATTCTATTTTTGGTTCTTCATCTCTTAGTCTCTTTTCCATGTTTCTATTGATTTAAGGTGTGGTTCTTTTGATCGCGGAGTATTACTGCTTTCCCAAGTATTAATACAATAAATAGCTCAAAAAATACCAACTATTGTCTATCTTTACATATATTTCTTTTACTTCTTGTACTACACGTGAGGTACATCTCTGTTGCTTAGTTCAAATGAGTTGATCTAGTAATTATAGCGACATGGTGGTGGGTACAATTAAGCCCTTGTTTGTAAGACATGTGGCGTCCTTTACGCTGGCACCGCGGAATAAATGTCTAGAACCGTGATGTGGAGGAAGGAGGATGAGCGCAACGACATGTCTTAGTGCATCGTTCCCGCGTCGCGTGGAACAACTCTATTCGGCCCACTCTAGCCGAATTGGAGAGACATCTAGGTACCACACCGGTTCCGGCCCGTCCCGGAAAGCCCCAAGACTAATTGTCGAACTCTAGTGAAAGGTTAGTGGAGTAACTCACAGAACTAAACATATGCGACAGGCGAAGGTGATCTCAGATGAATCTAGACGGCGACCACCCGCTAAGAGTGCCTGTGGACCATGTGCTGCCGCACGCGCCCGGCGACTTGTTCGCATGCCTGCATCTAGAGGGTTCCGTTCCAACTTCACGCCAATTCTGCGGTGGCAAACAGCTAGCGTTGATCTGGATCCATGGTGCCAGCTCGATCTTTCCAACAGGTAGCTCGCAAGCTAAAGCATTCGGCTACACAGCCTCGCACATCTATACGAACGTACAATGTAGTCTAAATGTAGTGTTCAGTATTAAAAACCGACTTTAAGACTAAGCCGACCTAGACATAACCAGGATTGTATCTGAATCGGTAAATCAGGGTCAACCAACCGATGTAGTAAGCAATCAATATCGCCTTAACATCTTCGCTCACGGTGACGGTAGCGCGCCGAGGAGCCTAGTGTCACCAGACCAGGCGCTGGTGAGCAAAAGGATGGTGATGAATATTCGAGGTTTCGGTAGCGATCCTGCAGGTATGGAATCCCTCTACGTCACTTAATACCACCACGCGAGGCGTCGTTGAAGCAGAATCTCAATGATGGCAGGAGAACATGATACTCTCTGTCGGAACAGCGTCTATACGACAGGATATCCTCAATGGGTCACTATACTTACCCCCGCCGCAGCCTCGTAGCGTCATCGACATACTCCGCCAGCGCGTGGTGGACGACCTTGGAAAGCCACCAGCACTCCAGCGCTAAACACCGTACCTGCAACACAACTTGTAGATGCACTTAATCAATCCGGGGTCTCATTTTGGTTTCTTAAAGAAGAGGAGCAACAAGGCGCCTGGCGGGAACGGGTCCCCAGTCAATGGCTGCTCCGTGTTTTACTTTGAGCGATTAAGGGCCTTACGTGACAGCATTATGATATCACTATGGAAAAGAGACTAGATCATATTACGAACGGGGCGCTGAAATCTATAAATTCTAGGAGAAAAGAGATGATAATTAAAGATCATAAGCCCGGCGGAAAGGTAAACACACCACACTGGACCGTTCAAAGGGAAAGAAAAAAGACAGCATCCTCAGTCTAGTAGAATTGAAAGCAGTATTAACTCTTATTTCCTCCCTGCCCCTCAAATCAAGCAGCCGTCTTGGAGCGCTTGGTGCGCAGCTTCATGAGCGCGAACACGAGCGCGTACGAGCTGCACGCGAACAGCACGCAGATGCCCGCGTCGCGCCAGCCGTACTCGTAGCTCAGCAGATTGAGGCTCTGGAGATATCCGGTGCCACTGGCGTACTGGCACACCCTGCAGGCGGACGTGGCGTCGGGGTTCTCGAGCACGCTGGCGGTGCCGGCTCCTTGCAGGTACGAAGCGAGGTAATCGCCGCAGGTGGAAGAGGGAGGGTCGAAGACGGCAAACTCCTCGGGTGTGCAGGTCACGGGCGTGTCCCAGACGGCGAAGACGAGCATGCCGCCCATGAGGTAGTTGAAAGGGTTGAGCCAGTAGAGCCAGTAGCGCCAGAACGCGACCATCTGGGCGTACGGCGCGAGGACGCCGCAGAAGGAGACGAGGACTCCAATCAGGGTCGGGGTGAGGAGCGAGGCAAAGACCACGCTGGGCGCGTAGGCGGCCACGAACTGCCCGATGCCCGTATACATGAACTCGTAGGTGAGCATCATGAAGAAGGTGGCGCCCGCGCGGCTCGAGTCGTGGGGGAAGCCAACGGTGTAGTACCAGCAGGCAAAGTAGAGCACGGCGCAGACGCAAAGATAGGGCAGCTCCGAGACGATGAGTCCCGTGACAAAGGGCGCCCACGAGTACATCTTGGACTTCTTCTCGCGGGCCTCGAAGAGGTCGCGGCGGGCGATGAACAAGGGCTGGAGCTGATTGATGCACCCGGGAGCGACAAAGACAAAGTTGAAGACGGTGAAGAGGCGCAGCTGGAGGGCATTGACGGACTCGCCGATCATCCAGAAGGAGAAGCCGTTGACGAGGGCCGACATGAGGTGCAGGATCAGCTTGCTGTTGACGTACTCGGTGTTGCGGAACAGCGAGATGTTCATGCGCTGCGTGACAAGCCGCGTCTGGTACCAGAGCGTCGTGGCGAACTCGCGGCCGTCGTCGACAGTGGCTGGCGGGGCCGCGGCCGCGGTCGAGATGATCTGCTCAAGCTCCGTCGTCACCGCGGCGTGCTGTGGCGACGCAAGCCACACCGAGTTCCAGTCACGGCCTTGGGACAGGTGGCCCGAGACAATGTCAATCATGTGCTCGGCCGGGTTCGAGTTGGGCGGGAACGGCGCGCCCTGCGCGGCAAAGTAGTCCTTGATCGCGGCCCCGTTGTCGCCAATGTCGCCAAAGTAGACCGTCTTTCCCCCCCTGGCGAGCAGGAGCAGCGAGTCGAACTGGGCAAAGAGCTGGGCAGACGGCTGGTGGATGGTGACGAGCACGGCCTGGCCCACATCGGCGAGTTTGCGCAGGAAACGCACCGTGTTGAACGCCGACTGGCCGTCGAGGCCAGATGTCGGCTCGTCCAGGAACAGCAGGATACTGGGCTTGGACACGAGCTCCACCCCAATCGTCACGCGCTTGCGCTGCTCGACCGTGAGGCCGGCACCAACGGTGCCGATGAGCGTGTCAGCCAGGTCGCTCAGCTCGAGCAAATCCATGATGACATTGACATAGTCGAGCTTGTCCTCGCGGGAGACGTCAGCCGGCTGTCGCAGCAGAGCCGAGAACTCGAGAGCCTCTCTGACAGTGGCGTACGGCTCGTGCACGTCAAGCTGCTCGCAGTAGCCGGTCATGCGCTGGAACGAGACCGGCAGGGGCCGGCCGTCGACCATGATGGAGCCGCTGATGGTGCCTTCGGTCTTGCGCTGGGCGAGCACGTCAAGCAGCGTGGTCTTGCCTGCCCCAGAAGATCCCATGAGCGCTCCCAGCATCCCCGGCTTGACCCATCCTTGGACGTCGTCCAGCAGCTTCCGTGGTCCCTGGGGCGTGTCGACGGTATAGGTGAGGTTCTTCCAAGTGAAGACAGAGGTGTTGCGGACCAGGTTGGCAGTGATGGATCTCTTGACAGCGCCACCATGCGTATCTGAAGTCCTCGTGTTGGACCGAGCAAGGGTCTTCTCGCCAGAGGACGCGGAGCCCTGGGCCTCCTCGTCGGCCTTGCGCGCCGTTCTCGCCTGCGCCAGCTCCCGGGGGGTTGCGAGAGGCGAGCCGCCCTCGGAAGGCGCCTTCCATCTCGAAGTGCAGACGATGGTCAAGATCGCGAAGAGGGCCCAGAACGCCCAGAGGATGCCGAAGTTGCGCCAGATATGATCGTGCGAGTAGGATAGTGCGGCAAGGTAGGCGTCACCAGAGACCGAGGTCTCGCCCTGCACGGCACCGGGGATGCCGGCACACGACATGTGGGCAGGGTCGTTGTAGCCGTCACCCAGGGGCACGATGTTAGCACCAACACAAGGGATGGTTGTCCCGTGAAACTCGTTGGACATGATGGCGTCAAAGGCGTAGGCGAGCGGGTTGACCCAGTAGAACCAGCCAAACCACGGATGCATCTGGCTTTTGAGGATCATGTATCCCGTGTACAGAGTGGTCGCCATGACACCGAGGCCCGAGACTGCAGAGGCGCCACCAAAGGTCGGGAATGCGGCGCCGACGAAGCGGTAGAATGCAGTCATGGCAAATGCCGTGGCCAGCAGGACCGCCCAGAATGTGAAGAAGGCCGAGGCGCTCATCGAGAGGCCGACCATAAAGTAGAGGACGATGGCCAGGCTGGACACCGAGGACGCGATGATGGGAATATCGGACACGATCTGGGCGAGGCAGAACGCGGCAGGGTGGAAGAACGCAAAGTGCTTGTGCTTGATGAGGACAGGCCGGCCCGTGAAGGACTCGGTCACCTCGGACATGGCCTGCAGAGACGAGAAGAGGAGCGCGAAGAACAGGGCGCCTCCCTTGAGGAAAAGACCACCCGAGTTGTTGGGGGCGTTGTAGAAGAGGGATCCCGTGATCAACGCCATGACGACAGTCGAGAGCTGCTTGAGCAAGAATGACGCCTTGTCGCCCCAGATGATCTGATATTGTCTCTTGATACACGCGCCGACCTGCGCGAAGAAATCGACTGTCCACGGGCTCTGCGCCGAGAGCTTGGGGTGCTTCTCTTGTACAACAGACTCTTGGAAAAGTCTCGTCCTCTCGCGGGCGACATCGGTGGTCGGATAGTCGTACTCGAGACGCATGCGGGCGTACACCTCGGAACCTTCATACGTCTGCTGGGCGGCTTCGGCGTTGCGGGGGAACGTGTGCTCGTAGGCCGGGTCAACCATGCGCTCTGTGGGAACGGTCACACCCGTGAGGAAGTCTGCCACATTGGCACCCTCCCGGCAAATAAAGCCCAGACTCTCCATGTACGACTTCGCCTCCTTGGCCGGTCCGTAATAGAACTGCTTGCCCTTGTCGAGGACGAGAACCTTGTCGAAGAGGTCAAAGATGCCGTTGCCAGCCTGGTATAGGGTCACAATGGAAGCCAGGCCGAGCACGTCCGTCATTGCGCGCACTGTTTTTGTGTATTCGAGAGCCCTGGTAAGAATATATGAGGGTCAGTAAGACTGTCATGTTGACCGCCGCGGAATGAGAGAAATGAAGTTGTGAGGCTTACGTGCTGGCATCCAGTCCTCTGGTGCTGTTGTCCCAGCAGAAGATCGACGCTCTTGTCGCCATGGTCTCTACGATGGACACTCTTTTTCTCTCGCCTCCAGACACGCCGCGGACGTACTCGTTTCCGACCTTGGTGTTGGCGGTGTGCTCTATGCCCAAGGCCTGCAGCAGGAAATCTCGGTTCTCGAGCCGGAGCGCCTCCTTTTCCTTTGCCGAGGCATTGTCGCCTGTCATGTGGGCAGTCTTGAGCCGCGTGGCAAAGTCGGCTGTCTGCCCGACGGTCAGTGAGGGAAAAAAGAGCTCATCCTCTGTGTTCATGACAATCTGGCCACGGTACTGCTTGGCCTCGCTCGGGGTGAGGCAGCCATAGTGCACGTCGCCTTCGACACTCTTGTAGCCTAGGCGGCGGTTGGCGAGGATGTTGAGCAGAGTCGTGCATCCGGACCCAGGCCTGCCCAAGACGAGGAGCATCTCCCCTGGTTTCACACAGCCGTGGCTCCTGTCGAGGATGGTCGTGAGCTCTGGGGCCCGTCTCGACTGCTGGGCAAGCTGGAGGACATTGAATTGTGACAGCACATTCTCGTGGAGGGTGCTTTCGGCGCTATGCACCTGGACCGTCAGATCCGTCCAGGTGATGCCGAGTTCCCGAGCTGCGCTGCCGGCATGGCTGTTGCGGGCCTTGTAGTGCTCGACGCTGGCCTTTTGGACGTCGATCTTGTCTTGGAAGGAGGTGTCAGAGGAGTCGTGGACGGTTGAGGCATTCGGCTCCGCCATGGTGGGCAGTGGTTTGGGTCGGACTGAAGGGAGTCCTGGCAATCTCCTTAAGGGGTCAGGCATAGGGAACTCTGGCTTATATGTGCCATATCCTGTCTCGGGGATGAACAAGCCCGGCTGCAACGGAGTCAACGAAGGACTTGGACCCGGACCCGAGGCCGACGAGACTGGCCGAGTGTCCGGCGTCATACATGTCTAAAATATGGTGATCAGAGTTGGTGCTGATGCACGATCGGGTCGAACAGGGTGCACTCCGTAATGGTGGATCTAGTGTCAGCGACAACGTACTCGGCCCGTCTCAGATAAGGGCGACATCTCGAACACAGCTCCTCTTAGTCAGCGGTCACGTCCCTTTCAGGAAAGGCCGGGTTCGGTGGTCGGCCGCCTATCACGCCGGCGCCGCTTACTAAGCGGCAAGCTGAGTGATTGACTTTCGCACGTGTTCGCCATCAAGCCTCATTGAGTTAACGGCGCCAGGCAGAAGCAAGCGGACCGCTGTTCAGTACGGAGTGCGTTCCGTGTCGTCCGGCGTTGTGCGGCTCCTCAGCCTCTTCCCCTTTCCTTTCTTTCCCTTCCCATGGAGTTCATCAACATTGCCCAAGGGCCCCTGGAGCGCAGGGCGAGGAGGAAAAAGGCATGCGATGCCTGCCACCGACGCAAGGTGAGCACTGGTCTGGGCCGCTTGACTGGCGGCGGCTCTGTGAGATACTCATCACTTACGCGGCGATGCAGATTCAATGCGACTGGACTGCCCCCTGCTGCGACTGGTGCCGCCACCAGGGGCTGGCATGCACGTTCAGTCGCTCCAAGCGCAGCCTCCGGTCAGCGCATTCCGGTTCGCCAGTAGCTAGATCGTCCACATGCTCCGCATCTCCCATGTCGTCGACGAAGGGTCCGAACAGCACGTCCATGTCCCAGATGAGCCCGTTGGCGACCCTCCACTTTGCCGGCCACGACATCGGAGGCATCAACTCGGGCAGTGGCATGCCGCTCTTCTCACCACGCGGACTGCAGTGGATCCAAGAGCAGACGGGGGAGACGACGCACCGCCTGAACTTGGCGACACCCCTCTGGGAAAATCAGACTGTCCATGAGGATCTTTTGCTGGCTGGGCCGACGTCAATGCTCGGCAAGCTCCCGCCTCGCCAATCGACAGACCTCTATTTATCCACATACTCCAGCGACGTCATACGGTTTATCTTTCCCTTCGTCGACCCGCTACTTTTCAGGCACACTGTCGATCTCGCATACACCCCAGAGCGCTTGAACGTGACACCGACGGTCGAGCACATCACAGCCCGTGCTTGCGTCCTGTCCTTCCTTGCTTTCATGGTCTTGATTCTAGGTCAGATCGACTCGGCTCCCATTGACAAATATCGCACGCTCATCGCGGCTCAGTACATGCTGCCACAGGCACTACTTACCTGCAATACCACCACCCTCCAGATATGTCAACTGCAGGTAACCAGGGCCTCCTATCTTTCTGGCCTGTTTGAGACTCTTCAAAATACTGACTTCTTTTCTCGCCCAGGCTATATGCCACCTCGTCACGGGCAAGACGCAAACGGCTGCCCTGTTCCACGCCATGTCGTGCCGCATACTGGTGACGCTGGGGGCACACCTGAACACCGACACACCCCACGACACGATCGAGGGTTCCCCTTCAGCCGAGGAGCTTCGCGACCGCCGCCAGCTGCGCAACCTCTTCTGGATGGCGTACACCCTGGATAGGGAGATGCCTCTCCGGACGGGGCATCCACCCATAATCAACGAAGATGACTGCGACTTGTCTCTTCCCGCGAGCTACTTCGACCCGGGCACCGAGTCGGTCCGCATTCAGGGCGCCAGGTTCCCGGGCGATCTCCGCCTATCGCTGCTCAAGTCCAAGGTGTTCCGCCTGCTCTACTCAGCCAAGGCCAAGCAGAAATCGGACGCGCACCTGCTCCGCGACATCCGCGAGCTCGATGACGAGCTGGAGGCATGGCGCATGTCGGTAGACTCACATTCGCGACCGCGCTTGTCGTATGGGGTCGGCGGCGGCGGCAGTGGGGCGTTCTCTCTCCCAGCAGACTCCACGTCGTCATCCGCCTCCTCCTCGCCCGCGGCAGACGGAAGCGGCAGTGGCACACACGAGGCCGTGCACAGAGCCATACACCGCACCATGATCATGTTCGAGTACCACTATCTCATGGCCACGATACACGGCGCAACGGGCCGTTGTCGTGCGTGGTCTTCGAGCCCTGAGGATGGCAGTGGCGGAGGAACGAACAGTGAGATGATGCGTGGCGTCCGCTTGAGCATGGACCTGGCCGTCGAGGCGAGCCGGTCGACGCTGATATTCCTTGCTTGCTCTGACCAGCAGCTGCTGAGTAATCCGTACTGGTACGTCTCTTGACTGGCGGCAGCCACCAATTCGCTGCTCATACCCCAAACCGAAATGCCAGTCTTTCTGACAACACCTTTTCTGTGTTCTAGGATAGTCCTGTTCTACCCGATGTCGGCAGTCATCACCATCTTCTGCGACATCTTGTGCAACCCGGGCAATCCACGTGCCCGTGCGGACCTGGAGCTCCTCGGGCGGTGTCCCGGCATCATCAAAAACATGCGGGCCCACCGCCTCGAGGTCGGCGAGGCCAAGCACGCCGAGGCCGTCGAGGACTTTGTTGTCGAGCTTGTGCGGCTTGGAGCTTGCGCGATCGCCAAGGCAGGAGCAGGAATCTCCACATGACTAGAACTCTTGTTCCGATCTAATAGGGGTTTAGCTCCGATGTCTTCGAGTATGATTTTTAGCGAGACGGGAATACACTTTATTTAGAATTCTATTATAGTCGTTCCAGTCAGTAGCGTCGGGTGAACCACGGCTTCTGCACTATCGACCTGATTTCTCAGCAACGGGACCCGTAACCTTCTCCTCGGGATGCTCAACCTGCTCCTCATATCCCGCCAGGTCGGCCTTCGCCGCACTACCATCCCCGTTATCATTCTCCATCGCGGCGATGTCGTGCGACATGCCCGTCGTTTGGTATGACGCAAACTTCCAAGCGGGCAGCTTAGCATCAAAGAGCTGGTCAATCTCTTCTAGATTGCGGCCCTTCAGCTCCGGCATGCACAACCACACCCACAGCGCTCCCAACGCGGCGAACCCGCCCCAAACATAGCCCAGGTTCGGTCCGAGGTTCGCATATGGCTTGGATAGGAGGTACGGGGTCGTGAAAACCACGACAAAGCCCACGACGACATTCATGGCCGTGGCAAATGCCATCGTCTTCTCACGCAGCGACGCAGTGCCGACCTCCGCGGCCGTGATGTACGCCGCGGGGCCCAGCGTAGCATGTAGAGCGGCGGCGTACAGGATAAAGGACGCGACCATGCCGTTTGTCTCGGAGGTCGTGCGCTGTGCTTTCGCTCCCAGGCCGCCGATGAGGCACAGGAACAGGGCCTGGATGAGGTTGCCGTAGAACGTGACTTCACGGCGGCCAAAGGCGTCGAGGGCGAGCATGCCGATGATGGCCGTGACGACTGAGACGCCGTTGTTGATCGCCGCATAGGCGAACGCCTGCGAGCCAAGGCCGACTTGCTTATAGAAGGTCGGGCCGTAGGAGCTGCTGAAGGTCACGCCTGTGAGCTGCTGGAGGGCCATGATGGCTACGGCGATCCTGAAGGGGCCGAAGAAATCGACGTTAGTGGCTTCTTCGTAGTGCTATACGTGTACTTGAGCACAGCCGGCCGGGAAAATTCTTACCCAGTACGTCTTCTGTTCTTGGCGTTGAACAGAGCCAACCAGCCGTCTTTCTTGGTAACTTTCTGCCCTTCCTCGCGGATAGCCGCGATTTCGAACTCGCAGAGACCCTTGTCGACGTCTTCCTTGCGTCGAAGTGTGCGCAGGGCCTTCAACGCGTCCTCTGAGCGGTCCTTACTCACCAGCCATCGTGGAGAATCTGCCGTCGGGCGTTCTTGTCAGTAAAGGCGCACCGTGGTCGATGGGGAGATGACTTACCTGGGGTGAACGGGATACCCGCCAGAATCAAGATTGCCGGCAGGACCTGCAGAGCAGTGGCAATGATCCAGCCTGCATCTGTCGTCGAGTATGACATGGAGTTGTTGACTATCCCGGCAATGAGAGATCCGAAGGTCAGGAACAGCTGAATGGAACCGACAAAGAACCCGCGCAGCGGTGACGGGGAGATTTCGCTCTGGTAGGTAGGTACGACCTGGAGTGTGTCAACTCTGGACACCTGGGCAGGAGACGGGAATTCTTACATTCTCTACGAGGCCGACAGCAGTATAGATGATGACCCGGCCGACTGTGTATTGCGCAGGATGCTTGCTCGTTACCTGGACTGTACATTGTTAGCGGCGAAGTAGACATTGCTGCGAGGTACGTACTGATGACACCGACGATCTGGGTCGCACAGGTGACAAGCATGGTTTTCTTGTGCCCGAGCTTCTCCGTCATGGGTCCGACAATGACTGTGCCGAGGAATTTGCCGATGAGCGCCAGGCTGTTCATAAGTGAGGCCAGAGCAGGCGGCAGGGAGTACGTCTTGGTGTCTGCATTGTACTCTCCGAACTGGCGGGCAAAGGGGGTAAAGGCTTGGACTCCTGCGAACGAGGCCCCATCACTGTTCCATGCGTTAGTCTTTTCCAGGATTGTAGAATCTGCAATGAGGATGACTGACTATCCTGTAAATTAATGTTAGCCCATCTCCACAGAGGTGCAGGTCTGGAGGTCAGGGGAAGTACCGAAAAAGACGCTGCCCATAGAGTATACCAAGCAGGCATAAATGAGACGAGGCGTCGCCGACGCCCAGGCATGCCTGCTGACGAAGATGTTGCCCTTTCCACCCATGGTCGATTGGAGGGATAGCTGATGTGGTCGATGTAGTGACTGTGACTGAGGAACACCGACTCGTCAAGGGAGGTAAGTCAGAGGTTATGTATCCGGGGTCAGTCGTGCGAAAGCATCCGGGGCCCCGGGGTCCGGGTCCTTCTCCACACAAGAATTTGCGGATTGTGGGGAAGCGACTGCACGGCAACAGTTCGGAATGAACGCCGAGTCGTTTGGGGATAGATCTGGCAACGTAACGACGGTGGAAGATGATGGCTACTTTGCGCCGAAGCCGGGTTCAACATGAGCGTTCTCCACAGCCGTTCCCCGAGACCTCGGGGGACGAGGATCTTGCCCCACCGCGGTCCCCGAGGCTGCCAAGCGTCTCCAAATTCCATGCGGAGTCGTCCCCCGTATCGGCCCCCTTCCCGTGGTGAGTTCATCTTGGTAGTCCAATAACAATACCCCAACCAGCAAAGCTTGGCTCAGCACTATTCAACACTTGGGGAACGGTTCTAGTGCCCATCTCTTGTCAACAGCACGACAGTCCGCAGCTGGTATCGTCAGCGCCCGCTCGCCACTATCATGCACCTCGAGGGGATTCCTCAACTCTTTGACGTGGTCGTCTACGGGGCCACGTCTGCTGCAGTCTCGGCTGCTATCCAGAGCGCCAGGCTGGGCCGGAGCGTTGCTTTGGTGTCTCCCGATGAGCATATCGGTGAGCATTTCTATCGACAATGTTAATCCTCTGGAGAGGTCCACTAACATCTCCAATCCGCAAGGTGGCATCCAGGTCGAAGGACTCGGTGCTACAGACATTGATAATCAGGCCGAGGTATTTAACAGCCCAACAGTCGGAGGCTTAGCGTTGGAATTCCACCGGCGCATCAGCAAATACTACGGCCGAGTCGAGCACTTGGACCGCTGTGTGAAGGAGGGCATCAAGGATGCCGATGTGTGGCGTTTTGAGTCTCGAGTCGCCGAGCAGGTCATCAAGACTTGGTTGAGCGAGTTCCCACAGATCATGATCATCAAGGTACGGGCCCATGATGGCGCTTGTGCAATCCTCGCTAAGGACTGACAAATTCACAAAGGGGCCCCTAGACGTCAACAAGCCGGTGATCCGCGACGACAGCAGGCTGTCCGCCATAAGATTGAACGATGGAACCATCGTAGCTGGCCAGGTAAGTCATCATGCGGCTGACCTAGGAGCGTGATCGTGCTGACTTGCAGCAACAAGACTTTTGTCGAAGCTTCCTACGAAGGCGATCTGCTCGCAGCTGCCGGCATCACCACGACGCATGGGAGGGAGGCGCGGTCCAGATACGGAGAGAGCCTGGCTGGCGTCCGTGACAAGACCACGTATACGCAGCTCGACGTGCCGGTCGACCCCTACGTAGTCCCCGGCGACGAATCCTCCGGGCTCATCTATGGAATCTCCCCCGAACCTTACGGCAGGGCAGG
Source organism: Microdochium bolleyi (assembly GCA_001566295.1). Taxonomy (NCBI): domain Eukaryota; kingdom Fungi; phylum Ascomycota; class Sordariomycetes; order Xylariales; family Microdochiaceae; genus Microdochium; species Microdochium bolleyi. The sequence continues at coordinate 27,660 of KQ964257.1, forward strand.
TGATGGAGACAAGCACCTTGCTGCGTTTTCATACCGCCTTCCCGTGACCGACCGAAAAGAGAACCAGCTTCCCATATACAAGCCGGCAGGCTACGATCCTGCTCACTACGAGTTGCATCGACGATATGTCAAGGCTGGAGGGAAGCTTTACACACCGAGAAAGCGGCTCCCAGGAGACAAGACCGACCTGATCGGGTCCGAGGCCCCCCTTGCGACTGACCTTCTCGGCATGAACGACGGCTGGGCTACAGGAAGCCGGGAAGAGCGCCATGGGATCCTGGACGAGACGGCGTTGTTCACCAAAGGCCTTCTCTATTTCTTCGCGAATGACGAAAGCTTGCCAGTAAGTCCTGGGTCCATTATCTGCGGAGCGGCCCGGCTCCTGCTGACACATGTGCCCCTATACAGGCAGAGTTCAGGGACGAGTGGTCACGATTCGGCTACTGCCTCGACGAGTTCCCTGACAACAACCACTTTCCGCGCATGCTCTACATCCGCGATGCGCGGCGCATGGTCTCGGATTACGTCATCACGGAACACACGGCTTCTCTTGACAACGGCGAGGAGCCCGTCGACGACCCCGTAGCGATCGCATACTGGCCCACCGACACCCACTGCGTCCGTCGAATATTGCGCGACGGCCAAGTGCACAACGAGGGCTTCATCTTCAAGGACGGGCACCGATGGCGGCCCTTTGGGATCGCGTACCGAGCACTGGTGCCAAGGCTCTCAGAGGCGGATAATATCATCTCGGCGACGTGTCCATCGTCTTCACATGTAGGCTATGGTAAGCAGACCCTTCCAGACGGACGTGGCGGATATGGGGCAGTCTTGCTGATTCTTGTGACCCTGCAGGTGCCGTGCGTCTCGAGCATCAGTTTCATGCTATCGGCCAGGCATGTGCCTTTGCCTGCGACATTGCTCTGCGCGCCTCGATCCCGTTGCAGCAAGTCCCTTACTCGCAGCTGAGAGAACGGATGCTGCAGCACGGCATGGTGCTTGATGTCAGCAAGGTCGCCGGGCCGAACTTTGCAGAGCCGAGATTGTGACATTGTTTTCGGAGAATTGTATTGCATATTATCCAGATTATTTATCAATCGAATAGAGTAGAGAAAAACACTCGTATCTACAAATTGCAACGATCCCCTGGAACTCTGGACTGAAAACACCTGTAACGCGTACCTCACATGCTGGAGTGTCACTTTACTTGTTTGTGACCAGACACCCGCTCCCGCTTGAAGGATGCTCATCAGGGCCTCCGGTGGAATTATTAGCGCCCGATTTAAAGACCAGGGGGTTCGTGCCACCTGCAAGCGGAAGAGGGTGCCAGAGTCCATCTGCGCCACGCTGGAGAGAGCCCCGATAATCGGAATAGCCCCCTTCAACTCCCGGCCCCCCGAGTCTTCGGGGAACTGCTAGCTCCACCCACACGATGTTCCCCGCGTTGTCGATCGTCAGGCGTGCCGGGGAAGACGAGAATCAATTGCTCGACTGACGGGGTTGACAGCGGGGAAATCCAGTAAGATTAAGAGCTCGGCGAGCTCGGCAATATTCCAGGACCATGCACGCGAGTCAAGGTCGGTGATGGGTGCGCGTACAAATGCAAACACATCCTGTGTTATTGCTGAGAAAGGTCTTTGGCGGTCGCTCCCCAAGGTCCAAGGTCCATCTGATATCCGCCTGCCCCTTGCCAAAGTCGAATCTGTCACTCATGCTGCTCGGAATTTTTGCTTTCGCTGCTGGCGCCAGCGGCAGCCTGTGCGCGGCGCAGCACCGTCACCATGATGTTGTCGTCTACGGAGGCACGTCGGGCGGATATGCAACGGCCATCCAGCTCTCGCGCCTGAACCGTACCGTCGCCCTGATTGAGCCGTCTGCCCACGTTGGAGGCATTGCCGTCAATGGGTTCGGCGCGTCGGACATTGATTCACAGGTCAGATACACCTACGACAACCGTTGCATTGGCGTCGTCATCACGCTTGACAAAACTGACACGGGCGCGGCTCTTATCAAACAGGCCGAATACCAAAATTCTCTTGCTGTCGGCCCACTGGCGCTCGAGTTCTACAGGCGCATCAGTCAGCGCTATGGCAATGTCGCGGCGTTTGATGCTGCCTGGGCCAACCACACCAAGAACAAGACCCTCTGGAGATTCGAGAGCCACGTTGCCGAGTCGGCGTTGGGAGAGTGGCTTGCAGAGGAGAAGATCGATATCTTCACACAGACATATCTCAAGCAAGAGGGTCGGGCCGTGGAGAAAGAGGTACATCATCTTCCCATGAGTCCCCTCCACCACGTCCAGGGCGATTAACGTGGTGAGAAATACTAGGGCACGACGGTCAAGACGCTTATCACGGAGCAGGGGACCACCTTCTCTGGCAGGCTCTTCATCGACGCGACATACGAGGGCGACTTGCTTGCCGCAGCAGGCGTCTCGACCACGATCGGCAGGGAATCCGCAGCCTCCTTCAACGAGACGAACGGGGGTGTCCGTGTCAATACCACGTTCTCCCAGCTGACCGTCCCCGTGGACCCGTATATCGTCCCGGGAGACTCCTCGAGCGGTCTCATCCCGACTGTCCAGTCCGACCCCATGGGCGCACCAGGATCTGGGTAAGCGCTCGTCTTCTCGTAATCCGCTGCTACTTCGAAGCTCGTGACTCACGCTAGTCTCTCGGAACAGTGACAAGGCATTGGCTGCCTACGTTTTCCGGATGTGTCTCACAAACGTGACGTCGAACCTTGTGCCATTCACCAAGCCCGCCAACTACAACGCTTCCGAGTACATCCTATGGTCCAGATACGTCGCTGCAGGTGGCAAGATCCTCACCCCTGAGGCGGTAGTGCCCAACTTCAAGACAGACACGATCGGCAGCACGGCCCTGGGCCTCGGTTTCGACCTCCCCGGGAGGACTTTGGGTAAGTCGCGCTCAGCTCGGGTGACCGCGGGGCTTCTCCCATGCAGCTGCTGAAATCTGCAACACAGCTTGGCCCGAGGGAAACTACAGCACGAGAGCGAACCTGGCACGGTCACTAGCCGAGTGGCAGAAGGGGCAGCTGTACTTTTTCGCCAACGATCAATCCATGCCAGAAGCCACACGCTCGGTTTGGAGCAAATGGGGCTATGCCAAGGACGAGTTCGCTGACAACGACCACTTCCCGAGGACATTCTACGTCCGAGACGGGCGGCGCATGGTCAAAAGCGACTTCATAATCACCGCACGCACAGCTGCATATCCTGCTGTGGAGGCACCAGCCTCTGATCCTATCGCGGTCGCATTCTGGCCAACTGTAAGTTCCCAGGCAGTACCGCCCATGTTTGTTTCCAACAGCGACCAGGAGCGGAGGAGCTAATGCCTGATCGCCTGTCCCAGGACGTCCACATTGCCCGGAGGATCGTATACAACGGCTCCGTCTACGATGAGGGTTCTATATTCAAGCAGGGCCCTCCCTGGCAGCCATTTGGGATCTCTTTCAAAGCCGTCACGCCTATGCGCGCCGAGGCGACGAACTTGATGAGCCCCACCGTCATGGCCGTCTCGCATCTGGGGTATGGCGCCGTGCGGATCGAGAACACTTTCATGAACATTGGCCAGGCACTCGCCTTTGCGGCGGACGTTGCGCTGGACAGGGGTATTCCGGTGCAGGACGTGCCTTATTCTGTGCTTGGTCCCAGATTGGCCGAGGCGGGCGCTGTCTTGGATGCCTCCACTGTAGGGATGCCGGATCATAGCCACATGTAGGGGTCTAAGAGGAAACGCATGGTTACCGAGGTCTGTGTAACGCGAGATAGCCTTAGTTCAGAAATGCGGCTGTCTACAAGTCCAGAGGACCACACATGTAGGCTTTAAATTGAGAGGCGGGGACGTTCCGCTTTTTGAAGGTCTTGAGGTTCAGACGTCCCAGAAACGTATGATAATTTGACAATGACTAGCCTTCCACGGCTCTCAGCGATGTCGGGGAACCGCCCCTGCCCCAGTGACTTTGTACCCACCATGCAGGGTCGACTTCCCCGAACCCTTCCCCCGACACAACAATCCCTCCCTCTTCCGACACTCTGCTCGAACAACCACAGTGCCGATGCGGCATTGTGGAGAATGGACACCCCGGACCATGGACATCGGCGCGCGGAACACAACTCGGGCGCTTCTCTGCCGACCCCCAAGCGGATCAAGATCCGGCTGGCCTGCCAGGAATGCCGTGACCGCAAGATTCGGTGTGACGGAGCCCGGCCCATATGTCACTCGTGCTCTCGCAAGAAGCTTGGTCTCGAGCGATGTGTCTATCTCGCAGCCGATACGGAGTCGACTGACGGGTGAGCCGCCTCCCCCATCCCGACACATGGCCTTTTGCTGTCCGTGATCAGCTAACTGTCGACGGAACCAGATACATCAGTCGACTTGAGGACCGTGTCAGGGAGCTGGAGACGGTTCTCGGCAACTCACACCATGCCTCGAGCCGACCAGCGCCCGTCGCCCAGGACGAGCCGCTCGCCTTGACGCCGGTGGGACGCAGAGCGATTGCGCCGCCTCGGCCGGCGCGGATGTCCCCCGCCTCAATGGATGTCCTGCAAAGCCCGAGAATGGGAACAGCCTTGCCGGATTCCAACCTCATAGGCATAGGTAATCCCACGCCCCTAACGCGCGAAAGACGAAAACAAACTCCACCGGGGGAGGAAGCGGTGCTACGGCGACACCAGGACCAGTCCCAAGACCCCAGTGCGTCAGCAGTTGACGAGCAGCAAGACGAGGATAGCCCAGGTTTCCTGGGAAGTTCAAGTGCTATCGGTTTCATGAGCGAAGTATGTCGGACCTTCAAGGCTGCTGGCGGCGCGCCCAGCAGCGTCGACAACCGCATGACAACTCCGAATTCGCATGAGGGCAATCCTTCACCAGATGCACAATGGTTCGAGCGCCCAGGCCGGAGAGTTGCTCGGCACCAGACTTTGACGGCGGAGTGTGTAGTACCGCCAAGGAAAGTTGCTGACAGCCTGCTCGAGTACTACTGGAACGGGGCACATCCATTGCAACCCTTCATCCACAGAGGTATCTTCATGAAACGGTATGTTCTCTGAACTGCTGGCCCGTTCGCCAGCCCTATCGCTGCGCTAGCTGATGCAAGTCCAGATACCATGCCCTATGGAGCAACAGCACCGACGATGACAACGGCGTCGGTGTGAGACAATCGGTACAGTCGGAGCAGACATTCCACTGCATCCTGAATCTTATCTTTGCCCTCGGCTGTCGCTTCCGCTCCATGTCATGCGGTCAAAAACCGCCAGGCCCCGATAACTCGCACGAGCAGTTTGCCAGTCGCGCAACGAGGCTTCTGAGCCTCGATCTGTTAGATTATGGCTCTGTTCAGCTCGTCCAAGCCTTGAATCTCATGGCACAGTACCTCCAGACGTTGAGCATGTCAAACAAATGCTGGGTGATTGCTGGCACGGCAATCCGCGTTGCTCAGGGCATCAGGTTGCATCTCGATATCGCAGGGGAGAGTCAGGCGCAGCGTGAAGAACGGAGGCGGACATGGCACTCTTGTGAGCTGCTCGACAGGTAAGATTGCAACTCCACGCCACAGGATTTGCTTCATGTACGGACTCGACTGATGTTATTTTCACAGTGTCCTGAGCATGACCTTTGGGCGACCACCTATGTTAGAAGTCAAGTCAGCTGCACCACTCCCACAAATGATTGACGATGAATATCTCACAATGGCCGCCAACTCGGAAGAGGGCGTCCAGCCGCCGGCAACTCCTGTCCGATGCGCCTTTTACCTTGCTATCATCAAGCTTTCTCACATCACTACAGAGATTCTTCGCTGCTTCTACTTCACCGAATCTCACAATCCCAGCGTAGAAGTGTCGAGGGCCGGCAGTTCCTCCGAATACTTTGCGTCGCTCTTTAAACTCGACTCCGCCTTGGACAGCTGGAATGAAGAGGTGCCGCCCTTCATCCAGTATGAGATGCTTCAAGGGCCACTAGATTCAGACAATCTATACCACCGCCAGGCACACCTCCTGCGGCATCGGTAAGGCTGTTTTGGTATTGTGTACTGTTGTGATTGCTGACCAATGCCACCGCGCAGCTATCTTTACGCAAAAGTACTGCTCTTTAGACGGCTTGTTGTCCAGACGGTATTGAACTCGTCCCGAGATTCTCCGAACCACAAGGCTCCCAAACTGCAAGATGTGGTGACATTCAGCTGTGTCGACAAGTGCACGGACGCCGCACGGGGTCTCCTCGACTGCATTCGGCCGAACATAGGCACCTGGCTTGTCCCACCTGCCTGGTACACAGTATTTGGTTAGTTCCAGAGACGCAGACGCTCCTCCGAGACACTTCGGAACATCACCAGAACGCTCTTCGCTGACTGCGTCCAGTAATTTACACCTGCGGAACCGTCTTCGCCGTAGTCTCACTTGCGCCATCCCTGTACGGGAGACTGGCGCCCGACGAAAGACGGTGCCTTTTACAGAGCAGGGAGCAGTGCGTCGAGTGTCTCAGAGACTACCATGCTCTAGGCGATCCGTCGGCGCTGCGGTGCCTTCAAAACCTCCTGAACATATACAACAAGGAGGGCATGGCGGCGACGCAACGGGGGCCAAACGGCACAAGCTCTGCTGCACAGGGCGAGAGCCGCATCGACCCAAGCACGGGTGTGCCGCCGCCACCAGTGAGTTGCACCGCGGAAGAGCAGAATGAGCCGGCGTGGGACACTGACCTCTGGGCGGGGAACTGGGCCGACGATTTTGTTCATTGGCCTGAGGACTTTGCAGTCTTTGAATCCTTCGGGACGAGGAGTTTCCAATGAACCGGAGGTCGTGACCCAAGGTATATAGAGGTCCAAGAGCAATGGGCTTCTCTGTCTGGAGCGTGTAGGCAGAGATCATTAGACAGCGCTCCGGCAGGCTCCATGGCTCAAGAAACAATGAACTACCAAGACCGTGGCCCAGCCAGTCGCCTATATAATTTGAAAACACTCATGCAGGCAGAGTGGACTGTGCGATTGGCTTTGAGTTCGAAACCCAGGCCAGCGGGATCTATCTCAAGTTCCTCCATGGACAATCTGTGATGATTCTGGAACCTACATATGAACCATCGAGAGAGGTGCCGATGTTGTCATTGTCGGTCAAGACATCCCTCGGATATCTTCGGACACAAGGGCGCCGGGTAAACCACGGCTTATGCACGGCTAAACCAGGGATGCTCATATGGCGCTACCGACGCGGCCTCGGCGGCCTGGGGTGACACGGAACTTACACGGCACTCGCCCCACAGCTTTGGCCTCTGGTTAAAGTTTGAGTCCGGAAACACCTCCCTTTGCTCGACAACACGTCGCGTCGGGGGCTCACCAGTCTCCACTAAGATAGGCATTGCCAGTAGGACTTGAAGCGCGTCTCCTTATCAGCTCGTCAGCCTGTTCCTATGCGGCTCGGTGCGAAACTGAGAGCAAATCGGGAGCAACGCCACCTGCGCAACCCGGGTAGACATTATCCAAGTGGAGTTCTCCGGGAACCCTGTCCACTGGCTAGTCCAGCATGGGAAATATCGCAACGGTCTCCGCACGTACCCCAACTGACCCCATGGGCATGAACAGATCCCGAACGGTGGTGCCCCTGTCGGCAGTGGGACTGACTTTCAGCTGCACGTCGTCTACGAGGTCGAAACTGGGATGCTGGTCTTGGCCGGCGGAGTGCTCGGTGCCAGCGGTGACTACTTAAACTCCCTCGACAGCCTTTGCCACGATGTAATGAGTGAAATAGACCAACCCTTCCTACCGTCACCAGTAAATCATGAACGTCGCTACAGCTGCAAAGGCCTCGCAGGGCTCCCAAACGCCGTGGTGGAGGCAGAGGGAGCTCCTCAGGCTGAACTTTGTCATTCTGTCCCTCGTCATGTTCTGTAAGGCGAATGCACGTCTCTGCCACACCTTCACCATCTAATCTCTGTATCTCCCTCTAGCATCTGCCAATGGCTACGACGGCAGCGTCATGGGTGGCCTCCTCGCCCTCAAGAGCTGGAACCAATTCATGGAGTTCCCCACCGGCACCTATCTCGGCTGGATCAATGCCATCTACTTCCTCGGAAGCGCCATCGCCTTTCCCGCCGGCGCCTGGGTCTCGAATCGATACGGTCGGAAGCCCGGCATGTACATCGGATATGCCTTCCTCGTGGTTGGTATCGCCATGCAAAGCGCGGCTCAAAATGAGAGGACCTTCACATACGCCCGTCTCCTCATCGGCATCTCTTCGGCCCTGCTGTCGATCTGCGCCCCTGTCCTGCTCAACGAGATCGCACACCCTATGCAGCGGGCTATCGTCAGCGCGCTCTACATGTGCGGCTACTATGTCGGCGGCACCATCAGCAGCTGGGTCACTTTCGGAACCAGGGATATTGCTTCGGACTGGGCCTGGAGAATCCCCGTTATCCTACAGTGTGCCCTGCCCCTGCTTGCACTACCTGGCTTCCTCATCGCCCCCGAGAGTCCCCGCTGGCTCATCAGCGTCGGCCGCAACGAGGAGGCGACTAGGGTCCTGGCAACGCACCACGCCGGCGGACGGATGGATGATCCTATTGTCCTCTCCCAGATGGTCGAGATGGAGACTACCATCACGGCCGAGAAGGAGGCCGCTCACAGCGGGTCATACATCGACATGTCCCGAACCCCCGGTAACCGCCACAGGCTGATGATTTCTGTCGCCCTCGGCTTCATTTCCCAATGGGCCGGAAATGGTGTCATCTCCTACTATCTGCCCCTGGTTCTCAACTCTGTGGGTGTCACCTCCGTCACCGACCAGACTCTGATCAACGCCTGCCTGAACGTCTGGAATCTTCTCTGGGCTCTCGCTGCTGCCACTTCTGTCGACCGTTTCGGCCGACGCGGACTCTTCCTGGCTTCGGCGATCTTGATGTTCGTCAGCTTCGTCATCGTGACCGCGCTCAGTGGTTCATTCGCACAGACCCTGTCTTCCAAGGTCGGCGTCGCCGTGATCCCGTTCCTCTTCCTCTTCTTCGCTGGCTACGATATTGCTCTGTAAGTATCCCTGCCCTGTTTTCCCTCGAATGCCTAGCTAACGACAATTTTCCCTCCAGCACCCCTTTCCTCGTCGCCTACCCCGTCGAAATCTGGCAGTTTACCATGCGCTCCCGTGGTCTTACAGTCACCTGGATCACTGCCCTATCCTCGATCTTCCTCAACACCTTCGTCAACGGCATCGCGCTCGACAAGCTCGGATGGAAGTACTACATTCTCTTCTGCGTCCTCCTCTTCCTCTGGATCGTCTTTGTTTGGTTCGCTATTCCCGAAACAAGAGGACACACGCTCGAGCAGATGGCAGTTGTCTTCGATGGCGAGGACGCCGTTCCCACACAGACAGTCGTGCTTCACGAGAAGCAGGAAGTCGAGTCCGACGCCAAGCACATAGATAACAAGGCTTAGAGCCTGCGACGCATTGTGCTGGCGGGGCGGACTGGGAATCCTCAGCAACGACCCCTTAGGAGGCAGTCTAGAGGCTAAATCATTTTCTGTAATTGGAGGTATGGGCCAGAGGTACATTGTTAGACGCCCATACCAGCGTTATCGAGGTGGGTGAAGAAATCATAGCGAATAAAGCCCGGATATACTAAACTCAACCATAACAAGTCGTTGTGGATTGTCAAAGAACTATACAAAGTATTCAAACACCGCATTGCATTACTATAGCTGCAGTTCCCTGCATACAATCTTCGCAAGCAGTACTGTTCAATATGGCTGGAGAAGATCTTAGTGAATAGACAACGTACGATCGATAATGCGATCACTTAGGGCGTCCGCTACTCTTGTATCAGTTCTAGTTAGTGCTTAAAGTGGACTGTAGGCCTAACCTGCACATTCACTTGAGACGGGTCACTTTATCATTAGGATATGACACGTTTTGCTTTTGCACGATGCTGCTTAGGATTAGAATGCCAGGCGGCTCAAGAATCTACGCAACATCATGCAGGGCCTGTCTCCTTGTCGTTAGTCACGGTCTGCTGAAGCATGTCTGCAAACAGGTCAAGGCCGGCCCCGATCGTGCCCATGATCTCAAAGACGTGTGCGCCCTGGAACGTGCAGGCCCACAAGCGAACAACGGCCGCCGCCATGCGCCTGATGCGCCTGATACTGTTGGTCTCGCGGAGCAGGAGTGGGCCAAGGTCCGTCTCGTTGATGATGCTGGCGACGATGCTGACGATGCTCCGCTCACCGGTCCGGAGTTCTTTGCCCTCGGCAAGAGCCATGGCCACGGTCTCGAGCCACTTGCTCAGGTAGATGGCACACTCGACATTGCACAAGCTGTGCACAATGCTCCACGACAAGGTCTGCGTCTGCGCCACGTACTCGACGCCAATGTGGACCGGGATGCTCAGCGAGTGCGCAGCCTGCAGGGCGGCCCTCTCCACGTGAGAGAACCGGTCCAGCAGTGGTACCTCCCGGAGCCCCCGGGCAATGGCTCCCGGGTCCCGTGTGTCGAGGTGGCGGTAGCTGCCCAAGTCGGCGTACAGGCGGATGTAGGCCAACCGGAAGAGGGCCGTGGCGTTGAAGCTAAGGGGCCCGCCCGGCGCTAGGGGATCGAGAGATGAGTCCCGGGTCATCTCCCACTGCCTCTGCCACCGGCGCAGGGCTGTGTCCAAGCCCTCAAGGATCTCGTCAGGGAGCCTCGTATCCCCTCGGCTCGAGGCAAAGGGAAAGGACGATTGCCGCACGAGAAAGATCTGCTGGATAATGCCGTGCATCAGCACATAGTTGCCAAACGACGAGACCGTGCTTTGCTCCGCCGCATCCGCGACGTGGACAAAGAGGGCGGAGTAGCTCTTGGCAAAGGATGACTCGACGTGCACATCCTTGTTCCGAGCAGCGTGCCACGCAGCCTCGTCGGCGGCTCGCCAGTGTGTCTCGGGGGCCGGCAGCTGAACGGGGCCCATCTCGGCCGTGGTCAGCTTCGGGGGGATGTTGTAGGCGATCGAGTGCAGGTTGGAAAAGCTGTAGGCCACAATCTTGACCCGCCGTGCCCCTTCTTCGGCGATCCAGTCGTGCCAGGTGAGGCTTTCGGGGCGTGTTGTGGCCGGCCTCGTCAGTCCCTGCTCACGTACCATCGTGGCTAGCTGACTAGCTGTTGCGAAGGCTTCTCTCAGCACGGACCGCTGATTCCACGTCCCCAGAGCAATGAGAAGAATCATGGCCTGCATTGTCTGTAGATCGCGGGAGCTGGAGCGCCCGGCAGAGGAGAACGAGTTGCTGTCACGCCGCCGCAGCTGGGCTTCGAGCAATGCCATGGCTGCCCGGTACAAGGTGTCCGCCTGCTGTCGCTGGAAGCGGTACCGGGCCCCCGTAGCTGCGATGGCCATGGCAAGCTCAGGGGCCGAGTTCGCGAGCGTGAAGGTGGGCGTATGTAGGCAGGGCAGATGCTCGTGAAATCCGGTGAAGAAGCCCTCCACGTACCGGCATAGCGCATGCCGCGAGGGCATGATAAACCCGGGCGGCAGTGTACTGCTGTGGCTCTGCAGGTGGTCGAGGATGACTTCGTGATCTTCCTGGGATATCCTCCAGGGCACGGCTTCCCGATGTGACGCCGAATCCGGCTGTAGCGCTCGCCAGGTCTTGCCAGGGGCTGGGCCTGGTGCACGGTCGCTCCCTGGCGGCGCCCGGTGCTCGTCATTGTCTAGGTGCATGGATGGCAGCCGAGATGCGTATCGTGAGAAGGTGCCAGCACGCGGAGGCTCGAAGTCGATGTCGTCCACCACAGTCAAGCCTGCGTTGGGGTTCGCGCTTGCCGCGACCATGGATATGTCGAAGTTAGAAGAGCTATGCTCATGTATGGGCACTCCCACACCTGGGGGCAAGGTGCTGAGGAAGAAGGGAGGGATCAGCAGTGAAGGCTGTGTGCTCAGGTCTCCCCAGAGGAGATCCAGGTCATCGGCAAAATGTAAGTCCCACATCTCCTGAGAAGCCAGTGTGTCTTTGATCCGTGGCATGGCGGCCTCGCCCAGCCTCTCGATACCATTAGCATCGTGTGTCTGCGTCGACGTGAGCACCGAGGCTGGGGACGGGATCGCTGCTGTGGCTGCTGTTCTTGCTCTTATCGCTGATGCTGCGAGGTTGGGGTCGATGTTTGCAATCAGGCCGTACTGACTGGGTAGCTGGGCTGAGACGTGGTCATCTTCGCATCTCGCGGGAGGGGTTCGAAGATGAGCCGCCCCGGTGGAGGGCGCATGGCTGTGAGCTCCGCTGGTGGCTGCGGCGGCGATGGAGTTTTGTGGCGAGGTCCCCAAGTGCGACAACCCTGCTGAGGAATATAGAACTCGAGCGTCAACGGACCTCTGAGACACGCCATGCTCCTCAGCGATGCCCAAGCCGGGTGGCGCGACGTCGGTGCTCATATGCTCTGTTGTTGGGTCGCCGGTGGTGTTCGTGGCGGCCGTGTCAGCGACTGCCTGCCCGTCCTGTTGCGGCACGTCGTGGGCCAGTTTGCTGTGCCGGGAGAGCAAGTCTCTGACGTGTGCAATGCATCATGTCAATGCTTTGCCTCGAAGGAGACACGCGTGCTGTCCAGGCTCAACCCCAAGGACAGAAACATGAACTCATGGACGGGATGATGTTTGCCCACCTGCGCGTAAAGGCTCTGCCACAGTAGCACCCATATGGTTTCTCGCGTGTATCTGCCCCAACAACATGTTAGCCACGACGTGGGTGTTCTGGCTGTGTAGGAGAGGCCGGGGGGCACGCCTGGCGAGCCGCTGACTTACGTGTTCGTTCGTGTCGGCGCAGGTGCTCGGTGCGCTGGAACTGCTTCGCGCAGAACCGACATGGAGGGACGTGGACCTTGTGCCGCATTACTCGGCCACACACAAGCAGAGACCCTGCGAAGGATCTTTGCGATGCACGTGCGTGGTTGGGCGGCGATGTGTAAAGTTGGGGAGGGAAAGAGCGGGCAGATTGATGGGAGGCGAGCACGGGTTGGGGTAGATTGCCCACGGTGGGTCTATCATTTTACTGTGCACAATGTCATCGTTCAGCTACAGGTACGCTAGCGTGGTGACGCAAATAGTGTCCCCTCACGAGGGCTCACGCATCGCCATCCGCAATCAGCCGATACACACTGCGCGAGTCACGCCCCTTGGTCCGCTCGTCGGCGACTGCCTTGCCGTAGAGCTTGAGGATGGTGTCGCCGAGCAGCAGCTGTGCGTCGACATCCTTGGCAAGCGCGACCGCCATCTCAAGCACGCCCTTGCACAGCTCCACGCTGAAGCCCCCCGCAAAGTCGTTCTCGCTGGCGGCCCCGGGCGTGACGCCCTTGACCGGGTTCTGCTCCTTGCTGTTGTAGCAGCGTCCGCTGCTGACGTTGATGAGCGCGGCCAGCACCTTGGGGTCCAGCCCGGCCTTGACGCCCATGTTCATGGCCTCGCACACGGCCACCGTGCTGGCGGCACTCAGGTAGTTGTTGATCTGCTTGCTCGCAAGCCCCGCGCCTGGGGCGCCGCAGTAGAATATGTTCTGGCCCATCATCTCGAGCACGGGCAGCGCGCTGTCGTAATCGGCCTCGCTCGCGGCCCCGACCATGAGCGTCAGCGTGCCCGCGTTGGCGCCGTTGGGTCCGCCGCTGACGGGAGCATCAACAAAGGAGCCGAGGCCTGACCTGGCCACTTCCTGCCCGACCTCGGTGCTCGTGGCAGCCTCGATCGTCGAGCATTCGACGAAGCGGATCTTGCGGTCCTGCGGTGCGATCGAGAGCAAGCCATTCTCCTTGTCCGTGTACACATGGTGGACGTGCTCGCGCTTTGGAAGCATTGTGACGATGATGTCCTGCATGGAACGCGACAAGAGGATCCGTCAGCACGCCGCGGAACCATGGGTGGAATCGAGCGTCTTCCTTACCGCCCGCTCGGCGACTTCTCTGGGCGTCCGGGCAACCTCGACGCGTTGTCCCGTCGCCTCGACCTGCTCGATAAAGGCAGTTCTGCGCGCCTCTGAGACTTCGCAGATCACCATCTTTGCGGAAGCGGGAATCTTCTTCCGGATGTTCAGGGCCATGCCCCAGCCCATCTGGCCAATGCCAATGAACCCATATCGAGCCTCCGTGATGCTAGCCATGGTTGTCTGTGCTCGTTCGCTGGGCAGCTATGCGTCGTGGTTCGTGTTGGAAGATTGACCTCCTCAGAATATTTCTGTTTGCACGCTCTTTGACTTCCTAGACCTCAACGGGGCCGGCTTCTTGTGAGTGCAATTATGCATGCTTCCGTCGTCCAGCCGGACCGCCCTCCGCAGTGTTCCATGTCGAAAACGCCCCATACTCCAATGTTACATGCTCTAGTCTTGCGACACCCAGAAATGTCCTGCCCCACCAGCTCAAGCGAGCGGCCTGCTCCGAAGCATGTTTGGGCCTGCCAGAAGTTCGGCATTGTTACGAGTTTTGGCCTTGCGTCCTCTTCCCTCCCCTTCCGTGGCATGGTCTCGGACGCGGCGTTCCTCTGCCCTCCCTCCTCCGCAGTCCCCAATAATTTGGGGGATGGGGTTTGGGGCAAACCAGATTTGGAATGCCACCGCTTGTGTAATGGCTCCATGGAACTGGGGCACGAGAATTTCCCGACCAAGCTCGCCAAGCATCAAGGGTGTTACTGCATTCGGCCGCTCTCGGCGCCCGTCAGTCGTCTTACAGACATTCCTTGCCCAGACACGAAGGTGCGTCCCGTCACGTCACTTTCTCTGGTCACATGTCATGCGCGTTGTGAAGACCATTTGCACAGGCCCCGAGATTACGCTATGTTCTGAATTGAAATATCTCCTCTCATTGCTGCACACTCAGAGATGCGCCGGACTTAATCCATCATGAATCAAAATACAGCAGCTCGAGTGCATGAATCCCCGAAACAGTGCCTGCCCCGACTTTTCAAGGACTCTTCATTTTATTCCCAGCTTAAAATTGACCCTCAACGGTGAGCGTGCACGTCTTCGAAACCAAGTATTCCTCAACAGCGACATCCTTGCCCGATTCCTTGCCATATCCAGACAGCTTCATGCCCCCAAAGGGCGACTCGGCGGCCGAAGAGTTGCCAGTGTTGAGCCCGATCATGCCGGCTTCGAGGTTCTCCATGAGGCGCCACGTGCGATCGATGTCCTTTGTGAAGAAGTAGCTCGCAAGACCCATGCTCGTGTCGTTGGCGAGCCTCACAGCCTCGTCCTCGGTGTCAAATGGGAACACGGCCAGGATGGGACCGAACGTCTCCTCCTTGCTCAGCAGCATGGAGCTGTTTGCGTCGCGGATAATGGTCGGCTCGTAGAAGAAGCCGCCCCCCTGCCCGCGCTGGCCGCCAACCACGACCTTGCCGCCATGCGCCACCGCATCGTCGACGTGGGACTGGGTCTTTGTCACGCTGCGCGACGTCGTCAGCGGCCCGATGGTGGTGTCGGCCCGGGTTCCGTGGCCCAGCCTGAGTTGCTTGGTGCCCGCAGCTATCCGCTCCAGAAACTCCTCGTATATGCCGCTCTGCACGTAGACGCGGTTCGCAGTGACGCATGCCTGGCCTGCGTGCCGCCACTTGAGCTTGAGGAGCTCGTCGGCGGCCTGCTGCTGGTTGCAGTCATTGAACACGACGAAGGGGCAGTTGCCCCCCAGCTCCAGGGTGACCTTCTTGAGCCCTTCGGAGCAGTGCCGGGCGATCAGGCTGCCGATGGGCGTCGAGCCCGTAAATGACACCTTCTTGGTCAGGGGGTGCTTGCAAAGGGCCTCGGCGACTTCTGGGGTGTGCGCGAGTGAGGTGGTGACCACGTTGAAGACGCCGGGGGCGAAGCCGGCCTGGACCGCCAGATTGGCCAGGATGAGGCACGTCAGGGGCGTCTCGGGAGAGGGCTTCGCAACAACGGTGCATCCGGCAGCGAGCGCAGCGGCAACCTTCCGCAGGATCATGCTGTGTGTCGCAAACGAGTTCGGCGTCAGCTTTTTGCCAGATCTGTGTCTTTGTACATGTCTTTCCCCTGTCGAAACATATGATTGATTGGCTGGTGACCTACGCAATTGGGAAGTTCCATGGCACGAGAGTTACACAAACACCGATGGGCTGCTTGATGACCATGACCCTGCGGGACGGCAGGGAAGGCGTGCTGATGTTTCCTCTTATGCGCTCGGCCTCGCCGGCGAACCACCACGTGAAGCCGAGGGCATAGTCGAGCTCGCCCTGCGCCTCGGCGAGGGGTTTTCCAGACTCGTACGTCAGCACCAGGGCGATGTCGTCGCGGTTCTCCCGGATCAGGCGGTCCCACTCGAGCAACTTGCGGCCGCGGGAGCGCGGGTTCTCCTTGCGGAACGTCTCAAAGGCCTCGGCACTGGACTGCACTACGGCGTCGACGTCGGATCTACCGAAATCTGTACAGGACAAAATGCATTCGCCGGTGCCTGGGTCTGTTCAAGTTGGGGAAAACGAGCACAGCGTAATCGCACTTATTAGCACTCCGCGCCACCCCACGTGGAGCATGTGAAGGGGTTAGGAGACTTGCGAATACTCTCTTACCTTCGACATCAAATCGCTCGCCTGAGGACGCCGTCTTCCATTGTCCATGAACGAAGCCCTCTGGCCGGAAGAGATCCGGGTTTGCTAGCTGGAGGACGTCTTCAGTATATTGCACAGGTCTAGAGACGTAGGGGTAAGCAGAATTACCTTGAACGGGAGATTCTCCATGGTGCTTCCGTGGTTTCCCGGTATTCTAGAAACGTGACGTATTGACAGTGAGCAGGCAGACCAAACCAGGGAGGAGCAACAAAGGTGGGAAAGATGTAAATAAGAAGCAAAAGACGTAGACGCACCAGACTTGGACGCCTGTTGATCGGTTCGTGATGTGCTATTTGTTCTAACCGGGGCGTACAGCTACACCGCGTACGGACACGCTATATCTGTGGATCACACGCTATCCTGTGTGGGGTCTAAATTACAACTGAAGGTCTCAGCACACGGCGCGGGTCTTTACTGCTCGAGAACGGCGATGAGCAGGCCAACCCGACCCTCGACGGCAGCTTGGGCCAGGTAGCATGATTCGGTGTGACAGACCCAGCGCCCCAAAATGCTCCAACACGACAGCCTGGGTGCGCGCCGGAGTGGGTTCGGGGTCTTATCCCGTCCCCCATCCCGTCCTCACCCCGCGCGGGGTAGCACGTGGGATCACAGAAGGGCATCCCTCGGAGACAGGGAAACACGCCCGGCACACGCATGCCCAGTCCGGCAGTGCCATTCTACTCCGTCCGAGAAAGGACCGGGGCTCGTTCTTGTTGGCTCCCCAGCTCCCCATCCGCCTCTTATATCGTGCCTTTGGCTTCCCACTGGAGTCTGTTGACGACGACAAAAGAACAACAGCGACACCACAATTCACAGCCCTTACTCACTTTCCATTCTCACTGTTGCGTGCACCATGGCGGACAGCAGCTGGGCCGACCTGACCTCGCGGCTGTCGGGGAGCTTTGCCAAGCTCAACGACAGTCTCGCTTCCGATGCGCAGTTCCAGGCATTTTCCAACACCGAGTCGGCCAGGAAGCCCCTCACGTTTGGCTGGACAGCTGCCGGCAGCGATGCCACCGTTCTTTGCACCGTAGAGACTGGCACGGCCACGGTGAGGGCAGGCAAGGCCTCAGAGGCCGCCTTCGTCCTGTCCGCGCTACCCAAGCAGTGGAGTGAGTTCTACCAGGCTCTGCCCAAGGCTCCCTACCAGAGCTACTGGGGCATGTTCGGCCAGAACATCCACCAGGAGGGTGTCGAGGTGCTGGGAAACCAGGATCTCTACATCAACTACACGTCCATCTGGCGCCGCATCCTCGAGCTGAGCCACACCGCGCTCCACGGCGCCCCGATTCAGGAAGACGCGTACCAGGAAGGGCCCGAGGAGGACCCCATCGTCGGCCGGTACGCCTACGTCTCGCCCCCCAGCTGGGGCCGCACCAAGCTCTTTTACGAGCAGTCGGGCGAGCCGGGCAAGCAGGACATCCTCTTCCTGCACACGGCCGGCAGCGATTCGCGCCAGTATCATGGCGTCATGACAGACCCGCGCATGCTCTCGCGCTGTCGCATGACGGCGTTTGACCTGCCAGGCCACGGCCGCAGTTTCCCCTCGCAATCGCAGATCCCCGGCAGCCACTCCAACAGCGAAGACGCCTACATCGGTTGCATCAAGGGAGTCATCCGCGCGCTCGGCCTGAAGAAGCCCATCATCTGCGGCGCCAGCATGGGAGGCCATATCTGCCTCGCCATCGCCACCAGAGCGGCCGAGGTCGGTTGCGCGGGTGTGATTCCTTGCCAAGGGTGAGCACGCGCTTCTGCACAACGTGATGGGCTGCAGAGGCCAGGGGCAGAGACTAACGCGAGCCTGTGCTTTGCAGCTGCGAACACACGCCCATGGACAGGCAATGGTGGGATCGCTCCCTGTTTGTGAACCAGTCCTTGTTCAACCCCGAATGGACCTACGGAGTATGTCAAATGCCCCACCGTCTCGCTAACTTAGCAGCCTAAAGATGTTGTTTTACCAATCTGATCACACGTGGCCCTTTGCAGATGATGGCGCCCACTGCACCCAGGAGGAACCGCGACCTCGTCTGGCACCTGTACTCGGGCCAGGCATTTGGCATGTTCCACGGTGATCTGGACTTCTACTTTGGCGGCTGGGACGGCCGCGGCCGCGTGGAAAAGATCGACACAGAGCTGTGCCCCGTCTACATGCTGACGGGCGAGTATGACTGGAGCACGACGCCCGAGCTCAGCGAGAAGTGCGCCGCCAAGATTGCGGGTGCCAAGTTCACCAGGATGGAGGGCCTGGGCCACTTCCCAGCGACCGAGAACCCGCAGCGTTTTGTCTCCTACTTGACCGAGGCGGTCGACTACATAGTGGCTCGGATCCCGAAATAGAAAACAACTGCTGCGTAATGGACGTGGGCATGGTTTGGCTTGAACAAGATGCCGCGGTGATGCTTCTTGCGACTGATAATGGTGCTTGTGTCGGCGGACTCGGTGGTAGGTAGAGCGACAGGATTGATGTCCTTGCGTGCGCTCACTGGCGGCGCACAATTTTCATGCCTGTAATGTCCAGTCATCTCCTGCATTCATGTGCAGCCTGTAGTGTCTCGTGTTCGAGTCCGTCACTCTATTTGTCTGCTGTCATCTATCGCACAGCTAACCTTGCCATATTCATGGAAAGTGGTCATATCTACGTCAGCGCAATTGGTTCTAATCAAGACGTTTTGAAATATACACGCTCGCCATGGTTCGGGCTATGAGTGAAGATCAGGCCCACTGCCTCGAAGGCTCCCGTGGAGGCCCTCTGTGGTCACCACCAGCAATTCAAAAAGGACATGGATTCACCGGAGACAAGTGTATCAGGTATGGTCTCTGGTGCCATTTTTTGAAACTCGATTTCACTAGGTGTTTGCTGCTCCAACCTTCCCCGGCCTCTGCTGCCCTACGCCTCACTGGACTTTTTCGATAGCTGTCTCTTGAACTCGCCCTTCTCATCCATCTCGTTGAGCACTCTCTCTGCGACCTTGGTGGCCTCGATGCCAGCAGGGACACCGCAGTAGATAGACGACTGGAGGATGGCCTCGCGGATCTCAATCTCGGTGAGGCCGTTGTTGACAGCACCGCGGACGTGGACGCCGAGCTCGGGCCAGCTCTTGAGGGCAATGAGCATGCCAATGTCTGCATAAGGGGCTCGTCAGCGTCTAGCCTCGCGGCCACCGGCGCGGGCGGGAGAGATGTCACGGGGGAAGGGTGGCGGACTTAGCAAGCTTCTCTGCTTGCGCTCGAGACCTGGGCGAGACCAGATGTTGCCCCAGCAGTATCTGCAGGGTTGCCGGGCCTGTTAGCGTGACCACGCCGCAAGGAACTTCCTTCTCGCTCTTGTGGAGCTTCGAGATAGCTCCCCCCTGGGCCCAAGAACCTACTCGGTCACCAGTTGCTGGTTCGGGTAGGCAAACTCGCTCGCCCCGGCTTGCAGCGAGCGGCCGACGTACTCGCTGCCGACGACCTCGCGGCGGTTCTTGAGGCCGGCCTCGAACAGTTGCTTGTCTCCAGAAGACATGGTGTTGATGACGACGACGACGATGATGTTCTGTGTGGTGGGAGAGACGTAGAGCTAAGAAACGCATCAGGGAGCTGCAGCAATCCTGATGTATCTGCCGAGGGTGCTCTCGTGGCAGCTCGCTCAGACCGGCGACCCCGGCGGCCTCGAGGTGGGGAATCCCTGCCCTGTCCAAACTGCCCCAATTTACCCCGAGTGCAGACCCGCCCCGAGGCCGTCCGACCTCCACCGACCGTGGTGGTTCGACCCCAATCGGTCCACTGCGGAGTACGCGCCCGGACGAGGGACCGGGCGAGGGCATGACTGATCGTGACGGTGCCGACTCCACCATGACACCCCCAAACGTCCGCGGCAAGCAAGCAGGCTGGGGCTCCACAGCGCACTCGCCCGTCGCAACTCTCGGATGGACAGTAGAGACTATCACGCCGCTGATGGAAGCTTGTCTCAAACCATGCTGGTTCCGGGGTGAGGCCAGAGCGGTCCCCAGAGTCGACCTAAGCAAAACCCCCTTCCACCAACCTGCAATGGAGATGGGATTCTGCGCGGTCAGCGAGTGGAGTGTATCAGAGCAGAGCCTGTCACCTAGTTCCCAGATCATCGTCGCCAACGCACCGCATCGTCCACGACCAAGACGGAGCTGCCTAGACTGTTCCAGCAGCCAGCAAGCTCTTCCCCGTCCTCTAGCCAACATCGACGATGCCCTCGGTACGTCTGTCCAGCACCAGCGTCCACGCGCTGGACGCTGGCTGGTTCACCATGCCCGAGCGTTTCTTCCTGCACCCCGTCGACGATGAACGAAGGAAGAAGCTGGTCCCGTCCCTCGCGTTCCTGATCCAGCACCGGAGCGCCGACTCGGAGAGGCCCCAGAGGATACTCTTCGACCTCGGCCTGCGGCGGGACATCTTGCAGTACTCCAAGCCCATCCAAGAGCATCTCATCACCCGCCAGCCGCTGTATACGAGCTCCAGCGTCGAGGAGTCACTTGCGCAGGGCGGCCTCTCGCCTGGCGACGTCGACATGGTGATCCTCAGCCACCTGCACTGGGACCACGTCGGCACGCCCTCCGCATTCGAACGGTCTCTGTTCATCATCGGCAGCGGCGGCGTGGAGCTACTCCGGGGGGTCAAGGCCGGCGGCAGCTCTCACAACCACTTCGAGCCAGGGCTGCTGCCCTGGCAGCGCATCGTCGAGCTGCCGGCGCCCGGCACCGCCCGCAGCGGTCCCAGCGTGTGTGACGAGGACGGGCATGAGCCGTGCCACGGCTTCCAGGCCGCCCAGGAGTTGCGCGGGCGTGCGTGGGCGCCCTTTGGGCCGTTCGACCAGACGCTCGACATGTTTGGCGATGGGAGCATCCATGTTGTATGGGCTCCGGGCCACCTGAGCGGCCACATCAACCTCCTCGTCCGCAAGGACGACGGCACATATGTCTACCTGGCCGGGGACGCGGCGCATGACATGAGGTTACTGCTGGGCGAGAAGGACATTGCGACGTGGCAGGATGACCGCCACCCGGGCCAGGTCTGCTGCATCCACCAGGACAAGGTCGTGGCCAAGCAGACGCTGGCCAGGATACGGGAGGCCATGAGCGGCACTTCAGACCTCGGCCAGTGCGAGGTCGTGCTTGCACACGACGAGATCTGGGCGGCCCAGGCCATAGCTGACGAGCGGTTTCTCCCCGGCTGTATGTAGGGCAGGGTTCCGTTGCGCTCGACACTTGTTTGTTTCTTCATGCATCTTTCTTCTTGAGTCCTTCTTGGTCGCTTTCGCTCTGCATGTGTCACGTTGCCAAGATAGCTGTGTGGACGTATAGAAGAAGAGGAAATCAAGGCAGGCGCGGCGAAGACGGACATGGGCAGGCGACAGATGAGGACATGGTTCGACGAAGAGATTTGAGTTGCGGGGCAAGAATCCGTGGCCTGCTGATTCAATCCTGTCCGTCTGGGGGACTTACACGCATGCGGTACCCCATTCTCTAGGATGAAGGAGTCAAATTGCCGGGTCAACCCATTATATCTATTCAAATGCGGCTCTCCACGCGCTGTCTCTGGTGATTTCTTCCTCCTTCAGTCGCTGTAGTACAGTGTATGGGCACTATCACAGTGCCTGGCGTGAACTGCACATGCAGCTGGCGACCGAGTCGGATTCGGATCAATTCGGAGATGACCAAGTGACACATGGCTCCAGACGTAGCGTAGGGTACTCAGGGTCGATAAGAGCACTCCGAGACCTGTCGCTCGGGGCCTCTTGGAGGATAGGCGAGCATTTGCGCCGCACTAGGACCCGATGGGGTCAACCTGCTCCAAATCACATTGCTACACGCAACGAACCGCAAGGGGGAATGTACTCCAGCTGAGCATGGACCAGATCAGCGGCTAGGTCATGTCGGCGGCCACACAGTGCCATCACGTCATGTCCTCGAGACAGCGCTGGCCCGCGGTGATGCGGCGGTTCTCGTTCGCAGGTGGCAAGGGGCCACGGCGCGGGATCTAGGCCCGTCGGGCATCCCGCGCTGTAATGGTGTTTGTGGGAGTCCAGGGAGCAGGTCTGACATGTCTGACGAAGCACACAATGTGCAGCACAGGGGTCTTGCCAAGACATCAAATGCTTTTACGAGAACCATCTGCGAATTTTGTTTATATATTGTTCTCGTTCTTGTAAAATCTACCACACCCTATACTACCAGGACCTCCTGCTTCTTGAGGCGTTCTACAAACTGGATAATGGCCGTGACAGCGAGCCTGGCGACGGTGTCGCCACCCTCGAGGAGCGGGTTGAAGGAGCAGACGACGAGCGAGGTCGGCTCGACCTTTGTCGGGATCATGTTCATGAGGCCGAGCAAGTCGTCGGTGTGGAAGCCGCCGGCCGAGGGCCAGTCGTTGACGCGGCCAAAGGAGCTGTCGAGAACGTCGAGGTCGAGGTGCGTGTGGGCGCGCGTGAGGCCCTTGCGGTCGAGGATGGCTGAGAGCTCGGCCGTGAAGTCGACACGCCGGGCCGCGTCGCCCCAGACGACGTCGACGCCGGCGTCGGTGACGTACTGGCGCTGCTCGTCCGAGACGTCGCGTAGGCCGCACCAGACGACGCGGCTGTTGTCGATGTCGCGGTGGCCCGGGACCGTGCCCATGAGGTGGTGCCAGCTGGTGCCCGTCATCATCGAGGCAGCCATGGCGTCCAGGTAGCCGTTGGCGTGCGTGGACGGCGTGTCGAGGTCGTCGTGCGCGTCAAGCCACAGCACGCAGAGGTCCGGGACCGTCTCGCTGAGGCCGGCAGCCGTGGCGGCGCTGGCGTAGCAGTTGCCCGAGAGCACGAGCGGGAACGAACCGCGGGCCGCGGCCTCAGCGACAGCCTTTGAGATGCGGCGCATCACCTCAAAGGTGCGGCCGATCTCGCCTTCGAATTCGTCGACCGTCGCGATGTTGACAAAGGACACGGGCGCTAGCTGCTCGAGCTTGGCCGTGAGCCCATGGGAGAGGATGCGGAGGGGGCCCCCGCCGACGCGGTGGTTGTAGATGCCCACGTGGTATGGGGCCACGATGATGGTAATGGAGCTGACGACCATGGCGGTGGCGGGTTGCTGAGGGCTGGAGGGTTGGATGGGCAGGATCAGAAAAGCCGGCACGCTCGCGGGCGACGCATGACAGCCTTTGCTGCCTTTTGTTTTATATTTTCCTGTCCTCGCTGCGCTTCTTGTGTCGCCGGCTCTCTTTCGGGCCGTGAGTGGGCCCCCGTTCCTTACCCCAACACCAGCCGCCCTCCGTCGGAGGGCCTCTCCAACTCCAAAGACAAGAATCAATCAACTGACTCGGGTTCTGTGCCAGCACGGATGCGGTCGATACTCAGCTCCACGCCGTTCAGATATCGTTCTGCGGCCGCGTGATGCGGGTTCCAGCTCCACCAGCCTGCCGGTGCTCTTGTCACAGGCAGCTCGGCCGTGCGCAGTGGCAAGCCGCCCTTGTCCACAGAGCCCACGTCATCGGACTAGGGAAGCCATCGTTGCCGCCGGCAGGTTCGGGCCACGTGAAGTTCTGGGCGGCCTCGACAGCGAACACGGCAGGTAATTCTTACACGTAGCGTCATCCTGGGGCGGGCCAACACACATTCTCTCCAACTGCAAAGGCATAATGGTAATCTTGGAGCGGTTCACTTGTGCTGTTCTTCTAAAAACGATACGGTTGCCAGCATCCAGACTCTCTGCAGAATCATCCGTCCAGATCCCCGTGTACAAAAAACAAGGAAAAGACTACTCCCATCCCCGTCTGACCCGCTTTCTGCATAATACAATCAATAACAGCTGGTACGGGGAGCCCGAATGGCGAGCCGGTGATGAAAGACGAGGCGCCGTTGATTGACCATGGGTGCAGTGACTTCCCCCCTCCACAGGTGTGCACCCTATTGCGTGGAGCACGCATCAACACCTAAGCCTTGGTCGCGCCCCCAAACTCAGACTTGGTCTCGTGCGAGCCGGGGTACCCCTCGACGACGGTCACGCTGGCGGTGAGGTCCTGCACCTGGGCCTGGAGCCTCGCCCGGTCCTCCTCGTCGAGGTGGGTGATGTCGACGGCGAGGTCGTCGCCAAAGGACTGGCCAATCTCCTCGAGCGTCGCGCCCTTGGTCTCGGGCCAGTACTTCCAGACGACGGGGACCGAGAGGAGGGGCACCAGCACAAAGACAAAGTAGTACTTCCAGCCGATGGTGCTGAAGGCCGTCGGGGCGGTCTGCGTGTACAGCAGCGTGGTGCAGGACTGAGCAAAGATGGCGAGCCCCATGCCCGTGGCCCTCACGTGCGTGGGGAAGATCTCGGCCGAGTAGACGTAGATCGTGGCATCGATGCACGAGGCATAGAAGCCGACGTAGAGAAAGAGGAAGAGGACGCCAAAGGCATTGCCGACCTTGTTGGTGGTGCCGGAGAAGGCGGCGACCATGGACATCTCGAAGATGATGGTGATGGGGCAGGCGATGAAGCCGATGATGAGCAGCCGCGTGCGGCCGACGCGGTCCATGATGCGGGCCGAGAAGTAGTTGAGGATGGCCGCCCAGGTCAGGTAGATGGCGTACAGCAGCAGCGGCAGCGAGTCGAAGAGCCCGAGGCCGTTGTACAGCATGACCTGGTAGTTGTTGATGACGAGGACGCCGGTGCTCTGCGACAGGAACATGGTTGCCATGGCGCACAGCACGCGCTTCCGGTACGAGGGCTTGGTGAAGAGCGCCCACTTGCCCTCCTTCTCGGTGAACTTCTTGTCGAGCAGGATCTGCTGGCTCACTTGGTAGAACTCCTCGCGGGCCGTCACGGCGTGCTGGGTGTCGGTCGAGTCGCCGTGTAGCTCGGTGAGGATCTTGAAAGCCTCAGGTGCCCGATTCTGCTCGAGCAGCCACCTGGGTGATTCCGGAATCCAGTGGGTGGCAACGAGCAGCATGACAGGAGCAATGGCCTGGGCGGAGAGCTCGAAGCGCCACTGGAACGCCTCGTTTGACGAAAAGTAGCAGCCGAAGCCTGTCCACGCCGCAAAAGCCTGTGAGAACGACCAGATGGCGACGAGTTAGATCGAGTCCTATGCACAACGGATGAAATATCCTGACGGGGCTACTGTTGCTTACATGACCAGTCACGACGAGGAAACCGTGGCTCCCCACCAGGAGACCTCTCGTCTCAGCAGGCGAAATCTCAACCATGTACACGGGGACCAGTGCCAGGAGAGCGCCGACGCCGATGCCGTTGAAAAAGCGGCCGACCAGGAACATGGCCACGTGGACCGAGCCTCCCTGGATCGCACTCGAGATGGCGGCGATGGCACAGCATGCTTGGAGCGTGCGGATGCGGCCGTACCGGTCTGCTGCCTGAGACTCAAATAGCGCGCCAAAGGCACAACCGGCGGCAAAGAGAGCCGAGGTGGCGCCGAGGAGAGACTCGGCATTGGCGCCCGAGACGAGGCCGAAGTAGCTCAGGAACGAGGGCACGCCCAGGACGGACCCGATGACGGCCAGACTGAAGCCATAGGAGAAGGAGCCTGTTTGAAAGAAGGCAAGAAGGGGTTAGACAAGGCGCTCGGTACTCTGCGATTACCGCGACAGCGTACAAAAGAGATCGCAAACTCACCTAGGGCCGCCACGAAGATGACGAGGATGTTGTAGTTTTTGTTCATCGTGAAAGGATGAGATGTGCAGTCTCGAGGTCGGCAACGCAGAGGCAGCAAGGCAAGGAGTGATGACTTGATGGATGAATATATACATCAGGAACCCGTCGCGCCGGACTGCATACTGGTTGGTCACAGGCACGACAACCCTAGCCAGCAAGGCTTATCAGGCCTCCGCTGCTTGGTCCCAGCTGTGGTTGTTCTCGGCTAGTGTTGCGTCCGCTCGAACATGGGGAACGACATGAGTACGGGGTAAAGTGGGCTCTACGTCTCCAAGTTTAGTCCTCTTCGGAGCAAGCGGCCAGGCTCTAGATTGTTTGTTGGGGCATGTATCTAGGTTAGGGTTACCGCGCCGTGTCCACCCTGCAGCCCCCGCACTCGGCGCCCTTGGTCCATCCTCGTGCCCTCGAGATAAGGTCCGCCAGCCATGGCACCAGACCGGCCATTCCAGCAGGCATCTGGACCCGCGCCTATCTCGACTTGCCGATAAGCCTCTTGGGGGTCATGCGATTATATCCAGCCATAATGTGGCTCGAGGCCTGAGGGCTCGGACAAGTTTGCTCAGTTGGAGTAGACACATTCAACCGAGCCAGCATGGACAGCGACGCCCGAGTCGAGACGGTGGCCTTCGTTGTCGACAAGCCCAAGAGCGAATTCGCCCTCGTCCCAGTCGTCTTCGACCCGATTCGAGACGATGAGTACCTTGTCGAGATGAAGTTCTCTGGCGTCTGCCACACTGTATGTCGATTCTAGCACAGGCTGGCCGTATGGTAGCTCAGCCCATACTGACGGCTGAGTATGGGCTTCTTTAGGATATATTGCTACAGCAAGGCCTCTTTGGCGATGCCTGCCAGTACCCTGCCATTTTCGGCCACGAGGGCGCCGGTATAGTTCGACAGGTTGGCAAGCAGGTCCGCCAGCCCGCGTTGGAGGTCGGCGACCCCGTGCTGCTCTCCTTCTTCACCTGCAACCACTGCCCCAGCTGTCTGCATGGACAGCCGGCCCGGTGTTGGAACTTTATCGAGTGCAACTTTTCCGCGAAGCGATATAGCGACAAGTCCTCACACGCCAGGCTCAAAGACGGCCGCCCTGTTGGCGCAGGATTTTTTGGCCACTCCTCATTCGCCAAGCTGTCTGTCGTCAAGGACCAGTGCGTCGTCAAGTACCCATACCAAGATGTCGAAAACATGGGCATCTACGCTGGCGTGAGTCGGGGACATCCCTTTGCCGTCGGCCATCGTCTTTCATGTTCCTCGTGTATTGAAGCTCACGTTTGCTAACCACTGGCTGTGGCCAGCAGGGAGGTTGTGGCTTCCAGACCGGTGCGGGAGCCATTCTCAACTTGCTCAAGCCCAAACCCGAACAGGCCCTGGTGATATTCGGCCTCGGAGGCGTCGGGCTGACCGCTGTCATGGCCGCCAAACTCCGAGGGCTCCAGACGGTGATCGCGGTGGACATTGTCGACTTCAAGCTCGAGCTGGCTCGGGAGCTAGGAGCCACTCACATCATCAACTCCACGGACACGGACCCCCTGGCCGAGATCAAGCGCATCACGACGCACGGGGCAACCTATGCCATTGATTGTAGCGGAGTCCCCTCTGTCATTGAGCTACTGATTGACTGCATCCATCCCTTTGGAGTCGCCGGGAGCATTGGCGATGCGCCTGCTGGAGAGCGCATCTCCATCGATGCTCTGAAGTTCATGGTCGAAGGCAAGACCTTTGTCGGCCTGGTAGAGGGCGATTCCGTGCCTCAGAAGGTCCGTGTTGCTCTCTCTCACTCTCCCCCAAGCAGCGCTCACACTGAACAAGCACAGTTTCTCCCAGAGCTGGTCGATCTGCACCGGGCGGGCAAGTTCCCACTTGACAGGCTCGTCAGCATCTACTCGTCCAACAATTTTGAGCAGGCCCTCAGAGACATGGAAGATGGCAAGGTAACGTCCCCCAAACATCCATCCCACGCAGAGCCCGAGGACGAACTGACGCGCGCGCACGGCTGTCCCCATCACGTGTAGATTGTCAAATGCGTTATTCGGTGGGACTGAACCACTCAGTAGGTTACAGGTAACACGTCCAGGAGGTCTTGCTCTTGCGACCTGCAAGAAACCCCCATCGAGTCGTGTTCCTCGTTCGTTTCTCCACCGCCAGAGGGCGGTGCAGCGTACCATAAATAAAATGATGTATATCGTATATGCTCCCAAACGTGACCTGGAGGTTCCTTGCGTCACGGGCAGGTCTTTTGGGGCGATGGGCCGGCAGCCCCGTGACGGCGGACAGCACCCCAATGCCCACCCCCTTTCCCTAGTCTCGTGAAGAGCCTTATCGCAACATCTCGGACTTTGTGGCGTTCTGGCGGTCGCGGTCCTTGCTAGATCCGCGACAGAATGGTCCCACCCGCCTATCCCGTGTGCATTCCTGCGGCGATAGTGCATTTGTGCTTCGGTCGACAGCCTCTGGGCGTGGGTCGACGGCTGTGCCATGTCGTGAACAGACCAGCCTCGGACCCCACTGAGTTGGGGTAGTTCCGGCGATTGAGCGGGCCCGGCAGGGGGCCGAGTGCCGTCGGGTGCTGCCCCCGCACGGAACGGAACGCGGAGAAAGCACCCGTCCCCACCCACCTCCGCGCCCGTACTGCCCGTTTGGGCAAGCTATCAAAACACATCCCCTTGATTGATCACCACTGAGGGCTGTTATCGACGCATGCCAGCCCCGGCGGCTCCGGCCGGCTGCCGCTGCCGCATCTTGTTTGGGGCTCTGCGCCGGCATCGGACAGGCGATACGTGATGGCTCTGCTAATTCTGCACCTGGAGCCCCGGGCAGATCCCCTGCGTGGTGATAAAGATAGGGAACGCTAGATAGGAGGACGAGGATACCTAAAAGCCCAGATGCTGCACCAAGCCGTGTGGAAACACGTGGCGGCCCGTGCGAGGACACGTCCCAGACATATCGTCAGGCATTGCCAGGCTCCGTAGCACCTTGTCGGACAACATGCTGTGGGAGTAGTTTTAGCAACAGTGGCTGGGAGAGATTCCAAATAGCAGGCGGTGGAGTGTGGAACACCTACTACTCCAGTAGCGGTGAACATGGGACAACTGGCAGATAGAAGGATGTCTCAATTGCATACAGTACAGCATACCCCTGCAGGGATGAACAGGCAAACCTGTCGTTGTCACGAGAAGTCAGAGCGTCGGCTGGACAGTCCCCATCGGACTGTCCATCTTGGCATGCCCACATGTCGAGCTGCTTTCCTATTGCCGTCTTGTACGTGCCGTCAGCCCCAAGCGACCCTGAAGCTCCTGTCCAGCTCATGCACAACGTTATTTCGCTACTTCCCGCCCAAATTCCGGCGGCATCTAGTCGTCGCGGCCGGGGAGCAGACGCCACACCAAGCACTCGCTACGTATACTATGGCAGGCAGACAATGTACTCGGCGGACTAGATAGGAGAACCCCGAGCGACATATATACACCTCATGCCCTGCCATTATCACTAGTCGCGCCGGAGACGAGATACGACCACTGCTGCAACGAGGCGTTACAACTACGCTTCGTACAGTTGTAGGTGTTCGAGAAGACACGGGCGAGACCTGATGTACAGTCGCCATCCCGTGGGAAGCTGTGCCCCTATTCGACGAGGATCCCAAATCCCAATTATTTTCTAGGTTACGTAGGGGGACTAACTACATTAGCATACTTAGCCGAGGTGTTCAACGGGTCAGGAAATACAGTGCCAGTATGATTTATAACGATTTGCAATTTACTAACACTTAAGCACAGATATCTTGAAGTATTAATGGAGATATAGTTCTTATCATTTGGTCAGGCTCCCTCGTCTCTTCGTTCATATATACTATAGCACCAGCGCTCAATATCGAATTTCCTACTGATATTTTCCCTACACCAGCGACCGAGCACAATATAAAATATGCCTCAGAGTACGCAGACGACGCTCCTGGTAACGTCCGTCCGCCTATCAACACTATGCCGAGCACGTCCAAGGGCACAGGGGCAGGGGTCGACCGCCAGAATCCGGACGAGCGCTGCGATCTCGAGCAGCGTAACAGAGACATTCAGAGCTGTCGTCCGACAAGTGGCTCTCCCGCATAGTTGGTAGAGAGATAGGCACCTCAAAGGCCGCGCAGCGTTGCAGAGCCGCTTCTATATTACCTATATGTTCGGGCACGGCTTGACATTTTGCAACGATTAATAGTTACTTTTCTGTATTTAGTTCTCGTACACAAGCTTATTAACAATCTTTCCAATACCCTCAATCTCGACCTCGAGGACGTCGCCCTCTTTTACCACCACCTGCGGCGAACGGCCGAGGCCCACGCCTGCGGGTGTACCTGTGAAAATCAGGGTCCCCGGCAACAGTGTCATGGCGCCGCTGAGGAAGGACACGAGCTTGGCCGCGCTGAAGATCATCTGGCTCGTGCTGCTGTTCTGCATTGTCTCGCCGTTGAGCGCGGCGCGCATCGCGAGTCCCCCGCTACTAATCTCTGGCAGCAACTCTTTGGCCACGATAGCCGGCCCGATAGGAGCGCTGCTATCGAAGCTCTTCGACAGGCACCACTGACCGCCCGAGAGGGTTTTCTCGAGCTGCCACGTCCGGTTAGAGAAGTCGTTGCCGACCTAGAGGTCACTGTATGTTAGTGAGGGAGAACCGAGAGGACAGCGAAGCATACGTACAGTATAGCCATAAATGCAGTTCAGCGCGTCCTCCTCCGAGACTCGTGAAGCTTCCTTGCCAATAACGATGACCTACGAAAGGGGGGTAGGGCGTCAGCTCGTGGGTTTGCATCTTTCCGCCTAGTGCCTGATGCCATGCGTTGCCGTCTCTGTCTGGGTGCTTCCCAGTCCTGGGGCTCAGAGGCTTACCAGCTCTGCTTCGTAGTCGAGCCCGCCTTTCTCCCACGACATGCGCGGGATTCGGAGGTCGTCGTGTGGTCCGGTCAGGGCCGTGATAGGCTTGTGGCTGGTGGGGCCGTCATGGTCAGGGATAACCTCTCTACCAAGCTGCACACTGGGAATATACAACTTACAACACAACAGGGATCGTGGGGATCGGCATCTTGGCCTCGTCGGCGTGGTCTCTGTAGTTGAGGCCGATACAGATGATTCCACGACAGTCGTTGCGCGCAAGAGGGCTGAGCAGGCGACTGACGGGCTGCCGGCCATCATCCGTGGGTCTGGCTGTCGCGGACGGCGCGGCGAAGGGGTTCGCTCCTGGGACGAAGATGTCGGCTTCGCGCAGGGACTCGTCGGCGGCGAGGCCATAGTAGGGCTTGCCATCGGTGCCCGAGATGAAGCGGATGAGGCGGCCGGGTGTCGACATGTTGCTGATGCGGCGGATGCTGAGATGCCTGGATAGAGTGCGAGTTTGGCGCGTGGCAGCAGCTGTGCGGAGGATCAGCATGCTCTAGGGCTTCGGTTAGAAAGAAGGCTTAGCAGCCGTGTTACTGCATCCGCGATATGGTCCGTGATATATATTTGAGAGGGCTGTTCACAGCACCAGCTCATGAGAAGAACTCTGGCACCGGGCTCGGGACCGCGCTTAATGTGGGGACAGGCACCGGACGGAGCTATAGCCGAAATGCCCCGATGGGATCTGTAGCCCTCCCCATAGTGCAGCCCCGAGTCCCGAGTCAGACGGTGGCTAGTTGTGAAGCGCCTAGGGCCCTGATCAGACTCGTAAGATCGTCGTGCAAGTGAGCTCATGCGCGCATCCGCCTGCCGACTTCAAAAGGTCAGCGGCCCAGGCATTTGTTGCACAGTACATCCTCCCCTTCTTGCCCACGATCAATCATGTCGGTACACTCAGACAGCCTGGAGCGCTTGGTGTCGAGCCTGGCAGGGCTGCTCAACCCGCGCCAGGGGCCGTCCCGATGGCCGATCATCACCGCGACAATCGGCTCGGGCCTGGTCGCATCCTTTGCCACCTGGTGCTACCACGACTACCAGGCGTATCTCGCCCTGGGCCCCGGCGGACCACCCTACAACGTCAAGGGCTGGGCGTGGATCACCTTTGGCATCCGGCCCTTCGCCTTGAGCAAGTCGGGCGCCACGCTGGTGTCCGATTACCCCGAGACGGGCGCCCACGAGAGCACCGTCCGGCTGCCTCCGCGGCAGGGAGAGCGCGCTTTGCTCGGGGGCATTGCACCACACCGCCAGCTTTCGCAAAAGGCACCCGAGCATATGAGGGAGGTGAGTTAAGACGACAGTACCAAGCTTACCTTTGAAAAGTCCCACTGACAATCTGCCCCCTTTGGGCCCTGTAGCGCATCGTCACCTTGTTCAGCAATGCCGCCAAGCAGTACCCGGAGCTGCTCGAGATTAAGAAGTCCCTGTACGAGCGACACCACGATGCGCTCTTCGTCTCCCCCGCACTACTGCAGCAGCAGCCGGAAGTTAAGTCGGACACGGCAGCGTCCTCAGCATGCTGCCCAGAGTGCGCAACCATCGCTCGTGGCGAGATCGGCCACATGCACCCGGACCTTTCGGTGCACGTGTACCTCTCGCCTGCCGACGCGCGGCAGGTGATTGAGAAGCGCTGGGCTGAGCGGCACCGGCTCGCCGTGCCCAGAACTGCCTGGGTCAAGAACAAGTATGCCATCGCCGATACATACCTCATGATCTACGGGCCGCGCAATGAAGAAGAACTGGATGTGCTGGCGGTGATTCTGGCGAACGGGATCAGGTACATGACGGGCAGGCAGGATATTGGCCGCCTGGAGTGGAGGAGGGCCTTGTGAGCATGGGGCAGCAACTCCGTGCTTGTTTTGTACAATACATTATTCACTCGACGTCGCCAAATAGCATCCTATCAAAGTTTCGACTTCGGCCAACTGCGTTCTCCGAAATCGGACGACTCCGCGCCTTTCCCCGTCCTCCCTCGTGCCTCTCTTTACGAACGCAAGTCAGAGCGGCAAAACAAAGCCGCAGTCCCGATGCACTTGTGCAAACGTTCATGCTCGGGGCCGCGTGAGAAAGATGTACACTGGAATTGTCTAATCTGCAAAAGTGAAGCTCCTCGTGATCGTCACATACTGGCCCTTTCCTCCGCCCACTACGCTCTGCCAGTCGCCTACACCGCGCCGGCCAGCAAAGAGGAGCTGATAGCGGCCCGCATCAACGCGCCAGGCTCCCGTCTCGACATCCCAGTAGGCGAACGACCGCCTGGACAAGCCAAGAGTGACGCGCTGACGCTCCGCGGGGCCGAGACTGGCCGTCTTGTCAAACGCCCTCAACTCGACCTCGGGACGATCACGGATTGAAGCAGAGGCTGTTTCCGCTGGGCGCTTAACGAAAAGCAGCACCGTCTCGGTTCCCGCTCGACATCCGACATTCTCGACCTCGATCGATACCGAAACGCGGTGCTCAGGATCGAGAAAGTCTTCCATAACCTGCAGCGGTGTGTCCGAATCCGCTTTGTAGACAAATTCAGTGTACGTGAGTCCGTGAGCGAACGCGAACGACGGTGCGGGCACGGGCGCTGACGGCGAGCTCTTGACCTTGGCCCCGTAGCTCCGGTAGCCCACGCTGACGCCCTCGCAGTACAGAATGTCGTTACTGCCGGACTGCATGAGGGCCTCGACGTGGCCGGCCGGGTAATCCTCGGCGCGGTCCCAGAAGGTCGTCGGCAGACGGGCTGCCGGACTGGCGCTGCCGACAAGCAAGTTGCCCAGCGCTGTCGCGAACCCGGACCCGGGGAACCACGCGTACACGACAGCGTCGACCTTGTCGATCCAGCCTCCCATGACGATCGGACTGCCAGCATTGACGACGACAATGGTACGTCCAGTGGCAGGGACGGACTCGGCGACCGCAGTAATAAGGTCGGCCTGGCGGCGCGGCAGGCTCATACTGATCCGGTCGAACCCTTCCGACTCCCACTCTGGTCCGGTGCCAACCACGACGATTGCGACCTCAGCCTGCGCCGCGTCGAGCCGGGCCCGAGCCAGCGCGGCCTCGTCGTCGCTCGCGGGCTGCAGCCCGAAGCGGCACCCCTGGATGAAGAACTCGCGGTTGACATGCGCGGCCTTGTGTTTGGACGACCAGCTCGTGACGACAAACTCGTACGTTTGGCCCGCCTGCAGAGCGAGGGGCTTCTCTCCATCCGCGCAGCGGGCCTCGAGCTTTGATCGATCAAACAAGAAATCCTCAGTCGACACGCCCGCAGTGTCGCGTGAAACTGCCAGGACAGTCTTGCCGTCCACGGAGCACGTGCTATCACCTGGGCCGCACAGGCTGAGGTCGAACACGCCAGAGACAGTGGGGCAGACGGCGAAGGTCATGGCTGTGCAGAAGTCGGACAAGTCGACCAGCCCCGAGGGCACGTCCTCGACTAGCATGTACACAGTATCCTTGACATGCTGGCTGAGGAAGCGATGCTCCAGCGTCGGCTGTGATCCGTTGAACCAGTCGATCCGGACAGGCAGCTGTCCACTGGCCCTTGGTGCTGATAACAGGCCGTCCTGCGAGCCAGGGGTCTGGACGAGGCGGCCCGTCGCAACGCTACCCTGAGACAGCACAGCCTCTGGGAACAGTTTGCGGATGCCCTCCCACGGACTCGGCGTGGTGGCGGGCACCTTGAGACTGGCAGAGCCGCCGCCAAACAGGGACGGCTGGGTGGCGTGACTGCCGAAGACAACAACCTTCTGCGGCGCGGCGGCGGCGGCAGAAGAGGCCTGGTTGATCTCGATGGGTAGAGTCTGCCTGTCATTCTTGAGCAACACCATGGTGCCCTCGGCGGCTTCGACGAGGAGCTGGGTCGTCACGGGGTCCTCAAGGCGGGCTTCCAGCTCAGACGCAGTGGGCGGCGCCGGCGCCTTCCCTGGAGGCCCCACGCGGCCGGTTTTCTCGAGCAGGCCCATGACGCGCTGTGCCGACTGCTCCAGCTGCTCGCGCGTGACGAGGCCCTGTGCGAGGGATTTCTCGAGGATGTCTTGTGTTCGAAACTTGCACGGTCCCGGCAGCTCGAGGTCCAGCCCGGCCTGGATGGCTGGGGCCGTGCTGTACGTGCCGAACCAGTCGGAGATGATGGCACCGGCGAACCGCCATTCATTTCTGAGGATGGAGAGGAGCTGCGAGGACTCGGAGCAGAATGCACCATTGACCGAGTTGTATCTGTCAGAATAGAACATAGAGTTGATCAATATAAGTTCCCGACGACCTTTTGAAGGACACGGCAGGGCTTGAGTAAGTGGGCGGAGGACTCACGCTGTCATCAAGGCCCAAGGCTGCGCATCCTGAACGACCATGCGGAACGGCTCGAGGTAAATCTCGCGCAGCGCTCGCTGATCGATGACACTGTTACTCCACCGGCGTCCGTTCTCTGCTTCGTTGGCGAGAAAGTGTTTTGGCGTGGCGGCGATTCCACGTTGCTGCAGGGCCTGAACATATTCGGTGGCGAGCGCGCCAGTCAGGTAGGGGTCCTCGCTGAAGGATTCGAAGTTGCGGCCGCCTGCGAGGGGCCCCAGATTGATTAGCTGAGGGCGCAAGTCTAAGGTGCGAGCGAGTCCAAACTTACAGAGAGCATAGCGATGTATGTTCATGGTCGGTGCCAGCAGGGCGTGCACGCCCTTGCCATAGCACTCGCTGGCCAGCAGCTGGGCCGCCCTGCGGACAAGCTGTCTGTCGAACGACGCGCCCAGGGCGGTAGCGCAGGGAATGGCAGCTGAGGGCGCGCCATTGACCCAGTCCTCGCCTCGAACGCCGTTGGGACCGTCTGAAAAGCGGATGGAAGCCAGGCCCAGCTGGCTGTGCTCGTGCGTGTGCCAGAAGTCGCGGCCGCCCACCAGTCCCGCCAGCACGTCCAGGGGCAGACCCCGGGCGTCTGGGGCAGATGAAAGCTGCTGCACGGATCCCATCTTCGTGGCACAAGTCTTGTGTGTAGCACGGCGGCGAGAGTGGTGATGGGTGGCTGTGGGCGTGAGAAGGGGGATGCGACCTGTTTAGTGAAAACCACAGAGATTCGCGGTTCTGGCTTCCGCCACTGCCCACCTTTGTACACGCAGACATGGCTTGCCGTCCGTCTGGACCTCTGGCGGAGGACCGGTGCCGAGGCTGGTCCCGCCACTGGGCCTTCTGGGGCTCGATCGCGGATGCTGGCTGGGCCGCGCCGGGCCCGGACGACCTGGATACAGACTGCAGACTGGAGTTTGAGGCGAGACATCTGTGCGGTTGCTGCCGTTGGCGTGCTCGGGGCACCTCGGGCAGTCGGCCGACGGCTGAGCCTGGGTGACCACGCCAAGTCTCGTCGGGGCATGTCGGCCCAATCTCCGCCTCAGGCGACCGCCCCGTCCCACGCCAGTGGCACGTGGCGACGCGAGCCTCGTTCCCCAGATTTCCCCCAATTATTTCTCTCCAGCCGGACTTCCCCAGCGCCCCAGCGGGGGTGAACCGAGTTCTGGGGTCTCCGTGACTCGCGATGGCCCCTCGCGGCAGAGCACAAATAGAACTCGCGGCCCGCGCAACTCAGTCGACATGAGGAAGCGTCCCAGGGCAGTCTGAAGATTCACCGACAGGGTACCCGACATCCTTTCAGCCGTCCAGTTCCCAATCATCGTCCACGTTGCCGCCAGAAGCCATGACGTCTTCCGCCGACACTCTGCCTATGCGCAGGAATGGCAACCTGATCAAGCTGTACCTGCTCCTCATCCCTGGCTCGCTCGTCGTCAGTGCTGCCATGGGCTACGACTCGTCGTTGATGAACGGAATCCAGGGTGTCGATCGCTGGCTCAACTGTAAGGCTGCCCGCCTGCGCTTCTCGTCGCCTCGCTAGCCCACCCGCTGACGTCTAATGCCTTGACCAGATTTCAACCGGCCCCAGGGAGCCCTGCTCGGCATCATGAACGCGATTCTCCCCCTCGGTGCCGTCTTTGGCACCATCCCAGCCGCCTGGATCTCGGACCACTACGGCCGCCGCTGGACCATGCTCGTTGGCGACGTGATCATGATCATCTCATCCATCATCCAGACATTCAGCGTCAATGGTATGTAGAACACAAGCTGCCAGCAACTTGCACAGTGGTCGCAAGCACTAACATCCTCTGCAGTCCCAATGTACATGGCTTCGAGACTCCTCATCGGCTTCGGTGTCACCATCGCCTCCAGCTCAGCTCCCATGCTTGCGGCCGAGCTTGCCCATCCAGAGTCGCGGACTACTCTCACTTCCATGTACAACACGCTCTGGTACTTTGGCGTATGTTCTTCCTCCTGCTTCCCTGTCCACACTGGTCTCGGCTAATCGTATCCCCCCCCTTGCTCGCAGTCCATCATTGCCGCCTGGACCACATACGGCAGCATCCGCATCCAGTCCGACTGGGCCTGGCGTCTCCCGACACTGCTGCAGATCGTGCCGGCGCTCATCAACATGACATCGCTCTACTTCATCCCCGAAAGCCCCCGATGGCTCGTCGGCCAGGACCGCCAGGACGAGGCCCGCGAGATCCTGATCAAGTACCACGCCAATGGTGATTCCGAATCCGACTTCGTCGCGGCCGAGTTTGATGAGATCTGCGAGACAATCCGCCTCGAGAAATCAGTCAGCGAAAACACGTCATGGAAGGCCCTCGTCAAGGGCCGCGCCAACCAGCACCGCACATTCCTTGTCCTGTGCTGTGCCTTTTTCCCGCAGTGGAGCGGCGCCGGCTTGGTCTCCTACTACCTGGCTCCTGTCCTGCGACTTATCGGCATCAACTCGGAAGAGCGCATCACGCTCATCAACGGCATTCTGCAAATCTGGAACATGCTCGTGGCCATGACAGGCGCTAACCTTGTCAACCGCGTTGGCCGTCGTCCCATCTTCCTCACGGCAACCTCGTGCATGCTCGCGGGCATGATCGCCTGGACTATTGCGGGCAGCGTCTTTGCGTCCTCGCGCTCCGAGGCCTCGGGTGCCGGCGTCCTTACCTGCATCATCTTCTTCATCTCGGCGTACAACATCTGCTGGAACCCACTTGCCGTTGCGTACCCTGTCGAGATCATGCCCTTCAGCATCCGCGCCAAGGGCATCGCGCTGCTCATGGGCTCTATCAAGGGTGCCTCCTTCTTCAACCAGTTTGTCAACCCCATCGGCCTCAAGGAGCTTGCTTGGAAGTACTACATTGTCTACTGTGTCTGGCTCACCATCGTCCTCACGGTGGTCTACTTCATGTTCCCGGAGACCAAGGTAGGATTTTTCCCTGTCGCCCACCCACCCTGGGACACAAGCTAATCCTCATATCCACCTCAAAACAGAACCACTCTCTCGAAGATATCGCCGGAGTGTTCGAAAGGCGCCACGGCACATCTGGCGACAACGGGCCCAAAGTGGACGAGGCGAGCAAAGCCGAACACATGGAGCGGAACGAGAAGGGTGGTGCTGAGGTCGCAAGCAATTCGACTGCGGGCAAGTAAATAGCTCTCAAAGCCACACTACTCCACGGCGTATTGTGTCTCGTGGGAGAGGGACCTGCACGCATATCCAACGGAATTCTCAAGAAGGGGTGCGCGGGAGTCTTAGAGACCATCGGGAAGGACAGAGATAGGACGTTATGTACACTTGATTACTTCTCTTCAAGGCAGTGCTCTAAGGAACATGACAAACAAATACTATCAGATACCATCCCCCCGAAAGAGCGGCCAGACCTACGGAGCAATGCCTTTGAGATTTGCAGGTACAAAACATCGTGAAAGGAAGCCTAACGGACTTGACGAGCTGGTACACTTCAGATACATCTAGAGCGGGGAGGAAATCATCGAAAGTGTTGAAAAGAAATACGAGGGCTGGGCGAGGCACAAGGTACTACGATTCGTGATAACGCTACTTACGAGTCCACCCTTCTAATTCACGCGGCTTGCTTTGTGGCTCGTCACAAAAGCGCCGCAAGACGATTCATCGAAGGGCTCGCCATTCCGAGAACGATGAACGATTATGCTACGAGTTCTGCTCTGAAGGGCCATAGCGGTGCATCACATGTTGGTGGTCAACTAAAAGCCCCTCCCCCAGGGCGCGGTCCATCGTTTTGTGGAACAGGTGCGCGAGCACTTGCTCAGCCGCAGCCAGGCTCGCGTTTTCATACCGCCACTGCCACAGGATGGATCGTGCCTGAGCGACCGCCTCGAAAAGCTGGCCGCAGGAGGGCATTGTCGTTGCTCCTGATGTCGCGGTCGTTGTGCCTGTAGACGCCGGAGTATGTCCTGCCTCCGCGGCTCTTGGAAGGCCTGCGACATGACTGTTGTCCGGGTCCAGCACCAGTACCCGCAGCGCCGGGTCCTCCAACGCGGCGACGCAACTCAGGCCCGCGGTCCATACATTGCGCGCGAGCAGCCAGCTGCCGTAGTGCCGCTCAACCGCCGTCGGCTGCTCGAGCAGAAATGAGACTGCATAGTCAACGCCCTTGATTGCACCGTGCCATAGCGCTGGCGGTAGTGAGGAGAATGGCGATGCATTCCCGAGCTGTTGGTCCTGGCCGACACCGTTTGCTGGGTGTCCTGGCACTGCCGCTTCTGCCGCCACGACAGCGGCGAGATACGGCCGGAAGATTAGCATCTGCAATTGCCACATACGGTTGCGAAGGATCTTGCGCATGCCTCGCTGTGCTGAGCGTGTCGCTGCTGGCGAGGCATGCGTCACTCCAGTTGGCCAGAAATCTCCGCCCGCCAGCCCTGCGTCGGTGCTGCCGCTGCCCTCTTCAACTTCGTAGTCGTGCTGGAAGTCGCTGGGCAGCGAGTCCATCCTGCAGAAGAAGCAAAGAGTAAGCAATGTGTTCTGAAGCCACCACCCGACGCGAGATTTTCTGTGAAGGATGTGCGCGGTAAAAACAATTGGACGAATCAACAACAGTCTTACCATTCCTCTACCTGTCGTTCGAGCTCGCACGCCAGGTGGAAGACCGATGACAGTCGGGCGACGGAGTGAGCACCAGAGATACCTTGAATTCAACCGAACCTGAGTTAGCAGGTCAACTCCACTAGGGACTGGCAGTCATATCAGGCAATAGACTCACTCGGGTACAGCTCTGTCTTGATCCTCTCTACCAGTCGCCTGCTTGAGGTCTCGGCGAGGTAATAGTACCACGTGTCGTGGTGGAGTGATGGCCTGACGTCGGGCCACTGGAAAGTGCGCAGCGGCGGCTTTGGCAGAGAGGTGCTGTTGATCAACCGCATCAGCTGCCCGTGGCTCTGCCGCCGTGAGCAGGGAAGTTGGACTTGGCACTCCTCGGAAAGCTCCAGCTGCATCTTGGCCACCGCCCACAGAACTCGGTGGTTCAGGCCGTCGTTGATTATATCTGGGCGCCTGTGAAATTGTGAGCTCGGCTGGCCACCACCTTCTGGAGGAGGAATGCCGTGGACGAATGAAACAAGATTTTCCATGAAAGCCGCGAAAGCCAAACGCCAAATGAAAGGTACTAACCTTGCCATGAGCTTCTCCGCCGTCGATGCGACCGAGTCGGCCATACACCAGGCGTCCCAATGACGCATCGTCCACATGAAGTAGCTGATGAGAAGCAGCTGGCACTGCAGAACCCTGATAGCGCCCTGATCATCCTGAGATCCTGCAGCATGCGCCGGGAATGCTGCGATCCCGAGCCACGGCATCGCTAAATCCACATATGGGCTACTCAGAGAGGGCATTGACCGATTTGCCGGCCCTACGCGAGCAACCTGGCCGAGAGCCGCGGCAAGTAGCAGTAGCGCCACATCCGCAGGCAGGATGCTCTCTGGAAGCGACTCTATCGACAAGGTTGGCTGTTGGAAATTGATCTGCCCCTGTAGCACGTGACGTTGCAGCTGGTGCAGAAGCTCAATGTCGAGAATCGGGGACTTGCTGTGGATGTTAATGAGGTAGCTCCGCAGGCTACTCACGATGAGGTCGACACCGACAGGAGATTTCGGCCTCAAAGGCGTCCCGGGATTAGCGCCTTCTTGCCTCTCCTGGTCAGTCTTGTCGTTGGTATCCATGGCATCATCATCGACAAGGCCCTCTCTCATACTGATGCCCGGAAGCACCCCGAGTAGAACAGGACTGGTCGGTAAGACCGGCGGAGATGACGGGTCCCGGTGCCGAAGGCAGGCCCCGAGCTCCTGGGCAAAGGACCGCAGCGGCAGTAGGGAGTCCTCGCTGCGCATGAGTTGCTGCAAGACGGGCCAGGCCGTGACGACGTCGCCGTTGAGCCACAGCGGCCCCAGCAGCGTTGTTGGTGCCAGGTTCGCTCCATGGCTGTGGTGCAACGGGGCGGCTGCTGCCGTCTGGGCGCTGGCGGTGATACTCAGCTGCTGGATCGTGTGCAGGAGGTTGTCCTCCATGGACCCGAGCCGTTCGAGAATCTGCGTGGAGCCGACATCGAGCCTGGAAAGATGCGGCGAGATCAGAAGCGAGGACCATAGTGTCGTGCCGGCGACAGACTCGGGTGCTTACTTGTACGACTCAGACTCCTGGTAATTGCAGGCGGAGCCGCTCTCGGAGCAGAACGAGCAGCGCGGCCGGGCACCGTCGCAGCGCGTCTTGCGGGCGCGGCAGGTGAAGCAGGCCCGGATCGTGCGCTTGCGGGCGTACTGCGCCCCTGCATGGCCGCCGTGGCTCGGGCTCATCATGTGGTCCGTGCTGCTGCTACGCTAGCTGCCGCTGATGCGATGGGCGAGTGGTGCGTGATGCATACCTTGCGGTCTGGCTCGCGGTATGAGTGGAATGGAATAGAGTAAATGTCACCTGCACCGGCGTTCTTTGATCGAGTTGTGTAGCTTCGCCCCACATCACCGTCTGGCCAATGGAGTACGAGAACCGCTAGCCCCGGCCCTAGCCAATCATTGTGCTCACTTCGGGTCTAGTCTTCAGCTGAGGGAGGTTGGCCCAACAGTTCGTGTCCGCAGTCTCGCGATGTTGCAGGGCGCATCGAACGCATCACGTCGGCAGGCGCTTTCGCTAGATTCCCTGAGCGGCACTCCTTTCCATTGCTTGTTCTCACCCTTGCGGCTGCACATTACCACCGTGGTATGCAGATATCAAGATGGGAAGCACGGAATCACGCCTAGATCTAACACAATGAACGAGAGAGAGAATCATCTTTGCATTCGCAGCCTCCGATACCCTATCCTGAAACTACCGCGACTGTGCCCCGGCCAATGCCTCACGCAAACGCCGAATCACCGTCTCCTGCTCCAAGATGATCTCCAGAAGTCTACCGTGACCAGCCGGAGCATAGTCGCCATTCTGAGCGCTGCGGCCCGGCATGGCAGGCTGTGCCGGCAGAAGGACATCTTGCCCTGCGGCTTCGTGCGCAGCTGTGCGGGCTCTTTTGGGCAGCGGCTGTGGCGGCTCAGCGTCGTCGACACTTGCTTCGGTGCAGGCGTCAGTCTGGTGAGCCATAAACTTCTGGCACTTGACCGGCCGCGCGATGCTCGGTGCTGCTGGTTGTGGTGCAACGTCTGATGTGGTCGTTGGTGTGGGCGGTGGGCTTGAGCTGGTTTGGTTTGTCGCAATTGGCGTTGGCTGACGGGTTGCTTCGCAGGAATACAACGTCTGGCTGCCTCCTGGGAACGACTCGCGCTCGACTTCACGGAGGATGTTCAAGCGGACAGCCACCGGGATCTGAAGTAGCCAGAGGTCCTTGTCGTCTGGACCGGGGCCTGCCCAGGGTCCCCCGTGCTCTCGAATTTTGGGTGTTTGTGCTGCACACGTTGGCACGCGGGGGCAGCAAGCTCAAGACCGTGAGCTCAGCCCCAGCAGGACCAGTTGAAAATATCGTAGAATACGGACGCGGGAGAAGATCGTAGGCGGCCAGTACCAGGCTCTCAGACGTGCATAGATCTAGTGCCAACTGTGTTTCTGTCAATTGCCGTTTTGGGAGCGCAAGGGAAAGCATGACTGGCTGATGGACCCTGTCGGACACCACACCAAAATTGGCGGGTCTGCCGGACAAGTTCAATCTGACGACAATGCTCCACATGGCTGCCC
Organism: Microdochium bolleyi; assembly: GCA_001566295.1. NCBI lineage: Eukaryota > Fungi > Ascomycota > Sordariomycetes > Xylariales > Microdochiaceae > Microdochium > Microdochium bolleyi. The sequence goes on from KQ964257.1 coordinate 70,795, forward strand.
GGCTGGCGTCCCAGTGGGCGAGCGCACCTGGGCAGAAATTTACGACTGATATCTAGTCGTTAATTCGAACTACATCCCAGAATCAGACACTGCCTTTAGGCTTACCGAGAACATAGATGTAAAAGACATTTGTCTGAAGATCTCGTGAGCCCGCCGTGGTGTGCGAATTGACTTGGGTCGTACTGCAAAAACCAGGCGGGTCTCACCGCGCACAACTTGTGTTTCCGTCCCCTGGCTCGCCGCACACTTCTTAACTCTCCCAGCTGCCTCATCATCGTTCAAAGTCACGAACGATTCCTTTTCTTTCCCCCTTTGCGCTGCCGTCACAACACAGCGCATAGAGACGCGATGGCTAGCGAGAAGCTGCCACATCAGCAACCCCCGGCGCGCCCGACCGGCCTCGAGGCCTCGGCGCACGCCACCAATGAGCAGGGTGAGGCCAGCGGCCACCCCCGTGTCGTCCAGAACGACACTATCCACTACGCGCCCGACGGTAATGTCACCGACGAGAGCGGCGTGGTGGACAACAAAGACGCGATGATGGGAGGCATGCCCGCCAATGGCAAGAACGGCTTCCGCTCTTTGACGGCGCCAAACGTGCAGTTTGGCCTCGACGAGATCGCCAGCCGATCGAAGAAGAAGCACGCCGCAGCCCAGAAAAGCACCGCGGCGAAGCCGAAGCCGCAGCCGCCGCCGCCGCAGCAGCAGCAGCAGGAGCCTGCCACGGCGCAGAAGAAGGCCGCCGAGCGGACTTCCATCCGCAAGCGCAGGCTGCGCAATGAAGAGGCTGGCTTGGCCGCCTGGCGGTCCATTCAGAGAGCGAGTGACGTGCTCGCCAACCTTGGCAGAAAGGACGAGCATGCGATGGTCGTCAGCGGAAATTCTGCGAAGATGACGCACGCATCGACGCTCACGCAGCAGCGGGGGCTGGACGACATCACTGCGCGCGAGTTCATGGGTGCCGACGGCACTCACAACGATGGCGTTCTGCACATGGACGGACGAGTCCCTGAGCAGAACATCCGCACTGCGATGGACATGCTCGGGAAGTGGCAGGACAGCCATAAGGCCAACCTTGCGGCTGCAGACGCGTCTCGGTTCGACTATTACTACGACGACTACGTCGAGTACCCGATCCCCGCCAAAGCAGCTGCCCTGAGCAGCAACGACAAAAACAACAACACCGCTCATTCCGCAGGCCCGCCCGCGAGCCACTGCTCCGAGCCAGACCGTCGACCTATGCCTACGGCCAAGAAGAGAAGGCCTCGCCATCATCGCCGCCGCAGTGGCAAGCAGCCTCGCGGACAGCACCTAGCCGCCTTTTCTGGTGGCTACTCTGGTGGTCGCCCCGATCCTCGCCACGCGGACCAGCAGAGCCCTTGCGAGTGTGAGCAGAGCATTCGACAAGAGATACAGCAACTGGAGGAATGGCTGGCTGCGGCTAAAAGGCTGGCTGAGCTGCGAAAGACACTCAGAGTCATAGAAGGCACTCGCAAGCGCAGGTGTTGCATGCATCCTTTCTTGGATTGATTGCGTGAGAAGTTTGGTTTCACTTGGTAAAAGCCTACAAGATAGAAACCTGCACAATACAGAGCAAACTTGAGAGTGCCGCATTCTCCCCGTCCCAATCACTCCTCCGCATCGCGCGGATCGTGCTCCGTCCAGAACCGCTCGTAGTCCTCCCACGACTGCGCGGGAAAGCTCAGCGGGACCGTGATGGGTGCCAAGGCCACGCCCTTGCGCTCCATCTCGTCGAGCCGCGCCTTGGTCTTGGGGTGCGCCTTGTTGACGCTGAACACCTTGATCTTGTGGCACGAGCTGGTGACGTGCAGGCCCCAGTTCCAGGCGGTGCGGACGTCGGGGGGCTGCGTGTTGAGCGAGTTGTCCCAGCAGCGGACGAGGATGTCGACCCAGCCCTCGACGTCGCAGGGCAGGTCGTACTCCCAGGTGCGCCAGGTCCACTTGCGCTTCTTGGACAGGTTCTCCGGGGGCACGTCGTACCAGCTGAAGCCGCCGTCGGCCGAGAGCTCGACGCGCTCGGGCCAGCGGCCGCCGCCCGAGTAGGCCCAGCCCTTGCAGCGGATGTGGCCGTTGTGGATGACGACCTGCTTGGTCCAGGGGGACATGATGGCAGAGCTGACGGGCATCTCCTGGATCTGGATGCCGTCGGTGAGGCGCATGTTGTGCTTGGCGACCTGCTGCGGGAAGTAGAGGTACTCCTTGCTCTGGACGGGGGCGCGGGTGGGCATCTTGATGGCGCTGACGCGGTAGAGCCACTTGCAGCTGCGGGCGCCGATGTAGCCGAGCACCATGACGCGCAGCGGGTAGCCGTGGATGCGCGGGAGCGGCTCGCCATTCATGTTCCAGGCGAGCAGGACCTCGTTGGCCTTGACCTTGGACCAGGGCACGCTGACGCGGTAGTTCATGCACTCGTCGTCCTTGAAGTACGTGTCGGCGCCGTAGAACTCGAGGTGCTTGGCGCCGTCGACGAGCCCGCCGCAGGCCTTGATGACCTTCTTGAGGCTGACGCCCTCGTACTCGGCGGTGCCGATGGCGCCCTCGGCCCACGGCGCCTGGGGCAGCTCGTCGCCCTGGCCGGGGTACTCGAGGATCTGCTCGATGCGGCGGGTGCCGGAGCACTGCATGGTGGCGTGCTTCTTGATGCGCGGGAAGCGGGACTCGTCCATGAGGTCGTCGAGGGTGAAGGACTGCGGGTTGGCGACGAGCCCGTCGAGTGTGAAGCTGTACTTGTCCTTGTCGATGATGGGGATGCCGCCGTGGTTGCGCACAAAGTGCAGCGGGTTGGGCGTGACGGGCTTGCTGGTGACGAGGCGCTTCGGCGGCTCGCCGTTGTAGGGGAACTGCAGGAGGTGCAGCATGTCCGGGTGCTTCTCCTCGAGGACGAGGCGCCACGAGTCGTCGGGCACGCTGTCGAGCTCGCCGCCGATGGCGTGGTGCCACTGCTTCCAGCGGTCGCCGTCGAGGACGGGGTTCGTGGGCGGGATCTCGACCAGCTGGTACTCGGGCGGGCCGGGGAACTTCTGGGCCGTGAGGATCTTGTGCGCGAGGGCCTTCTTGGCGGGGTACTCCTCCCACTCGACGTAGCCCTTCCAGCCGGGGCGCTCTATCTGGAAGAGCTCGCTGCGGTCGCCGTAGGAGGCGATGAGGGCCTCGTCCTTGGGGAACGACTTGGCCGGCTGGGCGGGCGGGATGCTGCGTGTCTCGGGCCCGGTCATGTCGAGCACGGGCAGGGCGGCGCCGGCCATGCCCTGCTCAATCTTCCACTCATCGGGGCGGTTCTCGGGTGCCACGCGGTCTGCCATGGTGTCGTGGGTTGGAGATGTGCCGTGGGCAGTCGGCACGGCCTGGCTGGGGTTTATATACCAGGGCCGGATGGCGCGGGGGACGCGAATGGCCTCGTAATACTGACGATGGCCGGCTGTTGGAAGTGGGGAGCGCATGGCCCTTACTCAGCAACAGTACGCGTAGCGTACTTCATGGTTCGACCTCCAACTTGGACACCATATCGGCCAATTATCGACGTGGTGCTCAAGCCACAGGCTGCGGAGCGAGATAAGGGCAGGTCTGGCGAGTGACTGGCTGGAGTCGCTCACGGGCCGGCACTGCATCTTGGGGCGATCCGTTGTGCCCCCGAAGTCGATTGCAGATACCCCTCCTCCACGGGCGGTGTTGACCTCATCACACTGCCTTCATCCTACGGGGCATTGCAACAAGGGTCTGGGCCGCGCGGGACAAAGCTTGATCGTTGCTTCAGGGCAGCAGCCCCTGGTCGATGACGGGATCATGCGGCGACCGCGCTGTTGCTCCACAGCGTCGTGTCTGAGGATCAATCGAGCGTCCATCTGCTCCACCTTGCCGGAGCATGTCCCGGAGGCACGACAAGCTGCCGATACAGCATGTAGACCAGCTCGTCCCCGTCTGCGTCACCAGCCTCCTGCTCCTCGCGGTCGTCCCCCGGCGCAATCCTCCCCCGCATTGCCATCCCCTCCCCAGCAGCTCCGCCTCCTCGCCGCCACGATAGCCTCCGAGGTCCGGCTGGTACCACGGCATGTCGCCCGCGTACGCAATGCACTTTGCGCAGTAGATTGCTGTCGGGTATCAGCTAGGAAGATGACTGTTGCAGAGAAAGACCTATTCGATCCCGGCCGTGTTGGTTCTTTCCAGGGCATCATCCCTCCTTAATCACAGCCGCCAGGATGCCGGACGCAGTGACGCTCGCCTTGTGTTGCCACGCAAACGGGAACGGCTGTTCGCAGCAGGTGTTGAATGCGCGCACGGCCTCGCCAGTCTTGCTGATAGTCAAGCGCGCGATCCCGATCTCGCTGTACGAGATGGGCATCGTCGGCATGTCCTGCTGCTCGCCATACCGCTCGATCCGCTACTCTTACAGCTGGATCCACCGCGAGCAGCAGGCACATCGTTCTCTATCAGCACGTAGCCCGATGTGATACCCTGGTGTTGGGAGCTATTAGCCAGGAGGCGCGAGTGCGTGTCTGCCTGCGCGCGGTTGTCGACTGCCGCGAGCACAGCCTCAGACGGCAATTCCGGGCCTCAAAACCTCCGGTGTCTTGTCACGCAGCAGGTGGCGGCGGCAGCCTGCATGCGGCAGATACCTCTGCACCTGCCGCAGCCCATCAGCTTCGAGCTCGCTGGACTCGTCAAAGAACGACCATACCGCAGAAAGCAGGACGACGGCGGCATCTAGCACCGCCTGGAGCTCAGACTCGTCGAGGCGCTGGCGGACCACGTCCTGCACCAGCCTGTGGATCTTGATGAAGCTCAGGTCAGTGTTCCTCGTGATGAGTGAAGACTGGATCAGCTCCTGTCGGGCCTCCATGTACTTTGACTTGTCGGCGGGGTATTCTTTGAGATCGACGCCGCTGACGGCCTCGATCAGGATGTTCTCCTGAAACATGTCCGGGCCATGGACAGAGAGAGCCAGGAGAAGTGCCAGGGCTGACAGGGACAGGCCTTGCCGTGAGCTGGTAGGAGCCTCTGTAGATCAGTCAGCATCTCTGAAAACTATGGGGTTAAAATACAAACCTTCTGTGCTCTTCATGGCTGTCAAATACCTTGCGGTGGGGGGGGATAATCTTCAGCTGGCAAGACGTAAAAGTCCATCCAGGCCCGTTTTGATCCTGCCATGCCGGTATCTCTGAAAGTCTGCCTTCTCTGTATCACAGAAGCGCACATCATTCCAATGAGGACACAGTTGGCCGGCATCCATACACAGTGACAAAGAGGACCGTCGTACGCCGGCTCAAGGGACACCAAGACCCAAGTACCCGCAGAGGAGCATGCTGCTTTCATGGTGGATGTAGTACAAGACCTTGTGCTTCACTCGAAGCACAAAGACAAACAGAGCTAGGTGCCCAGATCACATGCCAAAGTAGGCAGTAGAATGAAAGAGTTGTTCTTTCACCAGATCTCGCGTGTCTGCAGCCAAGCCATCGAGTATTCAGCGCGGGCCAATCGACCTGTGCACATCTTCCCACACCGCGGCAATGCAAAAGTGTGATTTTAGCGTTTCGAGAATCTAACCTATTGATCCCCGAATTGTACGATTATAGCGACGAGAGCGGCCCGTGATTCGAGCGCTTCCAACAGCATGGATCAGGCAAAGATCTACCGGCAGGCCACGTGCACGTTCGACCAGGGCAATACTCCGCAGAAACAGAGCTTATAGGACCCCCGCACTCTCCAAACAATGCCGTCCGTCCGAAGCAACCCCCCGTGGCATCCGGCGCCAGTGACGATGCGAGCAAATGGGAGAACAAGGCAGGGTGGCAGCGGATGGCACCAGCCTGCCCGGCTCAGCCGCCAAGGACGGCGCTGGAACAAGCTTCCACATTCGTCCTCTGAGTACGGCATCCGTTGTTACGATTTGACTGCCGAGGTCTGGGCGAACCCTGTCCGCAGCTCCTTGACTGGCGGAAATGACTCGCACAAAGCGGCGTTCATCAATCGGGGACTACACGGAGTTGCGCCTCCGTCCCGTATTCGGAACTAGTCCACAACCCAGTGCAGGGATCTTGTATACTCGACGAAACATGTATATAGTCGCCGTCAAATGCCTATGAACTGTTCACGAACTAGGACCAACCACACCACCGACACCATGAAGTTCTCCGCCACTCTCGCTGCTCTCGCTCTCGGCGTGCTGGCCTCCGCGGCTCCGGCCCCTGCCCCGGCGCCCGTCGAGGTCGCCCCGCGCGCAGGCCCGACTGTCTACCTCTGCGGCGACAGCACCATGGCGGGCCGGGGCGCCAACGACGGCCAGACGGACGGCTGGGGCGCCTACCTCGGGCGGTACCTCAACATCCCCGTGGTCAACAAGGCCATCGGCGGCCGCTCGGCGCGCTCCTTCTGGAACGAGGGCCGCTTCCAGGAGGTGGCCAACCTGGCAAAGTCGGGCGACATTGTCGTCATCGAGTTTGGCCACAACGACGGCGGGTCGCCCCGGAGCAACGACAACGGGCGCTCCGCGTGCCCCGGCACCGGCACCGAGACGTGCGTCTCGGACAAGGACGGCAAGACGGTCTACACGTACCCCTTCTATATCATCCAGGGCTCCAAGCTCATGCTCGCCAAGGGCGCCACCGTCATCCTCAGCTCGCAGACGCCCAAGAACCAGTGGCAGAACGGCGTCTACAACGACGCCGCGCCCCGCTTCGTCGACTACCAGCGCCTTTCCCGGGACGCCCTCGCGAGCGCCAGCGTCACCTTTGTCGACCACTTCCGTGCCGTCAGCAACATGTACAAGAAGCTCGGCAGCGGCGCCGTCAACGCCTTCTACCCCAAGGACTACACGCACACCAGCCCCGGCGGCGCCGACGCCAGCGCAAAGGCTTTCACCCAGGCCATCTACCAGAAGCTCAACGGCGCGACGTCCCTGGCCCCGCACGTCAAGACGCCCGTCAACATTGTGTATTGAGACGTGTACATATTGTCTGTATTTAGCTTCACACTGTGATAACAACCAATTGGAGTTGACAAACAGAAGAGTGATTATCAATAAATCCTGCTGAACTGGATGAAAAGGACAGTTGTCGAGCTATCGCGGAGTGACAACCGGGTTATGATTCCACTCAAACCAGCCCACCCCCTTCTCTCCGTCCTGTGTTTCCACCTCGGCCCACGCCCGATCAAACAGTGCCACCCTGGTGTCTGGGCTGGGCAGCTTGAGCGCGGTGTGGCGGACCGGCGTCACTTTGGCCAGCGTCTGCTCATCGGACCCCAGCAGCTTGATCGTCATGGTCATCGCGGTCACCAGCCCGGACGTGTCCTTGATCTCATCACACTCCAGCTGCTCGATCTCGGTCGCGGTCGCGTCCCGCTGCGAGTACCCCATCCCGATGCGCGGGACATCGGGAAGCCGTAGATCTGTCGCGTGGTAGTGCAGTCCGTTCTCCATGTGGAACGACGCCCAGACCCAGTCCATAGACCACCAGTCGCGGACGCCAAAGGAGTGGTCTCGCTGGCCAGGGACTCTGTCGAGCGAGATGGTGCTATCCTGCAGCGTGATCGTCCCTGACACGAGACACGGGATCTCGTACCGCGTCGTGATCCGGTAGCGATAAGGAACCCCGGCCGTGTCGAACCTCAGATCCAGCCCGAGGGTCGTCTCGGCCTCGCTCGCGTCAAAGAATGGCTTCTGCGCGTGGTGGTGGCCGCTCGCCCGCAGCGTCAGGCGGAACTTCTTGAGCGGCTCGAGCAGCTCATGCGTGGCCTCGATCTTTGCAGTCTTCACGTGCAGCTTGTCGGGCCGCGGAGCCATAAAGTCCGAGACCATAACCGTCGGCTCTCCTTCCCGAGTCACTGTCGCCTGGTACCAGTTGCCCTCCCTGTTCGGCACGAGCCCCAGCCGCACCCAGCCCGCGACGCCCTGCTCCTTGCCGACAAAGTCAAAGTACCAGCTCTCGTTCCAGTCCTTCTCGGGGCCCGGCTCGTGCTGCTGCTCGTCCTCAGCCGTGGGCCGCAGCGGGGTCATGTCCTCGTCGTCCGAATCGGGGAGGATGGCCATGGCGTCCAGGTCGCCGACCAGCTCGCAGTGGCGTGCGAGCATGGTCATGAACATCTCGTCGCCGCGGTCGGTCCGCCCGGCCTGGATGCTGCTCACGATGGCCATGATGACGCCGAAGAAGGCGTTGAGCTGCAGCTCTCTCATGCAGTCGTCGACCGTCAGGACAGCCTCGCCCGCGACGTCCTCGAGGCCCTTGCAGTAGATTGCAAGCAGCTCCTGCTGCCACTCGCGCCGGTCCTGCGTCTTGAGGGCGCACCCCAGGAAATACGCCACATCGCCGAGCACGGGGCCAGCCGTGACGCACTGCCAGTCGACCACCATGACGCGGCCGTCCGGCTTGTACAGCATGTTGTCGAGCCGGTAGTCGCCGTGCGTGATGGCCATTGTGCATGTGCCCGGCTCCCTGAGCAGCTCGACCAGGCCCCGGAACCCGGCGACGAGCTTCTGGCAGATCTCGTAGTGCCGCGTGTCCATCTGGGCCTTGTAGCGGGTGCTGAAGCTGGCAAACAGCTGCCGGAGGAGCGGTGGCGAGATGGGCGGCTCGCGCACCAGCCACTCCTTGTTCGACGCGTCCATGATGAGCGCGGCATGGAGCCTGCCGAGCTCGTACATCGCCGCGTCTGCCTGCTCGCGCGTGGCGGCGGCGATGTCGTCGCCCGGTGTCGCGTCGGCGCCGGCGTCCTCGAGGAGGAGCGTGAAGATGCCCGTCGAGTTGTCAAAGGCCCCGTAGTAGCATTTGGCAATGGAGCTGACCATGCTCGTGAGCTGCGGCGCAACCTCGGTGTAGAAGCGGACCTCATTCTCGTAGATGCCGAGGGACAGCCCGCTCGCCCGCGATCGCGGGTCCTGCGACGCGATCTTGAGGATGACGGTCTGCGGCAGACTATCGTCGTTGTTGGTATACGATAGCGTTATGCGGTGGCACTCCCCGACCAGGCCGGTGCCGATCCTCTTGCTGGTGAAGGAACTGACCGCGGAACTGCCCAGGGCATCGCGGAGGAAGTCGACGGTGACCTGGGCCGCGTTCTCGATTAATGTCTGCATGGTTGCGGAGTATTGAATACCTGGTCATTCGTAAACACTCTCGTGTCTCGGTGAATATCGAGACCACGAATTCTTCTGGAGACCACCCTGTTGTAGCCTCATGGCACCGATGAGGGGTCGACATGAGCCTCGGTACCGATCGAGACCTGCGTCGAGCGGAAAGGTCCGCGTGGCGCTGCGGGGAAGCCGAAAGAGCCGGCCCCACACTCAGGAATCTGGGGAAGCCGTATGGCTTCCGATTGGATGGAACTGGCTCGGTCCTCATGCTTTGCACTCGCCTTCGACTCGTTTTGCTCTTTGGCTGTTGATGATGTATTTATCTAAGACGGCTCTGGGATAGTTCTCTAAACATCGTGGAGTGCTATTGGCCGGTTCGACCCGACATGAGCTCCCCGATTTGTTCTCCATTTTTAGCCCATGTTTCCTGTTCTTCTAGAAAGATGAACTACGCCACTCTACCGCATTACAGAAACGCGCGAATCAACAGGCAGCAGCAATCCCTATCGAGCGTGCGCGCAAAATACACTGATACGCCTCCATGATTGAAGCTTTGCATATCTCCGAATCCCGACAATCGGTCCACTTCTGATGCTACCTTCCCCTTCGGTGCTGGGTTGTTGGCTGACCAGAGGGTTAACGGTGTGGGGAACGCCGCCAGGAGCCAATCTCCAAGAGCTTCACGTCCAGGGTCCGGGCTATCATCCAGTAAGATGGTGTAGCCTCCTGTCTTACGACAGCTGCTGTGCAGATCTCGAGGTCGCACCCTGTCCGACATTGGCAAGACAGTCCTTATCTGTGCGGGGACATCCTCCCCAGCCCAGGTTGTGCAAAAAGCCAGGGCGTCCTGCTCTCGCTCCCGTGCTTGGGCAACCCAGATCATCACAGCCCGCGAACTCCAAGATGGAGACACAAGCCCGCGACGATGTCGACAGACTCCGCAAGACGCACCAGCATGACCCGAACCTGCCGGTCGAGAAGATCGACGAGATCACCGTCGCCGCGCAGACCGCTGAGCCTGAGACCATGGCCGAGGTCTCGAAGGAGTTTGCGACGACATCCCCCTACGAGTCGGTCCGCGCCGCCGTGCGCGAGATAGACAACGAGGAGTACGCCAACACGCTCCGTGCCTGGATCATCGGCCTCGTCTTTGTCACGGCGGTCTCAGGCATCAACATGTTCCTGAGCATGCGGAGCCCCGCCATCAGCATCCCGGCCGTCGTCGTGATCCTCATCACCTACCCCGTCGGCATGCTCTGGGCCCGGGTGCTCCCCACGCGCAGGTTCACGACGTTCGGCGTGCAGTGGTCCCTCAACCCGGGCCCCTTCAGCATCAAGGAGCACGCCGTGATCACGCTCATGGCCAAGATCACGGCCGACTACCCCTACTCGACCAACGCCCTCGAGGCGCTCCAGGCGCCGTCCCTGTACAACCACAGCCTGGGCTGGGGCTTCGCGCTCATGTTCACCCTCAGCAGCCAGATCATCGGCATCTCCATGTCCGGCATGTTCCGCCGCTTCCTAGTCTGGCCGTCTGCGATGATCTGGCCCGGCCAGTTCGCGACGACATCGCTGCTGTACACGCTGCACGACAAGCGCAAGGCGGGCGAGATCGCCGAGGTCACCTCAAGCTCGTGGAAGATATCGCCGTACCGGTGGTTCTGCTACATCGGGCTGGCGTCCTTTGCCTACTACTGGCTGCCCGGCGTCCTCTGGCAGGGCTTGTCCGTGTTCGCCTTCATCACCTGGATCAGGCCGGACAGCGTCGTCGTCAACCAGCTGTTCGGGGGCGTGACGGGGCTGTCACTGCTGCCCATCACGTTCGACTGGACGTACGTCTCGGCCTACCTCCAGAATCCGCTCCTGTCGCCATGGCACTCCCACTTCAACTGCCTCATCGGACTCGGCATCTTCGTCATCATCCCCACCGTCGGCATCTCGTACACGGGGGCCCTGTTCTCCGACTACTTGCCCATCAACACGTCCAGGACCTACGACAACACGGGCAAGCGCTACAACGTCTCGAGGATCCTGACGCCCGACTTCACCCTGGACGAGGCGGCCTACCACGCGTACTCGCCGCTGTTCCTGACGCCGACGTTCTTCCTCAACTACGGCCTCTCGTTTGCGACCCTCATGGCCGCCCTCGTCCACACCCTGCTCAACCACCGGACAGAGATCTGGTACCGCATGAAGGCGGCCCGCAACCAGGAGCCCGATGTGCACATGACAATGATGAACAAGTACAAGGAAGCGCCCGACTGGTGGTACGCCTGCGTGTGGGCCTGTGCCATGGCGTTCGGGCTGGCCACGGTGCTCGCCTTCCCGACGCAGCTGCCCTGGTGGGGGTTCCTCGTCTCATGCCTCATCGCGTTCGCCTTCATCATCCCCCTCAGCATGATCTACGGCATGACCAACATCCTCATCTCGCTCAACGTGCTCTCCCCGTTCCTCGGCGGCTTCATCTTCCCGGGCCGCCCGATCGCCAACATGCTGTTCAAGGTCTTCAGCACCATCGTCCTCGGCCAGGCCCAGGTCTTCAGCGGCGACCTCAAGTTTGCCCACTACATGAAGGTCCCACCGCGGACGACGTTCTTCTGCCAGATTGCGGCGGCCATCTGGCAGGTCTTTGTGCAGATCTCGGTCATGAACTGGGCGTTCGGCAACATCCCTGGCATCTGCGAGCCCGACCAGCCGAGCAACTTCACGTGCCCGAACGGCAGCACCTTCTTCTCCTCGAGCATTGTTTGGGGCGTCATCGGCCCCCAGAAGTTCCTTGGTGCCGGCACGCTCTACGACAAGATCCACTTCTTCTGGCTGCTCGGCGCGGCGCTGCCCGTCGTCTTCTACCTCGCGGCGCGCCGATTCCCCAAGTCCATCGCCCGCTACCTGCACGCGCCCGTCATGCTTGGCGCCATGGCGTGGCTGCCGCCCGCGACGCCGCTCAACTTCTCGACGTGGGCGTTTGTCGGCCTCGTCTTCAACTGGTGGATCCGCCGGCGCTGGAACGGGTGGTGGAACAAGTACAACTACATCACGGCCGCGGGCCTCGACGTCGGGCTCGTCCTGTGCACGCTCGTCATCTTCTTCGCCTTTTCGCTGCCAGGGACGCCCGTGCCCACGTGGTGGGGCAACACGACGGTGTTTGAGACACTTGTGAGTAGACTGAGGATTGCTGATGACTCGTGCTCGCAGCTAACCCTCAGCCACAGGACGCGATGGGCGCGGCGGTCCGCAAGGTCGTTGCCAAGGGTGAGACATTCGGGCCCGCAGCTTGGTGATCAGGAATCACGCGGGAGACAGTTGAGGAGCCAAAGGGAAGAGGTCCCTTCACGGAGGAAATCCTTGTCCTCGATCGTGACTCCTGCCAGTCCGGGGGCATGGTCCAAGCGTTTGTCGAGCCGGACATGAGATGAGATTTGATGGCGTTCCGTCTTTATTCGAAAAAACTAGGCATGCAGGTAACATGCAAGGTCCTGCCCAATAATCCGTACACATCATGAATGTGCGTGCTCCGACTGTGCTGTCGTGGCTTCGAATAATCAAAAGAACACAGCCTGACCCCTGGCCCCTGACCCCGATCAGCAGCGCTATTGGCCAATGAATCTTCGTAAGGCCTGATATCACGTCCCGGCACTCTATTTCTCCGCGCACGATCGGAGCTTGGGGCCATCTGCCGCACGGGTGCCCAAGGGGTGGCTGCGTACCCAAAAGACCGGACCCACGGCGGCAGCGGCAATTCCCGCTGCCATCTTGCCTGATGTGGATAATGCGTGTGTCCTAGTTCGCGGAACGGTCCTGGTCCGTCTTCTTGGCACGCCCTAGATCCATCTTTATAAAGGGCTACCGAGTGGGACAGCCGCGCTAGTTCCTATAAACGTCTTGGCTGCCGCTTGACTAGTGACCGCACATCGCGGGAGGAGGCCGATCGCCGTCTCCACCACTGCTGACGTTGTCCATCTCTACCCTAGGGTATCAAGCCTTGGCCAGTCTACAGAAGTCCACGACGGGGGTGACTCCGTGCCCGCCTGCATCGAATCGATAGTCTGATGGCGGCGCGCATTTCAGATCGCCGCATTGTGTTGCTACTGCTCCGGCACGAGCCACCATCGTCACGGCATGAGGTCTTCCAAGACATGACGGCACCGCCTCCTGGGATAGAGCAGGGCGATAGCCGCCGCCGTGTGATGGCCGTTGTCGGCCATCGATATAGTGAATGCAAAGGGGATATCGGACCAAGATCAGGTATATAAAGGGTCCCATCCCTCGGCCCTCAAGGAGAGTTTGAAGCAGCTCATCCTCATCATCAGCATCAGCACTCCTCAAACCACCTCTCCATCAAACACTCAGTCCCAGACTCCCCCAGTCCTCCTCTCCAGCACATTCAAGATGCGTTTCTCCATCACCACCGCTGTCGCCGCGCTCGCTCTCGCTGGCAATGCCGTTCAGGCCGCGCTGTCGCCTGCCCAGATCGTCAGCAACATCAAGATGATCACCCAGAAGTCCCAGGCCATCCAGGCTCCTGCCCAGTCTATCACCATCATCAACGGCCCCCTCATCGTCATCGGCCAGGGCCCGTTCCCTGTAAGTGACAGCAGCCAAGAGCCAGCGGCTGAATACGTACTAACATTGTAATCGCAGCCCATCATCGCTGGCTTCGTCGACATCGTCTCGACCGCCACCACCGCGATTGCCCAGATGGATGGCACTGCCCCCATCACCAACCCCGCCGACGGAACCGCCATCTTCGAGGCCTTCCGCGAGTTCGTCCGCGTCCACCAGGCCCTTCTGAACATCCTCATCGGCAAGGCCGGCCTCTTCAACACTGTGCCTTTCGTTGGCCAGCCCATTGCTGCTGTGCTGCGCCAGATTGAGAACGTTGTCGACGTGAGTTCATATTTCCAGCTCCCAGCTGCGTGCCAACGCATACTGACATATTGTGACTAGACCATCGCCTTCAGCCTCATCGACCTCGTCGAGTCCCGCGCCATGGACCTTCAGAACCAGGCCAACTCGCTCGACATGACCCTCACCACCTGCATCAACTCGTACAACGGCATCTCGCTTGGCAAGCGCCAGCTGGCCAACAGCGCCTCTTTCCGCGCCCTCCGTGTTTAAGTGCAGCCGGAAGAGCACTCAGAACCTACAGTAATACAAGGTGTCGTTGTGGAGAGGCTTGCTTGCCGTGGAGTGGGCGTGTCAAATGCTCTACCAGCGTGGAGAACTAGTTATTGAGGTGGGAATGGTGCAGATGTTAGTTGGTGAAGACGTGACTTTAGGTGTAAGCCATGGACGTTTAGATAAGCATGATCTTATGGAGAATCGAGGCCATCAAACCCTATTTGATGAAATGAATGTCATGGTTTCTCAAGGCAGTGACGAACAAGCTTGCTCGTTGTGACCACGATCAGCATGCAACCAGATGCTGTAATGTCCAAGATAATCATCTTCCACTCGCGTTTATCGATGCCCATCTGGTGTATAATCTCGTGATCACGGATCTCGAACGGGACAGAGTTTGCACGACGGATAGATGCACAGTGGATTCCTCAAACAGCTGATGGCTATACGTATTGTGGAACTGTGCAGGCTCACGGTTTTGATAAGGTCGGAATCACGTACGTAAAGCGTACACTGTAGAGACGCCATAGAGGATATCATCCTAATCGCCTTTTCGTCCACTGCAAATGCAAACTGGTGCTACATAGAGCAAAAATACGACGAGCCACGAAGAGATATTGTGGTTAGTTACGCGATAAACCTGTCGATAGGCACCAGAGGACGGATGACCTGCGAAACCACTACCCTTGTTGTCTAGTACATCAAGTCCTATTCTTAAAAATCTCGACGCTCTCCCTAACCCCATGCTCGGCATCAGCCGTCGTGCTCCTGGTCCTCACGCTGGCCTTGGCCGCGTCGTCGCCATCGTCCGCAGTCGTCATCGACTGCAGCCTCTCCTCATCGCCCTGGCCGTGGGCTCGGGCACCGCCCTGGACAGCCTCGAGGGCGTAGAAAGAGTTGTGGACCCGAGAGTAGCTCTTGCGCTGCTTGCGCGAACCGGAGCTGCCGAGTTTCAAACCCTCTGATGGCGTGTCGCTGCGAGCGGTGTCGCGGGAAGCCCCGAAGGTAGCGGGCATTAGCCGTGGCGCCATAGTCTGCACAAAACGGCGCAGGGTGCACAGCGAGGCACAGATGACGAGCAGATTTGCCTCGACGCAGATCCATGTGAAGGGCGAGACGACGGCCCAGGTCTGGTCAAAGTCGACGAGCATGGGGAAGAGAAGCACGAGGCGGACGATTGAAGTTACGAGAGTCCTATGGGTGATAAATTAGCTGGGGAGACACAAAAGACCGGAGAGGTCTGCTTACATGGACCCAATCGCAAACAAAACGATGAGGCCAGCCTTCTGGAAAGTGCGCAGCTGCAGCCCGAGCACAATGGGGATCGGCATCGCGAGGAGGATGAGGTCCGTGACGACCCCGAGCACAGCCGTCGCTATGTAGACGGCGGCAGTGTTGATGCATGTTCCCTCTGCCGTAACGTCCCAGGTCTTCCTCACTGGAGTGCACCCGAAGACCAGGCTGAAGAAGATGCCGAGATAGCCGCCGATGACGAAGAAGAGCATGAACCACGTGGCCAGGCGGAACCAGCGGATCTCTGTGAGCCGAAAGTAGAAGCACAGCAGCGAGAGCTTCGCGAAGCACGTGCCAGGCGCATAGACGGCCGAGGACACCATGACGAGCTATGGAACTTGAGTCAGCAGAGGCCAGGCTCGCGACATATCGAGATCACTTACAAGCGAGAAGTGCGAGTATCTCTCGACCGAGATCTCCCACGCGTGTACACCCATCGAGCCCGACACGTAGAGGTGGCAGCACAAGGCCTGCACCGTGACGCAGCAAGCCCAGGAGAGCACAAAGAAGGCATCGTCCCAGTTGATTTTGCGAAGAATAGTGACTTTCGTGTAGACCCTCTGCAGGAAGAAGAGCAGGGCGATGAAGTTGCCGATGCCGACGATCCAGTACGTCTCTGGGATGCCGAGCCGTCGCGGGTGCTCAAAGTTGACCGGATAACCTGCGGGCGCTGGCAGGACCGTGAGGATGCCGTTGGTGGAACTCATGGTGATGTGTCGATTCGAAACAAGAAAGGATCCAGCCTTGGTGAGATTGTTGCCCGCGCTAACTCTGTAAAGATACACAAACCTGAGAAGCCTCGAGCATGAAGAAGTATATATATCCTAGCTGAAGGTATGATTAACTTGAATCAAGGGAGAACAAGTGAAGTGAGACCTGCATCTCGGGCTGACACCAGCCGCTCATTGCGTCGTCCAAGCCACCAGGCGCGGATCGCGGCAGACGGGAACTTTGGCGGGACAAAAAGCAAACCCAATCAAGGTTTCTCCCGCGAAACACGGTCTACCGCGTCTTTCCTAGCGGCTCATCAAGACGGACGCGGCTCATCTTGTTGCTTCTAGCTGGCGAAGTATCCTTAAACAACTAGTTGCTTCCTACGGCCGGGACGCTTCGCGGGCGTGGCTGATTCGAGGGCTTGGGAAGAAGGACTCCCATCAGACGACCTTGATGAGACTCCTGGTCGGGAGTGTCTCAGGAACAGACAATCAACAGGGTGCGCACCCGCACTGCATTGCCTCGTTTCGGACACACCATCACTTTTGCTTCAAGTGCTTCAGTCCTTGTTCATGAAAATGCATGACCAGGTGAGCGCGTAGAGGGTTGGCCACTCCCCTTAATATCATCACGCCCACGAGACAGCGTCGAATGAGATCTCTGCCGTCCAAGAAATAAACGTTCTCGGCCAAATGATGCTTCTTTTTTAGAAAAGCTAATCCTGTGATGCAATGCAGGGTGTGCCAGTCCAGCCACTTGCCTTTCAAAGCACGGAAAGTGACATGTCATTTTCAGACTTTTCCCAGCCCACCAGCCGGGGACACGGTTTATCTGCACACAAGAGGGACGCAGGAGAGATCAGATGGTCTCGAATCCTGCAACGAATTGAATCACGTCGTCGGAGCACTTTGGGTGGAGCTGGCAATACGACAGACGCCCGCAGTTCTTCCCGCAAGCCCACAACAGCACGGTCACAAAGTCAGCTCGATTGAAGACAACCCCCTCGATCTGCCCAAAGAGGCATCAATCTCCCGAACCGTTCCCTCAGCCATGGATCAGCGTAGGATCGCTCCAGTCAGCTGGGCCGATCGCAGCCCCGACTGCTGCTTCCAGAGTTGGAGTGTAGAGCACGCCCAGCCACGACAAGGGTCCATGTCTTGGACCGCCACTTAGCCGTCAACGGCATTGCTTCTGTGGAAACGTGGCAGAGGGGTTTTTTCCGGCCTCCTGCCAATAGGAAGTCTGTCGGCGGCTTCCCCGATCGCCACAACATGGTGCGCTTCCAGCCTCCCGGCTTGCCGCACCGGCATCGTCCACGCCTCTGCAGCTTATTGGGCAGCGCCGCCCCCGTGGCGGATATCGTCCGGGATCTCTGGTCGGCCGCTCGCCGGCCTTTGCTCCGGGATGGAGGCGACTCGATTCCGAACCGGACTGCGCGGTTTTGTTCTCTCAGCGAGATCTGGCAAGCGCGGGAACCGAATTAATTCCCGGTGCCCCGTCACTGAAGCGCTGGTTCCTTCAAGAGCAAGTGTTTCTCCTCCTTGCGTCGCGTTTGGTACATGCAGATCCATTCACTTTGAACCTCAGCAAAGTCTTTTCAGATCCTCTTGGCAAGCAGAAGAAAAAGAGTTGTAACATGTCGCGTCTTCAGACCACACTCCTCGCGAGCTTGTGTGTCGCGTCTGGCAGTCTCGGCTGCTACATTGGCGCTCCTAGCCGATGCGTACGCGGGAAACCCTCCCCCCCTGACAGTGTTGCCAATTCATTAACACCATACGTTCTAGTGCGACAGTCTCAAACTCGCCGGGCTTGGCGAGAGACTCCTGTTCCGAAACACGACTGCCTACACAGAGCGTGAGGAGTCGTTCTTCTCGCTCAACGAGCGTCTCGCTCCGACCTGCATCTTCCAGCCTGCCGACAAGCACGAGGTGTCCCTTGGTTTGACGACTCTCCTCGAGGTGCCCGGGTGCCAGCTCGCCATCCGCAGTGGGGGTCACCACCACGCAGCTGGCATCAACAACATCCACCGAGGCGTCACGATCGACCTGGTGAAGCTGAACGGCGTGTCCTACAGTAAAGACAGCAGGACCACCGCTGTCGGCCCCGGGGCGCAGTGGGGTGATGTCTACCGCTACCTCGATCCCCTCGGCCTTGCCGTCGCCGGAGGGCGTGATGCCACGGTCGGCGTCGGCGGTCTGATTGTCGGCGGAGGCAACAGCTTCTACTCGGCGCGCCGCGGCATGGTCTGCGACGGCGTGGTCCGGTTCGAGGTTGTTCTCGCCAACGGCGACATCGTCACCGCAGACAAAGACAACAATGCCGATCTATGGGTGGCCCTCAAGGGTGGCAACAACAATTTCGGCATCGTGACGAGCTTCGAGCTGGACACTTTCGAGAACGGTCCGCTCTGGGGCGGCACGGTCTACTATGCCCAGGACAAGCGGCGGCCGCTTATCGACGCGTTCGTCGGCTTTGCCGAGAAAGTGGACGACAACACGGCCAGCTCGTCCATCCTGTTCTGGTCGTGGCAGCCGTCGGTCAAGTCGACGTTAATTGGTGAGTGTGGCCTGGCTCTGTTTTGATCTTCATCATCACTGACACAGACTAGGCACATCCCTCGTCAACGTGGATAATGTCGTTTACGACGAGCCTCACAAAGACTTCTTTGCCATCGATAACACTACTTCCTCCATGCGCTCGACGACGATCACAGATCTCACCGAGGAGCTGGAGTTTGCCGGCGAGATCTACGAGTACGTCCCTGTCTATCCTTGTCCTTCTGGTCACATGACTGACCCTGTTGACCGCAACGCAGCTGCGTCGAGTTCACCTTCTCCTTCAAGAACGACCCGCGCGTCCTGAACAAGGTCATTGACCTGCACGACGCCGTGGTCGCCGAGTTCGATCAGCAGACCCAGGACTTCATCTCGGTCGCCATGTTCCAGCCGCTCGCAAAGTCGTACGCGAACGAGGGCCTCGCTCGTGGCGGCAACGTCCTGGGACTCGACCTGTTTGGCGAGACACGCGTCCTCAGCATCATATGGCTGCAGGTCAAGCCCGAGCACGTCCGCTCGGCACGAAAGCTGGTGCAGGGGTGGTATGACGAGATTCAGGCGTTTGCCAGGAGTATCGACAGGGACAGCGACTGGGTCTACCTCAATTACGCCTATGGCACGCAGGACCCGATCTCGGGCTACGGCAAGGGGAACGTCGAGAAGATCCGTGCGGCAGCGGCCAAGTATGACCCAAAGGGTGCCTTCCAGACGAGGGTGCCTGGCGGGTTCAAGATCTCGAGAGTTCCGGTGTGAATTATGGATGTTTGAAATAGAGCTACATGGTAATATAACTTTTTGTGGGACGACCAAATGCCCAATTATACGTCCCAATCTCAATCACGGCGAGTCCTGAGCGGCATTGACTGCTTCGTCCCATCAGTAGCAACCATCGTGGAGAACAACATGGGCCTGGCCTCCCCGTCCGCGGCTGGCTTCGGCTTCACGCCCTCACAGGGGCATCCCACAGGCTCAGCCACCTTCTTAGCGTCCTTGACGACCGCACTGACGCCAACCTTGATGTAGTCGGCAAACTGCGCGCCGAATTTGACATTCTGCCCGTTGGTGGTGTCAACCAGGTCGCCCACGGTCAGCTGACGGCCCTCGTTGTCGCCGGTGCCCATGACACCATCGGGGATTTGGATGTGCAGCCGCAGGCCCTGGTTGTGGTCAATGTCGCCGCGGGCCCAGGTGAAGGTGCCGTCAGGAGCAGGCACGAGGTCGTTGCCTGTGCCATCCTGGTCCAGCTGGAAGGAGTCCGAGGCGAACTCGACAAAATAGATGCCGACGGGGTCGACGATGGAGACGGCCTTGCCTGAGCGCGCCAGACTGTTGATGCCGCTGCCGATCTTGGGGTCCGAGTTGCGCGTGGCGTTGCCGTACCGGGAGCAGTTGCACAGCTTGACCTCGTCCGTGATGACCTTGCCGTTTTTGTCCTTGCGGATGACGGTGCCCTGGGCCGCGATGTCGATCTCCGCGCCGAGGGTGTTGTTCCTCTGCGCGAGATGCATGATGCAGCCCGGGTTCACGAGGGTGAGCTTTGTGTCCACGCCAGGATTCTTCGAGAGGACGCCGTTCCACTTGTTGTACGGCTGGTAGACCTTGTTTCCGTCCCTGTCGGTGGTGAAGAAGTCCTCGATCTTCATCTGGGAGGCAAAGTCCGGGTTGTTCTTCTTGTACAAAGCCAGCATCTTGTCCGGCTCGTTCTCGCAGAGGAACTTCCAGTACTATTGAGCAAGGTCAGAGGCCGCACCACAAGACGAGGGCTGGCGGCAGTGTTTACCTCGGGCCCTTCACAGGTAAACGTCACAGACACGATACGCTTGTCCTGGTCCTTCCGCACCGTCCACTCGCAGTACTCATCCTGCGTATAGCGGTCCCCGTCTGCGACCTTCCAGCGCTTCTCGTCCGCTGGGTTCTCGAGCGCAACCTGTAAATATTAGCTGCGGCGTCCAGGCAAGAGGGAAACTCCGGCTGGGCTGCTCACATTCTTGGGAAATCCAGTCCAGCTGACAAGGACCGGCTTCTGGGCCGTGTCAAAGGGAGTCTGCGTCCCATTGAAGAACTGGGTGAGGGGCGTGCGATCAACCAAAGTGTAAGGCGGTCTGTCTCCGCAGGGGACGTCCAAGCCCTCGCCCGAGATCTCCTGGTCCATCCAACTGGAGATAGTGTCTGACCAGGCCTTCTTCTGCTCGGTACTGAACTGGTCATCCTGGTGGGGGAACCCAGGCGGGTTGAAGGCCGGAATTGTGGACTCTTTAAAGCTCATGTTGGTTGTCTTGGCAGTGGACTGGATGATGGGCTATGAAGGCAGAGTATTATTGTGATTTTGAGCGATATTCTGGGTCGATTATATACTTGACGACCAAAGGTCCTGTCTGTCCAGGTGCTAGCCTTCCGGAGCAGATTTGGCCTTTGGCAACCCTCTCGTTCCTCTGCTCGACAAGGATACTTTCAGCTGACTTGGCGGGCATCGGAGGCTGGATGCATCGTCAGCTTATTGTCTCACACCAGCACCGTCAGCGAGCCAGTCATAACCCCAGGGATGGACGCCTTCTAAGCACAAAGCCATCAGCTACCCATAGAGACTGCCCGAGATGACTGATGTCTAGGCCTCTGGCCTCGTCTCGAGCGCGGTCCAGACGCGCAGTGGCTGGCTGAGCTGTGCGTGAGCACGCCAGTCCTCCTCCGGCTATGTTGAAGCTGCATAGCCGAACTCTCTGGGGTCAGTCTCGTATGTCTAGTTGGCTGGTCCGCAAGGAACGGCCCGCATCGACGCCCGCCACCATGTGCGATCCATAGCTGAACCCCGAGGCCCGGCGTTCAATAGCGCATGTGCTAGCGACAACTGCACATCTGAGTGGACGCCCCCGGAAAGAGCCCGGTTCAGCTGATTCCCGGGGAAGCACACGTAGCAAGGGTGTAAGGACTGCTGTCAGAAACTGCCCTCTCTGTTCTATAGTAACAGTCATCTCCCACTCCCTTCCTCTTCCTGACCTCCGACGCATCACATCAGATCAGTATCCTGCGCCACGACAAATCTGCAATGACACTTCCGTTGTATTGGCGCTCGTTCCACAGGAACGGCACCTTCGAAGACGCTGTCGCCGATGGCAAGTTCCTCTCCGAAAACTACACCGACTTCTTCGGCCGGTGGCTGCAGCAAGATAGTCATGCCAGCCGCATCCAGTCGCACGACGACATTGTCTTGAGCTTCTGGGGTAAGGTCTTTATACATGTCCCAACGGGCAAGATAGCTAACCAGTGTTCCCCCACAGAGGATCCCCAGCCGGGCGTCGTTGCGAAATACGACATACAGACCTTCATGGTTGCTGATGCAGGCCTTGTCCTGGGCCAGCACCCGGAGTGGAAAGACGCGCCGTGGTACAGCCCCCATGCCCGTTTCCTGACGTTCATCATGGAGAAGGGCAAGAACCGCCAGTTCTTCAGCTCCTCGACCAAGGAGTGGTCGATCTGCGTCGTCGGCGGGGCCAATCCGAAGTCACGGGTCCGGGGTAACGTCCCTGGGGGGTCGTTCCTCCAGGTCCTGTCGTGGGACGGAGCAGAGTTCCGCTTCTACCAGTCTGACTTGGCCAACGACACGCCAGGGCTTCAGGGATGGAACTATTTCGGTCGATCGAGGGACGCCTTTGGGCCCAACTCCTATCTTGGACCGTTCAACGGCCATGTCAATGGCGCCTGTATCATGAAGGAGATCCACAAGTGAGTCTGCCCGACCACAGTCGCGTGCTCGGATCACGATGCTGACCATCCCAGGCCGTGGCTGCACTGGCTGAATTCTGCAGCCGAGTTCAACGACTCGCTGACGGATGAAAAGAAGAAAGCACTGCGCGAGGTACAGTGGCTCTCCTCTCCCGAGCAGGGCCTGCTCTCCTATGCCAACGCGAACCCGGACATCCTCGAGGCCATCATCACCCGCGGCATCCAGAACTGGTTCAATAGCCGCAAGAAGCTCGACTTCTTCGACAATAACAACAAGCTGGCGAGCAGCCCTGCCAATGTCCCGCGGTGGGCTGCTCATCTGTTCCTCACCACCACCATTAGCCTGGGGGCCGCGCTGCAGACTGGGCTCACCTCCAACGTCGATCTGGAGGGGGCCGACTACATCATCCCACCAGATCACCTCTACGACAATGAGCTGCTCCGCGCCGCCGGGCTGACGCAGCTGATGGTGGACCAGAGCCCTTCCGCCGGCGACGATCCCGGGAGCATCAGCCTCGCACCTGTTGGCTTCAAGGACACGGACTACGTGAAGGCGGTCAGGATCGTCGGGCTTTCTATTATCGAGAGCGTTGATGAGGATGACAAGGACCTCGAGCTCCCCGGGTCTGCCCTAGGCAGCGTCGACGGACAAGCTGCGGAGACGCTCTACTTCAAGACCCTCATGCAGGACTTCGAGGGCACATCGCCTTTCAACTTCATCCAGCCCTCCCTCGAGGATGCCGTCGGTGTGCAGAGGATGCAGATGCTGCAGAAGAAGCCCCAGGGGCAGGGCACGGAGGCCGGCGAGGAGTGGATCGGCCTGTTCACCCCAAAGCTGCTCAACGCCATCATCATGATCGACTTCTGCAACCCCGTCTACTCGTGGCGTCGCGGCCGTCTGATGCAGTACCTCCCACAGACAACAGAGTACGATCCTGACACCAAGCAGTACGACCTCTCGGCCAAGTTTCTCGAGGCCGTCAAAAAGTCTCCGCAGGCCGGCATCACGGGCAGCCTCGAGCACGAGTTCTTGGATCTGCTCGACCGGAGCATCGCCCAGCACCAAGAGTACATGATGGGCTACATTGCTGCAGTCCAGAAGCGCATAGCCGAGCACCCGGTCGACGCGCTCGTGGACTATCTCACCCTGGCCGAGTCCCGCAGGCGCATCTACCGGCCTCTCCCCCTAGACGAGTTCGCGACAACTATGCCCTTTGCTAAGAATCTTCCTTTCGATGTGAAGAGCCCCCTCATGAAGGAGATGAGACCAGATGGCACCATCCAGGACATGCCGCCCTGCGGGGTGAAATTCCTCGAGGACTGGACGAAGTCGCTGGCAAGCTACGACCCCGTGATTGTGCCCGCTCAGCCCGTCGTCCCTTGCCCTGTGGCGATCACAGCGCTGCCACCACCTACAACTCTCAGCGTGCCTTGCCGGAGGGCTGCCATTGCCGGCGCAGCCCGTCTCGCCAGCTCGTGCCCTGTTCGCCGCCACAGTCGTCATCATCGTCGTCGGTCCGCGACTCGTGCAGACAAGACCAAGATGTTTGCACGGGCCGCGGCCAGCCCCGAGCCACACAGGACGCCAAACTGGAGCGACGACATCCTCCCCATGATGACAGAGCCACACTGGGTCTCTGGCGACCCAAAGACCACGGGCCAGAGCTGGATCGGAGCCATGAAGTACTACGGGGTCGGGGGCTGGCGACTCGACAGCTACGACGATGTCAAGGCCCGCGCCGTCAGCATCTACCAGCATGTACGCACCAAGACCATGCCCATCACGAGGGACCCTCGGGACTTCTGGCCAGACGACGTCGTCGAGACATTTCGTCTGTGGGCCAATGCGGGCTGTCCCAAGGACGCCTCAGACACGCCGAGTCCCCAGATGCTGATCCCCAAGCCCGTTGAGCCCAGAGACGAGTTCAGCGTCCGCCGCGACATCATGAGCTTGACAAAGGAGGAGCTGGCCAGGTACCAGGCAAAGCTCGACGATGTGCTCCAGGTTGGGGTCCTGGGCTCGCCCTGGCAGAAGCTGGGCGTTCTTCGTAGGTTTACCCGACTGTTCTCCGCGGTGCCACATTTGCTAACATTAATTAATGCAAGATGCATACTGGTGCCTCCACTACCAAGAGGCGACGTTCCTCTGGCACAGGGCATACCTGTTGTACGTCGAGAAGCTCATCGGCATGCCCATTCCCTACTGGAACGGCTACGCCGCCGAGACCGCAGACCCGACGTCTCCCTACGCGGGCATCCCGCCCATGTTCTTCGAGGAGACCTACGTCCACCCTGACGACGGCAGTGTGCGGCCGAACCCGCTCAAGTACGCCCTCGCGCTCGAGGGCAAGTCGAAGAGCGGGCAGAGCCAGTTCGTGACGCGCAGCCCCACGCTCGTAAATGGGCCCTCAGACCCGGACTGGGACCGCAAGATTGGCCTCTTCAACACGTACCACGGGCAGCTCCAGCACTGCCTCGAGCAGAAGACGTACACGTCGGACGGGACGGCGGAGGAGTTCGGCAGGCCCTGGGCGAACATCCCCACATTCTCGGACGACCAGCTCGACGAGCTGTACCAGTTCCGCTTCGACTTTGACGGGCTGTTCGAGCAGGTCCACGACAACTTCCACGGCTGGGTCGGGCCAGACATGGCCGACAACACCTACACGGCCAACGACCCCATCTTCCTCTCCTACCACGCCAACATGGACCGCCTGGCTGGCATCTTCATGGACGCACACCCGAGCTCCCAGGTCACCTCGAGCTACCCGCTGCAGCCGTTTGTCGACAACGGCACTGCCGTGAGTTACGACGACCCCCGGCGCTGGCGGTACACCACGGTCGGCGACATGGCCAAGGACACGCGGAGCCTGGGGTACATGTACGGGGCGCCCGTCTGCGCCGACCTCCCACTGCCCAAATCGGCTGCCGAGCGACGGCACATGGCCGTGACGCCGGCCGGGGGCAGGGCGATCACCGTGCCCGCACAGGTTCTCGACCGAGCGAAGCAGCTCGACTCGACGGCCGCCACGAACGGCGACGAGAAGCCCTCGCGCGAGAACAGAGTGCCCTACGTCATCTTTGCCAACGTCGGCTGCACGACCTCGAGCTACCGCGTCGATGTCTTCACGCAGGCGGCGAAGCCTCCGTTGATCGCATCGCTCGATAATGAGGACTATATCGGGGAGGTCACGCGGATCGGCATGGGCCCAGGCGTGGCAAGTATGGGAGCGCCAGACAACAAGGCCCGACGCGCGTGTCGACAGCCCAGCGCCACAAGGGTGCTGTCAGCTAAGAATGTGTGGTATAAGAAGAAGCAGGCTGGCAAGGAGGGAGATCTAGAAAGGGTGCAGATCGTGGTGACGGACCTTGCTACTGGGCAGGCCGTCAGCAAGGAGGAATATGGAAAGATGTCGGGCTTTGAGCCAAGAGTTGTCTGGCTGCCGGAGTCGACTCCGTAGTGAGGTGGTGTGCCTCGTGGATTGCCGTCCTCTAGTTTCATGTGAGCTTGGTCTGTGGCGATTCCAGGTTGAATGATCGTGATACTATGTGCTGGTGCACAGAGCGAGTTGCGAGACACAATGCCGGAAAGACCCGGAACACGCCCGTGGGCTGACAGTCGGAGCACCACCCATCTCCGGCGGCTTCCGGCAGCATGACTAAGCGCGGACTTCCTCTTGCAGACCCCTGCGCGCCCGGGAGCTGCCGACAGCGCCGGGATGGGCCCATTCCTGGCTTCATCATGGCTGGCCAAGAGCTTTCCATGACACAGCTCCGGACTGATCACGAGGTCCGCCTGGTTTGCAGTCGGACAAAGCAGGACAACGTCCAAACCTCCTTTGATCCGGGGTATGACGGACCTCAGGCAGGAATACAGAATACAGAATACATATAACGCTCGTCCACGTCTCTGAATGTTGATTGTCCTCTCCCATCTCCATGCTCATCATCATCAATCAACAAACAACCCCAACCAACTCACAGCCAACCATCTCAAGGAAGACATCCCATCTGCCATGCAAGGAGACATCTTCCAACTCGAAGACATCCTAAGCCACCAGGCCAAGGACTCCATCACCAACGGCCCCAAGCCGGTCATTGGCTCCGTCTTCATCAACACCCACGACGACGAGTCCCCGCTCATCGCCGTATACAACGAGGACGACGTCTCAGAGTACCTCTACTCGGAGAAATACCCAGTCTCGTACACGACGGTCGCAAAGCCGTCCCCAGCCGCAGCCAACATCAACACCCAGCCCCAGCGCGTCCTCGACGCCATCGCCAGGGCCTTTGACGACTACTACGCCGACTGCCCCTGCGTCATCAGCCCTCGCCGCGCACAGCCCCTTGGATCCCACAACCACTTCTCCGTCTACAAGCTCCATGACGAGGCCGACTACTATGACGACGACGAGTGCGCCATCTCCACGGACGACGAGGACGACGCCATCCCCACCCCCGTGACGCCGACCCACGAGATCCGGCACTACCACACACACCACATCGGCTCCCCGCCAGGCAGCGACAAGCCTGCGGCCCGGCCCGTGCTGGCAAAGAAGAAGCAGGAAAAGCAACCACGGCGCCAGAACGGCGCGGCAGCGACGTGCGCGCTCGCAGCAGCCGTCGCCGTCCCGCCGGAGCAGCACGTCGACCACATCGAGGGCGCTCTTATGAGCTGGTGGCCACTGCCGGTGGAGAAAATGGAGCATGAGTGGACTGACAAGTTCTACGAATAAAAAAGTCACAGCGACAGATGCTGTTGGGTAGCCGCGCGAGCTCATGTAGGATATAGCTGTGTCTCCCGTACCCAAGGATGACCCGCCAGTGATCAGTACGGAATGGCGTTTGGCGTTACATTACTTCAGAGCAGGCATTGGAAATTCAGAGCAGGACAACGAAATGAGGATTTATGGTAGATACTGTTTCGAGAACCAACCATTCAAAATCATTGTCACACGTAAACCGTGCCTTCATCGTGCAGCAGCCACTTCAATCGTCCAGCCCGCTCTTGACCGGATCCCACGCAATCGGCGCGTACTCGTCCGTCTCGAGCTCGGCGACCTCGTCGGCCGTCAGCTCAAAGTCAAAGACCTCAAAGTTCTCCTTGATGCGCGAGGGCGTGACGCTCTTGGGCAGCGGCACGAAGCCTTTCTGCAGGCTCCAGCGGGTCAGCACCTGCGCCCAGGTCTTGCCGTGCTTGTCGCTCAGCTTCTTCAGCGTCGCGTCGTCGGCCCGCTTGCCGCGCACGAGCGGACAGTACGCCTCGACGGCGACGTTGCGCTGGGCGCACCACTTTGCAATCTCCGGGCGGACGCACCACGGGTGGGCCTCGTGCTGGACGACGGAGAGCACGCCGCCCTTGCCCTTGCCGCCGCGCTCGGCCTCGAGCTCCTTGATGTGCGTCTCGAGCTCGTCGAGGTGGTGGACGCCGTAGTTGCTGACGCCGATGGAGCGGACCTTGCCCTCCTCGACGGCCTCGACTAGGGCCTTCCAGACGCCCTTGCGGACCACGGAGCCGCCGTAGGGCGCGTGGAAGAGCAGCAGGTCGACGTACTCGAGGCCGGCCTCCTTGAGGCTCTTGTCGACCTGGGCCTTGGCGGCCTCGTAGCTCATGTCCTTGCCAGGCGGGACCTTGGTGGTGTAGAAGATGTCGGCGCGCGGGATGCCGCTCTTGCGGATCGCGGCGCCGCAGGGGGCCTCGTTCTTGTAGACGGCGGCCGAGTCGATGTGGCGGTAGCCGACCTTGAGGGCCTCGAGGACGGCCTTTTCGGCGTCGTCAGAGGGGCTGTTTGGGTGCCTGTGGTGAGTAAAGGCCGTGCGGCGACTGTCTCCTGCCGTCCAACTCACATTTGGTATACCTGCGGGGATGTCTTGTCAGCACTAGGTGGATCTCGGGACTGGAGAAAGAGTACTTACGCCGAAGCCGACGAGTGGCAGCTCGTAGCCGCTGTTGAGCTTGAAGGCGGACTGTGCCGTGATGGAAGTCATGGCTGCGGTTGATCTGGCAGGCGATGGCGAGCGGGAGTGAGATGTGATTGTTGAGAAGGAGAAGAATGTGAACCTTGAGAGACGCCCCGGGCCCTGCGACCTGGGGTAGATGAGGGCGGCGGGTCGGCCGGAGATAGAGCGATGCGCGGCCGATGACGATAGCCCCGGAGCGGCACCGATGGCGCGGGCACCTAGCAATAAAGCCTACTCGCATCAGGCAAGACCTAGCGTTGGGCTCCGCGGACTTGGGGCCTGAATGCTTGCTCTGCCTGTAGGGCGGTCACCGCCACGGTTCCCTCTTGATCTGTTCATTCTCAGCAAGAGCAATCATTCTCCGGGGCGGCTTGGTAGACGCTGCCCTGAACAGCTTCCGAGCCAAGCGGGAGCTCACATCTGACGTCATTGTGAACCACTCGAGATGCGCGAGCAGCTCTGCCACGACAGGCAAGTGGTCTCTGTTACAGTCAAGGCTAGCACTCAGCATGGACGCCCTCTCGTAACGTCGGGACCGAGAGCGAGAGATTGGTGAGTGCCAGCATCAGCAGAGGCCGGATCGTGAAGCTTTCTGGTACGGGACCCCGCCCTGCATGATCGCCGGCGCGATGGTGGGGTCATGGCAATCATGGTGCAGTGCATGCTATCTCCGACAGCCCTGCGTCACTCGACTTTTCTGGACAAAACCAGCGGCACGCGCTCTGTATCCCCCAACTTGCCGCTGCCCGAGCACCTTCACAGACCAAACCCGAACCACCACAATGCAGCTCGTCAAGTCAAAGGCGGGCCTGAACCTCGACGCCCTCGACGAGGAGGGCGTCGGCCTGATCCCGATCGACCCCGAGGACATGTGGCACGCCAACAACCTCATCAGCGTCGACGACGTTGTCCGCGCCCACGCCGTGCGCAAGGTCGTCAACGAGACCAAGACGGGCAGCACGAGCTCCGAGCGCGTCCACACCGACCTCACCATCCGCGTCACCTCGACCTTCTTCGACCCGGCCGCGTCCGCCCTGCACGTTTCGGGCACCGTCATCGCTGAGAACGCCTGGGTCAGCCTTGGCCAGTACCACACCCTCGACCTCGAGTTACACCGGCCGTTCAGGATATGGAAGAAGTACGGCTGGGACTCGGTCGCCAAAGAGACGCTCCAGGACGCCCTGAAGCAGGACAAGGAGGGCGCCGTCGCGGCCGTCGTCATGCAGGAAGGAATCGCCAATATCTGCATCATCACAGAGTACCGCACCGTGCTCAAGCAGCGCGTTGAGAGCAGCATCCCCAAGAAGCGCTCGGCCAGCTCGGACCAGGACTCGGGCATGCGCCGCTTCTACGAGAAGACAATGTCGACGCTGCTGCGGAGCGTCGACTTCTCCAAGCCGCGG
Source organism: Microdochium bolleyi (assembly GCA_001566295.1). Lineage (NCBI taxonomy): Eukaryota > Fungi > Ascomycota > Sordariomycetes > Xylariales > Microdochiaceae > Microdochium > Microdochium bolleyi. The sequence goes on from KQ964257.1 coordinate 100,647, forward strand.
CCCCTGCTGCTCGCCAGCCCTGGCTTCGTCGCGCACGACTTCAAAAAGTACATATCAGACGAGGGAGTGCGGAGGGCGGACAAGAGCCTGCAGGCAATCGCGCGGGAGGCGACGGTGGTGCACTCGAGCTCGGGCCACCTGCACTCGCTCAACGAGATCCTCAAGAGCCAGGAGGTGCTGGCGACAATGAAGGATATGAAGTTCAGCAAGGAGACGCGGGCGATGGACGACCTGTTTGACAAGCTGCGGCGGGACGACGGGCGGGCGTGGTACGGGACGGCGCCGGTGGAGAAGGCGGTGATGGAGGGCGCGGTCGGGCGCGGCGGGGGCGTGCTGCTCATCAACAACTCGCTGTTCCGCAGCAACGACATTGCGACGCGGAAGCGCTACGTGGCCATGGTGGACAGGGTCAAGGAGGACGGCGGCGAGGCGCGGATACTGAGCAGCGACCACGAGAGCGGGGAGCGGCTGGACGCGCTGGGAGGCATCGCCTGTACGCTGACGTACCCGATACTAGATCTGGACGAGAGCGACGACGAAGGGGGCGACGAGGGTGGTGATGGCGAGGAAATGGTGATATGATGGTTTTGCAATGCGGATAGATATAGACACTCATGACCGTGGCGGATGATGATCTGGGGAACTGCTGCGAGGCTGAGACACCAGGGGGTCTACAGGTGCTGTTGAGCTTGATGCTGCGCTGTCCCTGGTTGAGGTACGCTAGCGTGCCCTAGTGTTGTCTTGCGCATCCGCCGCATTCCTCCCGCTCCGTCAGCTCCGGCGCTTCAACCGGCTCGGCGTCATTTCTCAGCAACCAAAGATCTTTCAATTCTTGCCATCGCTCATCTCATCTCACGGCGAACTGAACGCGAACGCGACTGAGCAAGTGACCCCGGCTGGTGCTCACGCCCCTGCAATCGTGGCCACATCTCGACGCTGACTGTCGCGCGTCGCCATCTCCGTCGCCGCCATTGTCACGTCGAGCTATGGACACCTGAGCCGCGACGATGGCCTCGCCAACCCTCTCGCCAGACGCAGCAGATGATCTGCTCCACCGGGACCTGCACCACCGGGCTCCGCGGCCGTCGCGCGACTCGTCCTCCTCACCCGTCCGCGGCAGGAGCATCGGCACCGCCTCAGTCCTCCCGCACTCCGGCAGCCACCACAACCTGCAGAGCCTGCACAGCCGCACCTCCAGGACATCGCCCTTCCCGCCGCCCTCCATCAAGACGGCGACTACAAGCCCCAGCCGCGCAGAAAATGGTCAGTGTTGGTGCCGTGAAGTCTCATGCCGGTCCCCAATGCGGGCTCTCCAAGCTGGCGAGAGACGTCCCGCGGTCTCTTAAATCGCTGCCTGGGCGGCCCTGATCCCCGGAGCCAATGCACCCAATAGCCACCTCGAGAACCCTTGCTCGAGATTTGTTCTTATTGTCCGATCCTCCACCGGCTCCTGCATGACCCTCGGTGCTGATGATCGTCCCTAGGCACCAGCATTTCCACGGCCGCCACTAAGAAACTCTCGGTCAAAATCCCCAGGAGGGAGACCGGCACTCCCAAGGACAAGGACAGGGACGCCAGAGATCACAAGCCCGCGGCCCCCGGCCATGGCGCCCCGCCGTCCTCGTCCCCGACGACCACCGAGTTGTCCTCGGGGATCGACCCTCTTTCCCAGGTGGGTGGTCGGCTGCGGTTTGAAAGGGGGGATGCCCGGTGACTGACTGTAATGAGACGCAAAGCACATATTTGCAAGGACGAACACGGAAAAGACGCTGGCGACGCGGCTGCGCACTCCTGCCCGGCCGGACAGCCCTGCAAACGACGGCCTGCCTCGTCCGAGCGCAGACCTGTCCGCAAAGCAAACTGTCAGCCACCCGGAGCAATCCAAAGACAAGAAGTGAGTAAACATGCACGCCCGGAGACGCAAATCAGTCTTGCTAAGCCAGCTACCTCACCACCCACAGAAAGCCCGGATTCCTCAGCCGCCTGAGCATGATCGGTGGCGGCGGCAGCAAGAAGCGCGACGATGACTCTGCCGACGACAATGACTCGGAGATTGGCAGCGAGCGCCGCATCGAGGGCGCCGACGCCATGGCCTTCACCTCGGACATCAATGCTAGTGGCTACATCCCGCGACACAAGGAGCCGCCCCGGTACGTCCGCATGAGGGCGCACCACAAGAAGGACCGCGAATTTCACCGGCTCTTCCTCGCGCAGGACCTGCGGGGCGCGGAACGTGTAGAGGGCAAGTCCGACAAGGCTCACTCGAGAGGGGCCATCTGGACAATGGAGTTCAGCAAGGACGGGAGATACCTCGCTACGGGAGGGCAGGACCGCATCGTCCGCATCTGGGCCATCCTCGCCACGCCGGGCGACAGGCGCGCGTACGAAGCCAACGAGAGCCAGTCGGACACGCAGGGCCACAACCAGCGCCTCAGCGCGCCCGTCTTCAGCTCGGAGCCCCTGCAAGAGTTCAGCGGGCACACGGGCGACATCCTGGACCTGAGCTGGAGCAAGAACAACTTCCTCCTGTCGTCGTCCATGGACAAGACGGTCAAGCTGTGGCACATGAGCCGGCCTGAGTGCCTGTGCACGTTCAAGCACAAGGACTTTGTGACCTCGATCGCGTTCCACCCCCGGGACGACCGCTTCTTCCTCGCGGGCTCGCTCGACGCCACGCTCCGCCTGTGGAGCATACCCGACAAGTCGGTCGCCTACTCGACGCAGCTGAACGACCTGATCACGGCCGTCGCCTTCTCGCCGGACGGCACGACGTCGATCGCCGGGTGCCTGCACGGCGTGTGCATGTTCTACGACACCACCAAGCTCACGATGCAGACCCAGATCCACGTGCGCTCGTCCAGGGGAAAGAACGCCAAGGGCAGCAAGATCACAGGCATCCGGACGCGGCAGTACGTTGACGAGCGCACCGGCGTCCGGACGGTGCGCGTGCTCATCACGTCCAACGACTCGCGCATCCGGCTGTACGACCTCAAGGACAAGACCCTTGTTGCTAAGTTCAAGGGCCTGGAGAATCCCTGCAGCCAGATCCGCGCCAACTTCAGCGACGACGGCAAGTACATCGTCTGCGGCAGCGAGGACCGCCGGGTGTTCATCTGGTCGGCAGCCGTGGACGAGGCCGACAAGGACGACAAGCGGCCGTGCGAGTTCTTCGAGGCACACGGCGGCGTGGTCATGGCCGCCATCTGTGCGCCAAAGGAGACGCGGATGCTGCTGCAGACCTCGCACGACCCCGTGTACACACTGTGCAATCCTCCGCCGGTCACGCTCCTCAGCAGGGAGGAGGAGGAGCGGTCAACCATTGCCGACGACGCGCAGTCCGAGGCGGCGTCCACGCGCAAGAAGCCCGAGGAGACCCCGGCGTTTCTCGCGCGGTCCACCCACGACGACGGCAACATCATCGTCACGACCGACCGGACCGGCGCGATCAAGGTCTTCAGGCAGGACTGCGCATTCGCAAAGAGGCGGCAGGCCCAGGACAACTGGGACACCACGTCGGCCTTCTCCAAGAAGCTCGGCAAGGACGCGCTGCTGGCCCGGAACGGCAGCATCAGGACGCGGACGAGCGGCGGCGGTGGTGGCGGCCACCACTCCCGGCGCAGCTCCATCGTGCAGTCGCGCCGCGGCTCGCTGGTCCAGGCCATGCCGCCAGGTCTGAGCCCGGAACAGATCAACACGTGGCGGAGCGGCATCGAGGGCGGGCACCCGCACACCCTGCCGCGCAGCCGGCCCGTCTCCATCAGCGTCTCGACGCCGACGCCCAGCGAGCGATCCGTGTCGCCCAGCAAGACGGGCCGGATCCCCCTGGCGGCAGCGAGCTCCACCAATCTCGCCTCGAGCGCGAGGCGGGAGTTGTACGCCAACTCGACACCGACGACGCCGCTGAGCCCGACGGCAAGCTTCATACAGCCGGTCCGTGGCCGCACCAAGAACGACGCCGCCGCCGTCCCGGCCGTCCCACCTCCGCCGAGCTTCTCCATGCTGTCCGCCGATGAAGACGAGGGCAAGGACAACGTCCTCAACCTGGACGCCGCGGGCGCGAGCTACTCCTTCTGGAACCTCAACAGGTGGCGCCACATGGGCGGCGGCCTGCGGGGGCTTGGTGCCGCGCACAGCCAGAGCACGGGCGTCCTGCCACCACCAAGGGAGGAACCGACCAAGACGGCGGAGACCGGAACCAGCGCCCCGAACCCGGACCTGCTCGGCCCCGGCGGCAGCCAAGTCGACCGGCGAGGGTCCGACGACAGGTCGCCCATGTCGGCCTCGCCTGAGCGCAAGTCCGGCGAGGGGCGCGAGTCCCCCGGGAAGCGCCTGCGCGACAAGTTCCCGACCTTTTCCATCCCCACGACGACCATCACGCGGTCGAGCGAGGACCAGGGCGGCGGCGCGAGCAGCCCCAGCGGCGGCCGGCCCTCGCCGTTCAGCGAGGACAGCCACGGAGCCCAGCAGCAGCTCGGCGTGCCCGGGATGGCGGAGCTGCGGCAGGACTCGGTCGTAAGCCGGCTGAGCGCGGAGCTGACGAGCGACGACGGCGGGGACGGGGACGGGGACGAGATGGCATGCACCAAGTGCGGCAGCCGCGAGTTCAAGGTGAAGAAGGTGGGCGGGAAGCAGCGCTTCATGTGCGGCAAGTGCGGGCGCATGGTCAACAGCGGGTGATCTGTCAGCTACAGCAACACATCACGGAGCATCACCATTGGATACAGCCTCGATCAAGAAGAAAAAAAAATAACATTTGTCTAGCCAAACGCCTGGAGTATGTGCAAAATCATCAAAGTCATGCCCGCGTCCCGTCTATGCCCCCTCGCCCCTTGCTTACTTGCCCGTCACGCCAAACACGACCGGGATCGGCCGGAAGATGCTGAACTCCTGGCCCGTGGCGACGAGCGTGCCGGGGATCTGCGGGTGCCAGTGGACCTCCTTTGTGTGCTCGCTGTAGTGCTCGAACAGCAGCTGCGGCGGCATGTCCTTGACGCCGGCGGTGTCCTTGCTCTCCTCGTCGTCGAGCTCGACAGACAGATCCCACAGCGTGACCTTGTTGTCGCCCGCGCCGACGGCGATCATGCTGTCGTCGGTGGGGTGCCACTCGATGGACGTGATCTGCTCCTTGTGGTACGCGAAGCTGGCGATCGGGGTCGGCTTCTCGTCGCCGCCCTTCCACGAGCGCAGATCCCAGACGCCCCAGACGCCGTTGTCGTCGCCCGTCGCGAGCAGGTGCGTCGTCAGCCGCGACCAGGACATGACGTTGACGTCGACGCCGCTGACCTGCACCGACAGCGCGGGCTTGCGGGACTTGCTGCGGACGTCCCAGACGCGGACCGTGCCGTCGCTGGACGCGGACGCGAAGACGGACGCCTCGCTGGGCGACCACTGGATCTCCTCGACGCTGCTCGTGTGGCCCTGGAAGGGGCGCGTGTCGGTCACCATGCCGCCGCCCGAGGTGCGCGTGGTGACGTAGATGAGGCCGTCGTTGTCGCCGGTCAGCAGCTTGCCCTCAGGGACGAGCGGGGACCAGTCGAGCGCGTAGCCCTCGGACTTGTGCGCGCGGATCGTGCAGATGGGCTTGTTCTGCTGCGGCGTGATGACGGTGCCGGGGGTGTCAAAGGACGCGAGGTGCGGGGTGATGTCGTGGATGAGGACGTTGTTAGACTCGGTCATGGCCGCCACGAGGGTGGTCGGCGCGGAGGAGCCGCTGCCGGGGATCTGGTGCGCGCGGACGCGGTTCGTCGTGGACGTCAGGGGGATCGACTTGGCCTCGAGGATGGGGTCCGTCTCCTCGTCGTCGTCGTCCGACTCGTCGTCCGAGTCGTTGCCGTCGCGCTGCATGCGGCTCAGGCCGCTGAACTTCATGACCATGAGCTCGTTCTCCTTCTCGCGGCCGGCGCCGGCCTGCGTGCCCGCGACGGTGTACATGGTGGCCGGGTACGCCTTCTCGCGGCGGTCGCCGAGCCCGTCGCGCAGGATGTCAAAAGACAGGCAGGGCCAGGGCGTGCTGAGGTTGTGCAGCATCTCGTAGGTCGTGACGTCGGGCGCGAGGTGCTGGCCGGCCTCGAGCTTGTTGCGGCCCACGATGAAGGTGCCGTTGTTGGTGCCGTCGACGTCCATGCCGCCCGCGGCCTTCTCCTCGGCCTCGCGCTCGGCGTCGGGCCGGCCGTCGACGCCGGCCTCGAAGATCTCGTCCTCGCTCTCAAACTCGTCCTCGAACTCGTCCTCGAACTCGCCCATCTCGCGGTCGGCGCCGTCGACGTCCATGGGCTCGGGGCGGTCGCCGCCCTTGAGGGGCGTGTCGCCGTTCTCGTGATCCGCCACGCGCTTCGACATGTTGGGATGCTGTGGCTGTGTTGGGGTATAAGAGTGTCGGAGAGGGGGGTGTTTGGTGTGCCGTGATCAGAAGCTGTCCGTCTGTGGTGATCAGAATTTTGGAGAGGCAGGAAAAGATGCAGGACCCCTCCAGACTTTTTAGTGGGGCCGACCGGCCGCACCCCGCCGCGACTCGGGAAAGTGGAGCCACGACAATAGCATGGGTGGCTTCGTGTATTTGGTGTTTGAGGCAGCCGAGGGGATCCTGAATTCGTTGGGCTACGGGACGGGAGTAGACGCGGAGAGGACGAAGTAATTGTGGCAATTCAGATCTGGGATCCAAGTCCAGGACCCAGTTGGTTGTACGCGATTCTGTCTGCAGGCCAGAGTAGAGGAAATTTAAGATGACGAAAATCAAACCATCAACGATCATCTTTTCGACATTTTAGAGGAACGCTCTTTACATGATCTTCTACGAGGCTTTAGTTGCAACTTCCTGGACAATCTCCACCACCTTGTCCACGTGTGTCAAGAACGGGCTGTGCCCGCAGTCCTGCAGTCTGACAGCCTTCATCCCTGGCGCGTTCTCGATGATCCGCTCCTGCTGCGCCAGCGGTACGATGTAGTCCTGCTCGCCGACGATGTACGTCCGCGGGAAGCCCTCCAGGTCCGAGACAACCACGGGCGCTGGTGTCAGCATCGTTGCCGTGCAGAACCCTTCTAGAGACGCAAAGGTTTGCTCGGCGAGCTGCCGCGGGACGCACGAGTAGAACATGTGGAACGCGAGCTCCTTGCTCTCTGGGTCTGTCTTGAAGAAGCCGACCATCTGCCCGACGCAGCCGTTGTTGGTGATCTTGGCGGTCGATCAGAGAAGGTCTTTGACTTACCTTGCCGTCCTCGCGCGCGTCAATATCAAAAGCACCAGCAGAAGCAGGGTCGCACACCGACATGACAGTATCCTCGCGGCCCACAGGCAGCGTCGAGTTCATGTACACCACCGCCGCGAAGCCGCCCTCCTTCCCCTCGCGGGCCCTGTCGGTCACCGTGTGGCCCTTGATCGCCACCGTCGCGAAGAAGCCGCCAATCGAGTGCGCCAGGACCACCACTTTCCTGCCGTGGGCAAAGAGCTCGTCCGCGGCGCCGCGGACCACGGCGACGTCGTCGTCGGGCACCCTGACATCGTGCGTGGCGTTGCCCAGGCTTGCGAGGCACGGGGCCACGACGTCGGGGCCGGCGTTGCGCAGCGCGCTGGTCAGGGCGGCGTAGACTGCTGGCGGGTGGTATGCGCCGTGGACGAAGAGGATGGCTGGCGGTAAGACAGAGGTAGGAGACATTGTGGTGGTGGGTGGTATATTTGAAGTTTAGCCGCAAGAGTGAGGTGTGTATAGAACAGCTTTCTATAGTCACGAAGGACCTGTACTATAGCCCGAATGTCAGGCGGCGAGGTGGAGAGGACTCAGCACACAACACGTCACGGAGCGTGGTGCTTGTGTAGGATCACGTCAGATCTGATGTTCGATACCTGGTGCTCGCTGCATAGGGTAGCCAAGAAGATCCTGTAAGCACTAGTCGTATACTCGGCAAGCAAGCGCGATCAGCATCATTGGGAAAGACAAAGGTCCCCTTTGATCACAGTCTTGTACCTCGAGACTGAAGTCAGATTGCCTCTCTGGTTGGGGAGAACAGGCTGGCGGGCCAGGCTCTTTGGCCGGCAAGCCGAGTTGCAGCAACAACGTCATCTCCGCACATATCGCTAGCGTGCAACACACAGTCGTCGCCACGAGCAATGGAAGGCGGCCATGGTGTTTTGTCGTCGAGCCTGTGGAGTGGGCCGGCCTCTCGGTTTGCAGAAGCGTGATCCACGCCACAGTATAAGAAGTGGACAATCGAGCAGTCTGCTGGGACAACGATGACAAGAGTCTTGTCTTGGTAGGAGCTTTTCCTGTGGAGGCCGCCCGGACCAATCTCGCGTGCGCTAAAGACGTGCGTTCAGTAACCGACAGTTTTCAGATGCGGCTGGACGGGGCATGACCTCCGCGAGTGGCTCTGCTGCGGTGAGACACGGGCGCGGGTAGAGACGCCATGCCGTGCCGAATCGAAAGCTTGGCTCGACATAATCTGAGAGCGCCAGGGGCCGAGGGTCTAGGCAGATGATTGCGCATCGTCATTTGACCGTGCATTCAGCTGCCCCGATTTATCGGCGGCCAGCCCGGTCAAGACAGGGGAAAGCGGCAGGCAGTGGGACCACGCTATTGTTCTGGCTGGCCAGCCGAGCATCATTGAGCAGTTGTGGCTTGCGCGAAGCCCGGTCTAGTCGAGGTGTGCCCGGCAGGCACCGAATCCCTCGCAAGCACCGGCCTGTTCCATGGGATAGCATGGGATATAAGTAACAGGAGCACAGCACCTCGTGCTCTGGTCTGCTCTTGGCCCCGAGATCTCCTGTTGCTCTTCAACCCCACCAAGACATTCGTTGCTTCCATTCCCGGTGGGCATTTCAACATGGGTCGTCTTGCAACCATCGCATCTTGGGCGGCTGCCCTCTCCTCGTCCATTGTTGTTGCTCAGGCCCCTGGGTGCACGACGCAGAATGCCCCCAACTTGCTGGTAAACCCCTCATGGGAGGATGGGACATCTGGGTGGACCTACACCGTGCCAGGGGGGATTGTGTCTGTCACGGATGCCCAAGCCCTCGATGGCAGCAAGTCCCTGTAGGTCCCTCTCACGACCACCTCCAGACGGCGAGTCACTGACGAGTCAACTTTCAGCCTTTTGCCCTCCCAGGCATCATATAGTCTTGTCCAACAGACTCTCAACAACCTTGTCATCGGCGAGACATACGACATCTCACTCAGCTTCAATGGGGTTGTGAACCCACAATACGCAGTAACAGAGCAGTGCATCATGTACCTCTATCATGACAGTCTGACCACATCCAATCTCATCCAACAAAGAGTGTTTCCGTTCAGTCGCAGTACGAACACGGGATGGCAAACATTCGGAGGTTCATACACAGCAACAAGTTCCACACTGACGCTGGGCTATTATGCTTCCTGCACTCCCTACAGAACCCCCACAATCTACAATCTCTACATCGACAATGCCATCGTGAGAGGTCCGCCTGTTGAAGTGTGCCCTACCCCGGAGCCAACCCCAACTCCCACTCCCACCCCCACGTCAACTTCCCAGACCACAACCTCGACAACCTCGTCGTCAAGCGACCCAGCTACTACTTCGAGCACTACCGATTCGAGCAGTACTACCTCGAGCAGCACCAGCTCGAGCACTACCGAATCGAGCAGCACTACCTCGAGCAGCACTACCTCGAGCAGCACTACTTCGAGCACTATCGATCCGAGCAGTAGTACCTCGAGCAGCACTACTTCAAGCACCACCTCGAGCAGCGCCAGCTCGAGCACTACCGATGCGAGCAGCACCACTTCAAGCACTACCGATTCGAACACCGCCGCGAGTAGCACCACTTCCACCGCTGCTTCCAGCACTACTGCTTCCAGCACCGATACTACTAGCACGACCACTTCCAGCACTACTACTTCTAGTACCGATGCTTCCAGCACGTCGTCGTCGTCATCGTCGCTGTCAACAAGCAGCCAAGTCTCCATTTCCACAAGCACAACTACCACCGGCTTGCCCTATCCCACAAAGTCGACGCCTAGCAGCCATCCGACAGCCTCTCCCACACGGAGGCCCTGTAGGCCCAAGAAGATGCGCATTGTGGCATCTGAATAGGAGAGCCAAGCAAACGTCGAGTCCGACTGGCAACTTGACACACACCCTCATCGGCGGGTACGCCACTTGTGGTGCACTACAGGAAGCGGACTTGATTCTTTTCTTCACTTGAGACCAAGCTTTCTTGCCACGGGTCATCTCGCCCCCACCACTGCGTTTTGCTCCACGAGCGCCGTGAGACACACAAGTGGTTTGGCCTGTGAATCATCCGATTTAGAATATTGATAATTCTTAATTAGACATGAGTATCTCCATGGTCCCGCTTCTTGAAACTTCCATATATCATGATTGGGTGATCGAAGAAACACGGCCCTCAACTCAAAGTATATGCTACCTTATATGACGAGTGCTCACCGCTAAGGGGTTATTCTTGAAGGACAGCTTGTTGGCCATGTTACTTTAGGAATATATGTTCAGCAAAAACCCCATGAGCGCAGATGCTCTCAAGTTTGTCCTGGAAACGAAAGTATTCACTATTCGCTCGGCTGCACCACTCTGCTCGTTACAATAAGACAAAACTCGCGCCGTTATCCACGGCAACCTCCTGCGGCATCTTAATCTTCCCCCGCGCCTCCCCCTCTGCCTCCTCATCCTCCCGTCCTCTCAGCTGCTGAATCGCCCACTCCAGCGTCCGGTCCTCGAACCGAAGCCCCCACGACAGTAGGCCCATGTAGCTGAGCCCGCCGCCCGGCAGATCTCCGTTGCGTCCATAGTACTTCATGCCACGGTCCGGGATCTGCGCGATCGCGAGCGCCTCGCCGGTGCCGCACGTGGCCTGGATGCCACTCGAGTACGAGTCGCCGAACGGCGCGAGGTGCGCGAGCAGCCGCAGCTTCGGGGACGAGAGGAGGTTCCTGAGGGCGGGCTCCGTGGCGTAGACGCCGTGCGCCGCGAGGAGGATGGCCTCGCCCTCACCGGCGCTGTCTTCTCCACCGCCTGATGCTGCTGTGCTCACGAGCGCGACGGCAAAGTTGTTGAAGGCGTTGACCTTGAGCGCTACGATGGTGAGCCAGCCGGGCAGCGGTGGGCCCGTGTGTCCGCTCTGCCACGAAGCCGTGGCATCGTCCCCTGCTGCCGCCGCCGGCTCGAAGGGTGCCAGGTGCACAACTGTGCGGAAGTGGCCCCAGCCGAGCACATTGGCGTGCGAGGCATTTGTCACGTAGATGGGCGTGGCGGGCGAGAACTGCAGCAGGGCCGGCTTGTTGCAGTGCTCGACGGCGCCCGTGACAACGATGGCGTCGACGACTTCTTCCCCGCCATCTTTGCGTGCATTAGGCCGGGCAGCGGCCTCGATCTCTCGGATGGCCGTGTCGATGTCGGCCTTGGTCTTCATGGCGGGCGGCGTCTCGAGCGTCATGCCTATGATGAAGCGCGAGACTAGGACGGCGAGATCGCCGAACCACGGGTCCACGACGACATGGAAGTATGCGTTGGCCGATGGCGATGGCGACGGTCTGGGCAGAGACACGAGCCAGGCGACGTTGCCATTGATGGAGGTGAGGATCGGCCGGAGAGCTGTCGCCTGCGATGATGCCTGGTGTTCCCTCAGGAGCTCTGTCCTGTTGTGTGCCGTGACTGCTGCCATGATTTGAAGTCTGGATTGAGTTTCTGCCCAGTGTCACTTGTGTTTCAGTCGTGTATACTGTCTTATATGCCTCCCAGGCCGTGTTGGGATGTCTTGGTTGGTTGTTTTCATGAACTGCTGGAAGCGTGACTTCGGCATGTCACCAGCTTATCCCTACGGAGTGAGGATCAAGAGGACCTTAAAAGCACGAGACACTCGATACCTGGCCCTGCCCTCCGAAGGCTGTCATGAGCTCGCCAATCGGTAGTCAACTGTCAGCTGTCAGCTTAGGACGCCAAGCTCGCACTTTTGCTCCACTCCTTCCGACGATCGTCTGCCCATGGGTCAATCACAAGTGCCACTCTGTCGGGCACTCTTGCCTAGTGCGGGATGGGTGCTGACAAGTCGACTCCCGGAGCCATCCATGGTCCTCGCAATAGAATTCATCGCTACCAAGATATAATGCCGTTGCCGAATAAAAACGCCCCTCACGTGTATGGACCCCCAGAACGCCTCCCTGGTCCCCTGACCATGGTAACAAAATGCTGCCGGCATGAAGCAAGGCCGGACTACAATCACAAGAATATCCCCACCCACGCCGACTTGTTGCCGACCTCCTCCTCGCAGCCATCCACCGCGCAGTACGTCTTCCTGCCGAGGCGTCCGTCCGAGGACGTCGGCCGCTGGAAGCCAGTGTAGACCGAGCTGCGCGTGGACTGCGCACGCCCCTCGTAGCACCTTTTGCAGTACACCTATGAAACACAAGAATGTCAGGACCGTGCGCCATCAGAACAAAGAAAGGGTGTAAGCTTACGTGGCCACAGCCCTTGACGGCAAAGAAGTGGTGCTCGGCCTTGTCTCTGCGCGTCCGCGCCTTCTTTGCTGGTGGACCGGAGGCATCAGCCGCATCCTCGTCGGGGTCGTACGCCAATTCCTCCTCGCAGCTGGGACACATGGCAACGACCTCCTCGCCCGTGTCCCGGGTGAAGCCATCCCTCGCTGCCTTTGGAGGCTCGTGCTTCGGCTTCGGTGCTGGCGGGGGCCCGTGCCGACTGTGGAAATGGTGGTGCGGCGTGGCTCCGTAGTTGAGATCGATCGTCCCGAAGCCGGGGATGTTGAGGCCACTCAAGGCTCCGAAGCCGGGCGGCATGGTGTGCACGTGGGGATGGAGCGGTCTCGCGCCCGTGATCGCCACGTCGTCAGAGGCACCCGGTGGCCTGTGGTGGTGGGCTCGCCGCATGAGATTGCCAAAGATGGGCGTGAACAGGTTGTGCATGTTAGGCATCCACGGCCGGGGCTCGACTGGCGCTGGGCGTGAGGCGGCTGTTCGTGGCGGGTTATGCCGTCTGCCGGAACCCCTAACTCCAGCGTTGATGGTCGGACCCGTCGCGGTGACCTCGTCCTCCGAGTCTGAGAGCAGGCTGATGACATTTGGCCCATTGCCGACATAGCTGGCGTCGCTGCGGTTGAGGGCAGGTGGCGGCACGCTGCGCTGTGCAGAGCGTCGTCTGTTCATGCGAGGCGGGTGGACCGGAGCAGCTGGTCGCGGGAACGGTAAGACGGGTTGAGGATCGTCGTCGAGCGTGAGATCGATGACCTCTGCGGGTGCCGATGGGCCTTGCGACCGCTGCTGGCTGCGCCGCCGGTTTGGTGGGCGCGTGCGGCCGCTGCCCTGGCCAAGCTCCATCCTCACGAGCTCGTCACCGTCGCGGCCGACTCGGTCCATATTGTGGAGGTGTGCGCTGTTCTGGTGGAAGTGGATCAGCTGGTCGCGGATCGAGCCTTCCATGGGCTCGCGGAACAACGATTCGGCGCCAAAGACCGCAGCTGCCTCGAGGATCTCGCGCAGCGGGGTCCCGTTGTTATTGAAGCCTGGATGCTGCGGCGAGTTGCCGGTCGCAAAGGAGCTGAGCAGGTCGAACGCGTCGAGGTCGTCCTGCGCGAGGAAGTCGTCGATTTCGTCGACGAAGAGGCTCTCTTCTTCGTCCTGTTCGAGGTGTCCGGGATCCGTGTTCACGCCGGGAAACCCATGCCCGTTGTGGTGGTGGTGATGGTGGTGGTAATGGTGATGCAGGTGTTCCTGCTGTCGTATCAGCTCGTCCACGTCAACGTCGGAGTCGTAGAAGCCACCAAAGTCGTCTGGGTCCAGTCCGTCGAGGTCGTCGTGCTCGTCGGCGAACAAGTCGTGATCGATGTCTTCGTCGTCCTCGTCCTCGTCGATGGCCGAGCCGCTGCTGTTTGAGGCCTCAGTGTCTTCCGCCTCTGTCTCCTCCTCGTCCGGGGAGTCGCTGTGTATGTCTATTGAGTCTGAGCGGTTGTGTGTAGGATCCGCAAGAGAAGAAGTATCGACACCAGCATCCGAGCCTCCGTACTCAGACATAGTGAACCTGGACGTCTGCTGCTGGTGCCGTCCGGTAAGGCCGCCGCGGCAGCTTGTGCCGCCCCAGGCTGTCCCCAGGCGGTGGCGGGATGTTGTGCCTGGTGTGCTCGCGCGCCGGACGCGGCAGCAGTATCCGCGTGTCGGGACTGCGGTCTGCGTGTTCTCTGCCAGGCAGATGATTTGGTGTAAAAAGGCAGCTAGGGTGGCGACATGGCAAGTGGAGGGTGGCAAAGGGTCGGCACGAGCAGGAGCGACTTCGGCGGGGCAGACGCAGGCGCGCAGGCGTACGTTGTGCTCGTGGAGAGGCGCGTGGTGTCGGGGTCGTCGTCGTTGTCGTGGCACGGTAGAGCGAGCGGGAGAGATGTTTGTGCGTGGTTTGAAATGCAGTTGGCGTGCGGACCGGACAAGCACGACGTCAGGGCAAAGGCTACGCTATGCTGCTTAGTAGGGTACCTATCAACAGTGAGGCCCTTGATTGTTGTGGTGTGGACCCTGCCCTGACATGGCCGGCGTTAACGCCGCCTAAGCGCCGTGTGGCGACATCACATCGCCGACGCGCTCAATCATCGCGGATTGTGTCCGACACACACGGTTCAGTCACGCACAACTAGATCCGGGCTGCATGCCGACAGCCAAGCTACCAGCGGTGTCGTGTGTGCATTTTTGTTACTCCTAGGGTACCATGCAAGCATGTCTATTGGGAACACATCGCTATTTCAGATCCACGCCCGACTGATTCCTACTCCTGAGCCGCAGCGAGAATGCTGACGACGCCGTCGCCGTTGACGGCAACCAGGCGCCCGGCATTCGCACCCCACTGCACGTCGACGGCTCCGCCTGCCACCGCCGCGCGCAGCGGCTCCGTCCACTTCTTGGACGACTTGTTGTACTGCTGCACCGTGACCTCGCCCGCGCCCGCCGTCGCCAGGAACTGCTGCGAGTAGTCCCACGCGAGCGCGTTGACCGCCGAGCCAATGTCCAGGACCTTGGCCTGCGCCGCGGCGCCCTCCTTGCGCAGGTCGAAGATCGTGACCGTGGTCTGGCCCTTGGCCGTGGCCGCGAACCAGTAGCCGTTCTCGGAGAAGGCGATCGCCTGCACGGGCGCGCCCAGGGAGAATGACGCGGCCTCCTCGCCCGTCTTGGCCATGTAGAGCTTGATGTCGCCTGCGCTGGTGCCGGCCGCGAAGAGTTCGCCATCGGGGTGGAAGGCGCAGGTGGATAGGGCTGCAAGAATTGCTGGTCAGTGGACTGTCTCTGTGCCGTTCTACCAGGGTGGGACTCACATGAGCTGGTGTAGACACGGGTGGCGCGCTTCAGGTTGACCAGATCGTAGAAGATGAAGCCCTTGTCCGAGCCAACCGAGGCCAGGATCTCGTTGCTCGGGTGCAGCGCCAGAGCGGTCACGGGGCCGGCGTGGTCTGAGAAGGAGGCCACCTCGCTGCCGCTGTCGTACACCTTGACGGAGCCCTTGGCCGTCGCCACAATCACCTTGGACCCCGTCCATATCGAGTCCGTGACGGGCTCGTTGACCTGCAATGACCGCTCCGCCTTGTCGGCGGCGATCGAGTAGATGGCGACGCTGCCGTCCAGACCGCCCACGGCGGCATATTCGCCGTCGAGCGCGACCGTGGTGGCCTGTGGTACGTCGAGCGAATTCGAGGTGGTCACGGCGAATGACGCAACGTCGTCGGCGGTGGTCCAGTCTGCGGGGACCGGCCGCCTCTTGCGGCTCTTGGAGAGTCTGTAGACACTGCGTCAGCATCGGATTCAATGTTTGGTAGCAAATTTCATCACTCACGTGGCTTTCGTCTCGTCAATCTTGGCGGCGAGCTCCTCGGGCAGGGCCTCGGCATCGACAGCCATCGCATCACCCCCTGCCGCACCGCCACCGCCGCCCGCGGACACGGTCACGCGGGACAGGGCATCGCGGGCCTCGTCGCGCTCCCTCGTCAGCCGCGCAATCACGCGCACAGCGGCATCGTGCTGGTAGAGCGCCGTGGCGAGCTCCTCGCGGGTGCGGGTGAGCTGCTCCTTGATGTTGTAGGCTTCGAGGGCGAGCGCGTCCCACTCGTTCTGGAAGGTCGAGAGCAGGGCGGGTATGGATGTGAGCGTGGGCGGCCGGGGCCGGACGACGCGCGACGTCTGGAGCACGAGCAGGTCGTCGGTTGTGAGGTCGTCGTTGGAGACGGGGTCCTTGCCGTTCTCCTCAATGTACTTTTCGATCAGTCGCTTCTCGAAGACGGCGCCTGTTGGACGGTCGACTCTGTTAGCAATTGTTTGTCGGGGACCGGAGTCGCATAAGGTCGGGGAGAAGCATACCGGAGAGCTTGGAGACCACCGGCTCCTGGGGCGGTTCGCCCGAGACTGGACATTGAGCACGAGGTCAGCATCTTGACGCAGAAAAATGGCCATTGGCATTGACGAGCCCGCGACGTGGGACAACATACTTGCGCACAGCATCTTGGATGTGCAGTCTGGCGTGTCGGGGGGGAGGGCGGGTTCAGGCGGATTTGTTGCGGTCGGGAGTGCCTGGATGGAGATGCAGAATCACCAAAGTTTACCTGCGCGCGCGCTGGCCTTGCGATTGAGAGCTTCAGCCTCGCCGCCAAGCGCGCCGGTCACAGCGACAGTTGCAGGGCCTTCAATCGAGCACTGACCTGGGGGGCCTGAGGCATGGCCGGTGCCAGGTAGCTGCGGCCGGGCCCGGAGCACCTTCTCCACCAGCGCCCGTCCGCCCCGCCCGGGTCGCCGTCCTTATCATCAAGTCCGGAGCTCTTGTGTTCCTGTCTTGTTCCTTCACAAATCTGCTCGGGACTCCAAGGATCGTCTTCTTTCTATTTGAGTCATAGCAAGGCCTGTGTAATTATATCACCCCCTAAAACGTCACAACATGACCGACATCATCCTTCCTCCAGTCTCTACCCTCCCCACGGCCTCAGATGCAACGATAACCACCATGCTGGACCTGCTCTTCGAGCCGTCCCCCGAGATCCACCGCCTCGCCATCCCCGTTGTCCGTGGAGAGCAACACCCTCCAGCCCAGGCCCCCGGAAACCCCGGACTGACGGCCGAGATGGGCAACACCACCACCCCGTTCAACAGCGAGACTCCTTCGAGAGCACCTCCGTTCCAGAACACCACGGTTCCCAGCACCGCCGGGTCGTCCAGTAGCTACCCGGAGCTCATCCGCGCCATAGGAGCCCAGATGCTCGCCCTCGTCGACCTCTCCGCCACAGCAGCAGCTTCATCCTCATCCCCAGACTTGTCCTCCCCCCGCGCCCGCCTCCACAGCATCCTGGGCTCCCACCCGCGCCTCGGTGCCAAGAAGGTCGACAGCGCGCTGAGCCGCGCCGAGCAGGCCCAGCTCCAGTCGCAACCTGCCGCCGCCTCCTCCTCAAACCCCACGGGCGAGACCGAGGCGGAGGCCCTCGCGCGGCTCAACGCCGAGTACGAAGCCACGTTCCCAGGGCTGCGGTACGTCGTCTTCGTCAACGGCCGCGGGCGGGACGTCATCATGGAGAACATGCGGGAGAGGATTGACAGGTGCGACATGCGCGCCGAGGAGCGAGAGGGCGTCCAGGCGATGATTGACATCGCGCTGGACCGGGCGAGCAAGATACTCGCTGCGGCTTGAGGTGGTAGCTGTGCGTGATGCATCAGCTGGTGCCAAGCAAGGGACCTAATATCACGTAGCATGTTTGCGCAAAGAGCGTATGCATCGGATGTTAAATCATTTTGTAAATAAAGCAATGGCTATTGTTTTTGTGCGCCCCATATTCCCCCCATGATATTCTCCCTTAAAATGCTGTTACTTTGCTTTTGAATGTTTGGCCATATATATATGCCTTGTGATGTACATGCTGAATGCTGAGACGGTAATCTTTTTGGGGGACAGGGGCACATGCGTCATCACGACATCCACGGTATCCCATCGAGCTCGTCGAGATACTCCTCGTAAAAGTGCTCATCTCCTTCCGTCTCGCTATGCTGGCCTGCTGATCCGTCGGCAGAGTCCTGCGACGACGGCCGCGGCCCGAAGATGGCGCTGAAATCGGCATAGACGTCGTCCATGTCGTCGTCTGACAGATCGGTGTAGCGCGAGTCGAGATCGGACACGGGGAACGCCATGCCGTACTCGTCGTCGTCCTCGCTGTCCTGCGACGTCGGGGGCCCAGTAGACGGAGAGCTCAGAAGTGGTGGCGCTGGCGCAGGGCGAGGTGGGCTCGAACTAGCAGCTGACTGCGGCTTGTGACTGGCATTGCCTTGGCTCATCCCCAGTATCGAAACCGGCGGCGGCGGTGCGGGTGCTGTGATGGCGGCCTGCCCCGGCCCGATGGTTGTATGTGGTCGCCATCCGGCCGGCAGTCTTTGATGGCCTGGCATCCCCTCGCTCACTGGGTACCGGGTGCCGGTTGTGGGTACCGTCGGCGCGGTCACGACCTGCTGCCCGTGTTTCAAGAACGTGTTACGGGCCACTAGCCCTGCCAGCTCCGCATGTCCGCGGGCCATTGCGGCCTGGCGAGCCTTCAGCCTGACACTGTTCAGGATGGCAGCCTTGCGGACCATGGCCGACTCGTGGCCGGCTCGTCTCGCACCGATGGCTGCCGCCTTGAGGAAGCGCGAGATACATGGCGTGTCGTCGTCGCCATTCTCGCGGTTGTGGATGTGCGTGGCTGGCAGGGAGAATGGCTGCGACAGTCTGCTGGTGACGAGATGGCGGCGGAGACGTCGCTTCTTGCACGAGGACGTGTCTGTCCCGGGGCCGTCGACGTCGTGCAGTGGTCTTGCCCGCTTCCGGGGTATGGACTGGTAGCTAGTGTGGGTGTGGACCGTGGCGACGAAGTCCAGCAGGAACTCTGGTTTTGCTGGAACCGAGAAAGGGTAGGTTGGCCGTGGTGGGTTCACGTGCGACGGAGGTGAGATGTGCTGAGCAATATCTATATGGCCGACCTCGCCACTGGATGTGCTTGGCCGAGGATCCACGCTTTTGCCGCAAGGCTGTGGCCTGGTCTCCGGCACACTTCTGGATAGCCGCTTGGACTTGCCTTCGTCGGAGAGCCCCGTCGGAGATGTTGGACACGACTTGATGGCCCGAGCAAGCGACTGTGTCGATATCGCTAGCCGTCGTGGGGACCGCCGGGGATTGGACGGCAATATGTCCGATCCATGGCAGGCCGCGCGCTCCAGCTCATGAGGGCTGTATGTAAAGGCCAGGGCATCCGCCGAAGCCATTGGCGACGGCGTGCGTCCGTTGCTGGCTTGCCCTTGTATCCCAGGACTCAGGCCAGGAGGCAGAGCCCCATTCGTCCTAGTGATGAGTCTTGCCCGTGATGACCATGCCGAGCAGGTGAATAGATGAAGCAAGACGAAACCACACCGCGACCACGAAGCCGGATGTCGACGAGTGTGCCTCTGGCTAGACAGCAGGAGCTCTCGTATGCGATAAGTACGTCCCGGGGAGCCGTCGAAGAACGTCGCGTGCGCAGAACGTGCCAAAAGTGCGGAGAGAAGCAGAGAAGAGGCTGACGACCCGGGAAACTGGGAGAGCTGACACCACCAGGTCTGAGAAGGAGGGTGCTCAGTAAGAGAAGCTGGCCCCCCTGCGGCCGAGGTGCCTCGAGGTCTTGTGACCCCTTCCAGGGTGCGTCGATCTGGGGGACTTTTCTTCCCGAGTGACAGCAACTAGGGCGCTCCACTGCGGGATCTTGGGGCTAGCTCGGGGGCGCACTCGCAGGAAATGAACATCGCAGGCGTGGGCGGCGAGACGATTGGCGCGCGCCGGGCGGCGCTAGCTGGGGAAACAATGCATTGGGCTGGGCGTCGAGGGCGTGTGGCTGTCGAAAATATGGAGAGTGACACACGTCGGGTCGTGTTGGGACACCGACGAGGACGACTGTGCGCCAGGATCAAGGGCGGAGGTCGCCGCGGCCCTACGCACTCCAGGGCTCAGAAGCCAGGTGGCAAAGGCGAGGAAAAGGAACTCTCTGCGGGGAAGACCAGACCCGGGCTGGGGCTGGCCCATGTGAGCCCATGCTCTGTCTGTCGGAGGGGACGTGGACTGCGTATGCGAGGCACGCGCAGCCCGGCATGGCATCCGGGGCGGTGATTTCCCCAGACTCTCGTCGACACAGGCCTTGCTTGGATCCTGGGGGCGGCAGGGCCAGCCGCGGGCAGCGTCGGGTCTCAGCAGCAGACTGCCAGCAGGGCAGCACGCTCGGAGATGTCGAGGGTTCCAGCTGGCCGGGGTGCATATGCAGCGAGGCTGGCGAGCAGGGGCCTCGACTGGCCCGGCCGAGCTGGGGTGCCCAGTTGGTACGCGTCGCTAAGCGAGGGCGGTGGAGAGGCACCGCAGTCATCGGATCGGTCCCGTACCGTACGCGTGGCGGAGACGATCAGCAGGCAGGCTGCCCGGTGGTCATTGCGGGCAAGGAGTCGTGCTGGTCGTGGTGGTAAGCAGGCAGCTTGAGGTATGTCTGACCCATTCGGGCTGGTCCGGTCAGATCTTCGGGGGCCGGCCACGGCCTCGAGGCTCGTCGATTGGCACAGAGTGAGGCGGCACTCGCGGTCTCCATCTTGGTGGACAGCCTGCTCACGTGCCTGCCCGCGCAGTGGATGGAACAGCAGAAAGATGGTGGGCGGCAATTCATACATGCGAACGGCACTTGCATTTCTCGGCCAGGGTTGCATCAGAATCAACCCACCTCCGCAACCCCAGGCTCGGCACATCGAGCGCTCGCAACGCATACTCCATCCACAGCCTGGCCGTGCATGGTGGCGCGGTTATTTACGCGTAAAAACAAGACTCGAGACTGGTTGCTGCTTCTGAGCAAGTCATCGAGCCATCTGTGCAGGCCTTGCAACGACAACGCTACTCCTCCTCCTCTGTGAGCAGAGGCTACCGACAGGCATTTCACGAGCCTGCACACGTGGAACCACAAAGGCAGCAGTAAAGAACCAAGTCTTTAAAATTAAATCCGCTGTGGGGTTCCCCTCATGGAACCTCCAGACTGCAATGTCTATTACGCTTAGTAGATTATGTTTTGCCATGCCGGATATCAAGTTCTTCAATCACTTTGTCGCCTCTGTCTTCGTGGGTGTCGGCTCGGTGACACCCACCGCGGTTGGCTTCTCAGGGGCGTCGATGCCTGAAGTTGTTGCGTCCGCCTGTGCCTCGGTTGCGGTCCCGGAGCTCTCCGCAGTCGTCGTGTTCTCTTCGACGGTCGCGGGCTCAGTGGGCGCACCGGCTGCTGTCGTGTTGCTTTCCGAACCAGCTGCAGTCGTTGCCGGCTCCATTAGCGGCGAGACAGCCGCGGCATCTGTGCTCTCCCCCTCCGGCGCCGTGACCGTGATCTGCGGAGTCTCTGGCCGGCCTGCATCTGTCGGGCTCGATACGGCCCCAGCGGCCCCAGCGGCCGTGCTAGGTCGGCTGGACGGCAAGACGAAAGAGCCACCAGTCGCGTCCAGCTCGCTAAAGAACGCGTTGCCACCCGGTGATTCCAGGCGTTGCTTATAGTCGGGGGCCTCGTGGATGACATCTGGGGCGGCCATCTCGGCCGGGCCAGTCTCCTTATCATTGTCGTCGTCCGCGGCGGCAGCAGCTGTCTTGGCGCCCGCTGCTCCGGCGGCCACGTCTCCTTCCTCGCCACCAGAGCCGTCGTCCTTCTGGTTGTTCTTCTTCGCCGCTGCCTTTTTCCCCATGCGGAAGAAGAGGAAGCCCAAAAGCCCCAGGACACCGACGCCGCCGATCGCCGCGCCAACGCCAGCACCGACCTTTGCTCCTGTGCTCAGCCCGTTGGAGTTGCCATCAGAGGGGTCTCCATCAGTCGAACCAGTCGGACTCGTCTGGCTTCCGGTGGAGCTGCCCGATGTGGTTGTAGAAGTGCCCGAGCTTGTGCCGGTGGTTGCGCTGGTGGAAGGCTGTTGGCTTGAGGTAGATGAAGTGGTAGGCTGCGGGTTAGAGGTGGTTAATAACCAGTCTTGAGGCGGGTGGGCTTGGCACAACAGGACGACTTACGCCTTGGCCCTGGGCGACGATGGAGATGAAGTTGGAGGAGGCCGTCTGGCCGTCGGCGTCGCGGGCCTCGAGGGAGTAGCGACCAATGGGGACGTCATTGTTCGGTGTCCAGGTGACTTCGCCCTTATCGCTAGTGCAGGCTTTGGACACGTCGTTTGTGATCCAGACGTTGCAGACGACGTCGATGAGGGCGTAATTGTCGCTCACAAGGAGGATCTTGACCGGGTTCTTGTCGGTTGTCCACTTGACGGTGGTGGAGGAACCACGGGCCAGGGTGGTGGGCACGTTGCCGTTGAAGCTGACCGTGGCAGCCGCCAGCGGCAGCACCGCAAGAAGGGCGCCGAGATGCATGTTGGCGTTGCGGCGGCGGAGCGCCTTGTCGTCGATGAGGTGGACCAGGAAAGGATGTCGTGCTGGATGCTTGAAGTGAAGTTGTGATTACAGCCTCTAGGCGGTGCTAAACGATAGTGGCAGCACCGAGTGGAGTGGAAGAAAAAGCCGAGCTAGAATGCAAGAAAACGAAGCGAGAGACGGGGTGCACAGCGAGTGGTGACGAGGTCGGATGGAGATGGAGAGAATGGCGGATCGAGTATGAACTACTAACAGTGGATGCGGGAGAGTCGGGTGGGATTTGGGCTGCTGGTGGGTCGGCCAGGCCGTCAGAGCTAGTCACTGGCAGCTTGCTGCACGTCAACGAAGAAAACTTTTGACTCCCGGGCAGTGATGTGTTGCTGCTGGCGATGATGATCCCCTCTGCGTCTTCTGTTGCCCAGAGGCGGCACCTGTCCGACACGATGCCAGCGCATGCAGGCTGCCCACCACTTTGTCCTCAGTGACGACCACGGCATCTCCATCCACAGCAGTGAGCTCTCCACGCAAAGCTCGTGTCCTCTCTGACCCTGGCCATCCTGGACGGCCACGGGTGGTGGTGGCTTGACACTAACCTCGAACAGGCCTCCCTTGAACCATCAAAATCTCAGAGGTGTTGACGCGTGTCGCCTCCCGGCTCTTCCAAGACCCGCCGGTCCACCGCCTGCTGATGCTTGCACGGAATCACATCGAACAATGATCAACTCCTCCTCTTGAGGCCACCGGCGCTGACTTTGTTCGTGGACTTGACATGCCACCGTCTCCCAGCGTCCTCTCGTTCAGCTAGCTTCTCACAGTGACCACGAAAGTCGGTGGTGCCATCACCGGCCGACGCCCCAGGGGCCAGCGGGGAAATTAGTGGCAGGGCTTGCCATCCTTCGTCATTGTGCGCGGCATCCCTGCATCGCCTCATCGGGGCAAGCGCCGCGGCGAGTCGGCCGTGGTAAACAAAGCCATTCGTATCGAGAACAATGTGAAACAATAAGCCGACGACTTCCTACCTTATGGACAGGAACGCCGGGACAGGGACGCCGGGCGAACCAAGCTACTGCGTAGAGCACAAGGCACGAGATATTCAGCTCAACCACCGCCAGTCTCCATGCACTTTGACCCCTGGCCAACCTACTCCAGTGGGACACACCTTCGACCCCTGGCTAGCAACCTGCACGCAGCACACCAAAACGGCGACTAATGCAATCGATGATGGCTCGCTCACTGTTAGGCAGTTTGACAGATACGGGGTTGTGTCCGGACAACAGGAGTCCACCGTCGCGCTCGCATCGCTCCCTGTCACATCCGCCGCACGCATCGTCAGTCTCCACATCACCAGGCAGCCGTCTTGAGTCCCAGTGACCTCGCGAAAGAGCAGGGGTCGTGGAAGCCGAACCTCTTGATCCTGCATTGCGGATCCACATGTCAAATCCTTCTATGGACGGGGGCAACAGGAATATGGGCATTTATTTCTTGGCCATGTTTTACGGAATTCTGTCTGATCCATCCGCGACTAAACCGGCAGCACAAACTGCGGGCCGCCGGTCGCCACGGTCGCGTCGGGCCAGGCGACGGCCTCGTACTTGAGGCTCGCAAAGGGCTTGTCGCTCAGCTTGCCCGACCCCGTGCAGCGCGCGAACGCCGCCACGGCGCTGTCGACGCTCGGATTGTTCTCGGCGGGGCCCTGGTTGGCGACGAACATGACGCTGCCGTCGGCGCTGAAGCTGAAGTGCCGCGGGTACGAGCCGCCGCTGTGTACGAGCTGCTTGAAGGCGAGCTTGCCGTCCTCCCCGACCTGGAAGTGCACGATGCTGTCGCCGGTCGGCAGGCCCGTGCGCCGGTTCGACGCGTAGATGTCCCTGCCATCGAGGACTTGCACCTCGCCCGCGGCGGCATCCTCCGGGCCGATCGGCTTCTCGCCGCCCTGGAGCGTGGTCTGGCGGTCCGCGAGCGTGAACTCGATGCCGGCGGATGTGTACTTGAGGCTGTACAGGATGAGCTCGTTGCTGAGCTCGGTGACGACGACGTAGTGCGTGGCCTCCTTGCCGGTGCCTGCAGCGATGAACTTGCCGTGGCGGGGACCTGACTTGGTGCCGGTGCCCACAGGGGTGCCCAAGATCTCGTACTTGTCGGCCCGTGCGTCGACGAGCACGACCTGGTCGCCGCCGAGGTCTGTCACCGCGAAGAACTGGCCGGTCGGGTCGAGCTGCACGTCGTGCGCGCGGTGGAACTTCTGGTCAGGGCCGAGCGGGCCCTTGGTCTTGAGCGTCTTGATGAGCTTGAGGGTGCCGTCCTTGGCCGAGCTGTCCCAGACGTCGATGGAGCCGTCGGTGTACGAGCCGCCGAGCAGGCGGGTCTTGTCGGTGTTGAAGCACAGGCTGACCACGCCGGGGGCGCCGCTGGCCACGACCGGCTTGGCACCGGCCAGGATGGCCTTGTTGGCAAAGTCGAACGAGCGGGTGTCGTTGCCGTTCTCGTTGACGGCGTACAGCCGGTCGTTGGCGCCGTTGGGCACCATCCAGCTCGCGGCCGTGCCGGGCTCGGTGTAGTTGCTCGCCAGGGTGAACTTGGCCCCGTCAAAGTCGTACGTCAGGATCTGGCCGCCCGGGACAGCGACGAGGAGCTTCTGCGCCGATGCAGCGGCACGGGGCAGCGTGGCGGCCGAGGTGAGGGTGGCGGCCATGGCCACGATGGCGGCGGCCGTCTTTGTTGCGCGGAGCATGGTGACGGGTGAACGAAGGTACGCGTAGGTAAGTGTGCGTGTCTTTGAATGTCTAAAACTCGCGGTGAGTCTTATGTAAGCGAATGGTCAGTAAAGATTCACTGTCGGCGAGGTTCTTGTAGATATGCTCACAAGACTGCTGCTGAATGAACGTGGCCGGGGTGCTCTTATGCGATTGCAGATCGGCGCAGCACAAAGGGACTGCCGAGCTGTTTGTCGACGGCGTTGTGCTGTGATTGAATGACCAGAGGCGGAGACAAAGGCGTCGCTCGCAAAACCACAACGCGAGACAAAGAGAGTCGTGGATGGGAGAAGGAAAGAGGACGAGCGGGGGATGGAACTCTGAGAAGAACCAAAAACGCGGTAGGCAATGCTGATCTTATATGCCCCAGCGTCAACCGGGCGAGGCTGTGAGGGATCGTCATTGTCGAGCAAACAATCTAACTGGATCTCCAATCCTCCAGAGAGTTCAGACGACCCCTGCTCGTCATGCCACTTCAGACTCGGACTTTTCATACGGTAGGCCCATACAGGCATCCATTCCCAAAGCCAACAGCATGCAAGGCACATACATACATGCAGACCAACAGAGGAACCCGAGACCAAGTGCCATCCAACCAATCTCTGTCGGCGGCGCGACCAACACCGGCAGTGCAGCGGAGGCTCAGCCTACTGCAGTCAGCCGTGGTAACAGCGGCACCTCCCAGCCAGCCAACTGCTGCTGCAACCCAACTGTTTCATGCGGGATTGGTTACGGGGGGGTTTTGTTTCCTGCCGTCCCGCCAGCAATCCTTCGCCCGCTGTCGAATGTTTGTGCTATAGCACTCTATCCTCCTTCGCTCCCCATACGGAGACTTTACTTGAACCAGAACCAGGAAGGCGTGTGTGCTCACATGTGTCCCTTCCCCGCATCCGTTGTGCCACCTACAGTCAGTATTGCATGCTCACAGAGGATGCTTACCGGCCATGGAGGATGGGGGCGCAAGCCAGCCGCCGACCCTGCAGCTCGTCCCAGATTCTAAGTTTAGCCCGGTGCGTCAGGGGCATTGCAGTGCCCCTTGTGTTGGCCTGCTTCCGAAGAGGGGCCCGGGCGCCGCCTCTCCCGCGGCTCTGGGCATGTAGCTCTTACACAGCCCGCCATCGCAACGTCGAATGCTGACAGGCTTGACATGCTCGTATGGACACTACGCTACCGCCAAGTCACTTCAGAGGCGGAACAGCACTGGGAGAGTACGACTCGACTTCAGATCCCACTCCCAACGAACGACACGTTATTATGATATTAAGTATGTGTGATTGCTCAGCTGCGGTCAAAAGGAATGTCTCTGCAGGCCGGTAAAATCATAACAGTAAAATCCAAAATCCCAAAAGTGCACTACGCTGCTTTCCCATGCTGTCCAAAGTCGTGCCGGTTTTAATATTCTCATCTGTTGTAAGCAAGCCACTATGTACTACGAAGAGCCCCCCGAGTCTGCCGACCGTCTACAGAAGCAGAGCTGCCGACAGGGCGAGGATAGCGCCAAACATGCTGGCGCCCACAATCACGTCCTGCTTGGAGGCGCCGCTTGTGCCGGAAGAGCTGCCGCCACCCGCCGCAGCGGCCTGGCAGTCCTGCGTAAAGCCTGTCGCGGTGCACTTGGGGGCGACGTCAGTGCCGGCAGGGTTGCCAGCGCTGCCGCCGCTGGTGCCGGTGCCACCGTTGTTGACGGGGGGCGCCTGGCCGTTGGTGCCGGGGCCGCCACCGCTGAGGCCGGGGATCAGCTCCTGCGTCGGGTTGTTGGAGCCGGTGCCTGAGTCAGGGTAGTTGAGGTCCATGTCGAGACCGGTGGCCAGGAGAGACTTGATGATGGTGTTCTTGTCGCCGTCCACGACGGTGTCCTCGGTGGACTTGATGTCCTTGAACGTGTAGCTCTTGCCCTTGTTGGTGCCCGGGGGGCTATTGGCGCCGAAGCACTCGATGGAGATCTCGCCGACCGACGCGTAGTAGTAGCCGTTCTCCTTGATGAAGTCGCTGTCCCACTGGATGGCGCCACCGGCCCAGGCGACGGTGCCCGCGGCGTTGGTGTCGGCACCACCGGGCCACAGAGACAGCTGCACACGGGACGGCGTCTGGGGGAAGTCGTAGCGGTTCGCCGTCTTGTTCCAGGTGTCCTTCTTGTTGACGCTACGGCCGACCTTGCCGTCGACGAGCCACTCAATCTTGTCGGGGGTCCAGTTGATCTCGTAGTCGTGCCAGTTCTGGTTGATGTTGGAGGCGCCCGTGATGTTGCCAGAGTGGGTGTAGTCGGGAATGCCCTGGTAGTAGTAATTTGTCTGCGAGGTGGTGAGGTCGGTGCCAACCCACTCGTAGTCGATCTCGTCCTTGACATCACTCATGAGGATGAAGGCGGTGACGACACCGGCACCGATGCCCGTCTTCATGCGGGCCTTGACGCGTCCGTACCACATGTAGACGGTGGAGGCGAGGACGGTGCCGACGCTGCGGGGCGGCATGGTGAGGAGAGTGTGGCCGTTGTAGGCAATGGGGGAGCCCTGGGCGACCCAGTCGGCCTTGGAGGCGTCGCCGAGGTACTTTGAGACGTCGACAATGCGGTCGGTGGAGCTCATGTCCATCTTGCGGTTCTGGCAGACGGGCGCGGGCACGCACGAGTCGAGGGAGAAGGACATGCGGGGGTCGCAGCCGCCGAGGCAGTAGGCGCCGGCACCGCAGGAGCCATATTCTGTGGTACAGATGTTGTCGTTAGACGCAGGTGCAGAGGAGATGGTACGGGTGGTGCTGTCGACTTACGGGAGCAGCAGGGCGCCGACTTGGGGCACTTCTGGGTAAGGGAGCACTTGGGTGCGGTGTCGACGGCCGAGACAGCGGCGGCTCCCAGCAGGGCGGCGCCCAGCAGGGAGAGGGACGGCAGCATCGTGGATGTCGTGTCACACACACGCTGTGGATGAGGGCGTGGGTTTCAGACAGAAGGACGAAAAATGGCGCGCGGGGAGAGAAAAGAACCAGGATCTGTCCGTCGGGCGGGTGCAGAAGAAGACGACCTGCACAGCGAAGAGCAAGCCGGTGGTGGGATGAACGAGTG
Source organism: Microdochium bolleyi (assembly GCA_001566295.1). Lineage (NCBI taxonomy): Eukaryota > Fungi > Ascomycota > Sordariomycetes > Xylariales > Microdochiaceae > Microdochium > Microdochium bolleyi. The sequence goes on from KQ964257.1 coordinate 128,832, forward strand.
ACGGGTCGGATGGGCGGGCCAGGCGACGATGGTGAGGATTGTTGTTGATGGAAGGATTGGCGACGGGGAGGCAGAGAATGGAGGTGGCCAAGCCAAGGCCGGGAAGGAGCGACTCCGAGCGAGCAACAGACCCAACGAGCCTGGCTGCTCGGCACCAACACACCCAGGCCTGACGGTGGAGAGGATCGGCCCACCAGCCAATCAGGTCCTCGTCGCTGGTGAAAAGGGGCGAGGGGCTCGTAATGAGCACCCGCTACGCCCGATCGGGCATGGGATCGTACGCAGTGTGCATTCTCGGGCCAGGGATCGTGCCTTCCAGTTCATGCTGGACGCGTGCTGCGTAGTCCCGGGTGAAGACATGAGAGCAGTGCGCCAACCTGGCGCAGAAGCACGCACGACCCGAGCCTCGTTAAAGCAGGGCCTCAAGCGATGTTCGCCTCTGGCCGCAACTCCATGTCGAAGCGCGATCGTCCGGCGATTCCAAGGTCTGTCGCAAAGCTTGGCCTTGGCCTCACCCCTGTTGTCCTGCTGTCCGGGGTCGTGACATGGCAGCCCTGAACCAGGGCCATTCCACAGTCACCACTCGGCTCCAACCTGGTGCTGACGTCTCGCAGGCTTCCCCGGGGCGACGCCGGTGCCACCCGAGCACCCCTTGGCCGAAGCACTCCTTGGCACTTCGGCCGGCGTGCCGGGACGCGGGACTTTGGCCCTTCAAGTACGGATTGGTCGTGACCCAAATGCCACGGACAGACGCAAACTCGAAAGCCTAATCTCCCTTCTGGAAATACAAGACACGCGGGGGTCGCCGTCTTATCGAGTATGCCCAGCTGGTGCTCCGACTCAACGGCCGAAGCCGGTTCCCTGCCCAGACCTCGCCCGAGACACTTCGCCATAACCGGCCGCAGCACGCACAGCGCTTGCTGCTTGCGAGCTCGAGCATGCATGCGGAAAGCCGCGTCCTATCAGCGGTAGAAGTTGTCATGACGCGGGCGTCGCCATGGCTAAACAAGGAAGGCCCGAGTTGATTCTTCCGCCGCGTCATCGCAGACGCCGAGACGGAAAACAATCATGTTGCGGTCTGCACTTGTGCAGCTCCGTCCGAAGTATCCTGCACACTGGTCTCGCGCACGTGTCACCCTCACGTCAGATGCTCGACGCTCGGCCAGATGCGGTGCCTCCAAAGTCTAATATGACTCTCGCGCCAGGAACACAGCTATCTGGCTGCTTCCGCTTGGCTGCACTCTGAAAGCAGGCATTATGCCAGATGCTGCGTGCCCCCAGTCTGTCATATAAAGCCTATGCGTGCCGATACATCTCAAACAGCCATGACAGGCTTGTTGCTCCCAGAAACGCAGTAGCCATGGCCAGAGCCGTGCTGACACCGACCGACAAGGCCGTTCTGGCCATGACCAGCACCGAGTACCTCACCCTGCTGGGCCCCGAGGACGCCGACGGAGCGCTGTCGACAATCTGCTCCCCGGTCTCGGCGACGTCTACCTTCTCGTCAATCTGGTCATCCCGGAGACCATCCTCCGCGTCCGACGTGTCCAGAGCCACCGATCACGGCGACGAGTGCGGCCACGGGGACGAGGACGCAGAACACGCCAAGGAGCGGCAATCACCACCTCCTGCACGCTCTGGTCCGAGAGAGAGGACCCCAGAGGCCCTCGCAGTAGGAGCCTGTATCGTCCGCAGAGACCCGGCAAGCTCGGAACTGGGTGTGGTCCTGTCCTGCCCGCCCTGTGAAGTGCAGCAACACAAACAAGGTGGCCGCGGGGAGTCTACATACCACCAGCACCTGACGCCAGGGCTCTGGCATCTGCCGCAGAGCAGCGTCCAAGTCGAAGACTACTCCATCTCGGCGGCGCTCGCACGCACAGTGCACGAGCAGACCGGCCTGTCAGTGACCAGAGTCGTAGGCACGCTGGACGACACGAGGCATCACCTCCACCACCAGCGAGACATCCGGGCTCTGTCTCTGAAGACGACGGGCAAGACAGCCCGATCGGGAGGCAGCGACGTGTCGGCCGAACAAGACGCGGCGGACAATCGCGGTCTCGGCATACCAGGCCTGGACGAGCTGATGAAGATGATCGACCTGAGCTGCGCCGGCGCGGCCGCGTCCTTCGCCGCGGCCCACGCAGCGCGGAGAAGCCGCAATGTGTCCCGCGCGACGGTCACCGACTGCTGCCACGTCTGCGACCTCGCATCGCCGGTGACACCAAGCGACCACGGCTCGCTGCGGAGGCTGCAGCAGCACGCCGGGCGGCGGCGGCGGCGCACCCTCAAAAGGCGCGCGAGCCGTGCCGCTGCGTACGACGAGCGCTCTGACTCGTGCTCATCGCCGAGTGCCGGCGGCTACGAGTCGAACTCGGACGAGTCGACATGTCGGTTGCTCCACGGGGCGCAGCCACCCCTCTCGCTCGAGACCACGGCGCCGCAGAAGAGACACCGAGCAGGCAGCAGATCGGCCAGCCAGGAGCACCCCTCCGTCAGCTACGTCCCGCTCGCACAGGAAGCCGCCGCCGCCGGAGAGGAGCAAGGGGCCGCCAGTGGCGCAGCCAGGCCCGCGACGCTCGAGAGCGACAGCGAGTCCAGCTCCGCGAGCTACGACAGCCTTGGCGACGTCAAGACCTACCGCGAGTGTCTGCAGCTCAATTACATTGTCCTCGTCGACGGCACCAGCGACCCGGCCGAGGCCACCATCGTCACGGAGGCGGACGTCGACGAGTGCCGCATGTCGCCCCAGACGCGGGATCTCGTGCGGCAAGCGTTCCGCTGGGTCAAGGACCACTACTCCAGCAGCAGCGGCCAGGCGGCGGACGCCAGAGATCATGTGGCCGCCGAGGACACGGACGAGGATCTAGACATGCCTGCGCCCCTCGCTGCAAGGAAGGCACTGTCTTTGGAGACGGCATAGTTGGGGAACAGACACGCAGGCCCAGAAAAACCGTCGTCATAAAAATTAATCGAGTAGTCAAGCGTGTTAAAGCCATAGCCACAGCTCGCAGCGAGGTGCCTCCTGACACATTGTAGCAAAAACGTAGCTCATGGATATCTCGAAGAATGAAAGAATGCCCCGTCCGCCGCCCAAGTGATGCCCCCACAAACCGGAGTATCCCATCACCATCAAATACGACCCTCACGACGGCTAGTCGTTGACATGAGCATAGAAGCCACGCTGGCTCTTGTGTACCTAGCGGCCCTTGCTTGGGAAGAGCTCAGGGAAGTGCTCCTTGGCGTACTGTTCGCAAGCCTGAAGTCTTGGGTCAGCACAAATCACGACTCCAGTCTCGCCATCGCCACCAAACGTACCTTTGCAGGCTTGCCAACCTTCTGGCCGATCGTCTTCCACTTGTTGTTCTCGTAATCCTTGATCGCGTTCATGAGTGCCTGGCTCTCGTCCTCGGCAAACTCGGCATAGTGCATGTCCTTGTACCAGTGCTTCTTGACGCTGCCTTCCGTCCTCGTGGGGAATGTCTACGATCATGGTCAGATTGTTTTTGTCTTGCACGCCACAACGGTGATCAGTCTCACCTTGGCAATCTCTGCCCAGCTGTTGCCGGCATCTCTCATCTGCTTCAGCCGGAGCTCTTCCGCCGGCGTCCAGGGCGTATTCGTCCTGCTCTTCTTGGCTGGGGGTGGCGTCGCGATCTGTGAGGCATCGACCTCGCCCATGGCGGCCACTGGAGGCGCGAGTGGGGCGGCCTGCGGCGGAGGCGCAGCAACAGGCGCTGGTGCGGGAGGCACTGGCGTGTTGGATGCCGACATTGGAGCCGTCGCCGCTGTGGGAGCGCCGGCGGGGGCTACAGGGGCTGCGTTGACAGGCTGTGCCGGCGGGGGCTGCAGCTGCTGCTGCTGAGGCGGTGGTTGCTGCTGTTGTTGTTGTTGCTGGGGCGGCGGCTGCTGCGGCTGCTGTTGAGGAGCTGGCCTCTTACGGCCTCTCGGCGGTGCGGGAGCTGGCGCCTGCGTTGGCGTGCCTTGTTTCTGTGCTGGGGTCACCGCCGGTGCCTGAACGGGTGTGCCGTGGTGTGACTGCGGCTGGTGGTGTTGCTGCTGAGCATGCTGCTGCTGATGGTGCTGCTGCTGTTGCTGCTGCGGATGGTGCTGTGGTTGTTGTTGTTGCTGCTGCTGTTGCGGGTGCTGGGCATGGCCTGGGTGGCGCTGCTGCTGCTGAGCATGCTGCTGATTAGGAGAGCCCTGGGCCGGCGCAGCGTAGCCGGTGAAGTCGGGCCGGCGAGACATATCGGCCGGCTGGTAGTTGTGCGTTGCGCTGTGTGGGCAGACGAGGTCAGCACGCTTGTGCATTCAGCAATAACGACATGGTGACATCTCAGCTCCGGTGAAGCCTGTCGGGTGACGTGAAGTCGACAACAGCTACAATGACGTGCGGGGGAAGGAGAGTGGAGAACAGGTTGTCGCTCGAGTGTCCGTGCCTGGCAAGAGACAGCATCTGCTTCCGAGCAAGGAAGAGGAGGGCGAGTGGGAGTGTGCGAGTCACCGCATCGCCAGCCTCGAAGCAGGCGACATGGGTAGCCAAGCTGGGTGCAGCACACGGTCGAGCTCGTCGCCTGTGGCCATTGTCGTATGCAGCTGTATACGAGAAGGGAGATATGGGGTGGATGGGGAAGGGGGCTAGCAGTACACAAGGACTCCGGAAGTACTTACTGCATCTCGGGGTTCGCATGCTGCGCCTGGTTCGAGTACAGGTACTCGGGCGGTACGGGGCCGACTTGCCACTGCTCCATGATCTGATCCCGTCGGAATGTGTCAGCAATTGCCTATGCGTCGCGGTCCTGGCAGACGTGTCGTCGCAGCATGAACAGAAAAGGGTTGTCACGACAGCAGCATTCGCCAGCCTCTGAGCGACGAAACAGGCACGACGTTGATGAGGTGAGCCTCCGAGGGGACGGGCCTGGCGCCGTGGGAAAAAGAGGGGCTGTCTATGTGCCTGTGCGGTTCTGCCAGTCGGCGCGGGAGGTTGGTCCAGTTGGAGAAAGTACGGCGGAGTGATGGTGTCCGGGCAGGGTGGCTGGGCCCTGCGGGAATTGTCCCATTGTTGGTCGCAGCCACCGGTGCTAGGCGGCGCGTCGCTGATAAGCACTCGTCAGGTGCAGATAGGCGCCTGTCGTGACATGCGACGAGGCAGCGAGGCCAGCAGTCTTGAGACGGGCGCGGCCTGTGTATGCTTGGATGGCAGCAGTTGCTTGGTGGCATCCATGGATATCAGGCCAAGGGACGGGGCAGGCATGGAGTCGCTGTGCATGTCGTGGGCTGGCGCAACGCGTTCCAAGGATGGCTGAGGATGGATGTACCGGCTACTTGCCTAGGAACCTCTGGAGGTGGCGGGCCGGGCGTGACCTTGCCACGTCAATTGCGCTTTGCTCGCACGACATGACGGCCGCGTCGATGTGCGCCAGGGAAGCAATCGAGCTCAGAGACCGGGCGTGTAGAGGAGATAGGACCATCGCGACAAGAGGAAGGAGACGTTGCGACTTACGAGGGATGTTGCGGGCGGTACCTCTGGTGTCAACGATGTACAAGCTCGGCGGCGCGAGAGACGAAAGGTGTGGAGATTTTCTCGAGGGCCTGGCTGGTGTTTCGCGACGGGCGCACGGGCAGAAAATGAGCTGGCTGGGGTCCAGGACAGGCAAGGCGGTGTCTGCCTTCTGCGAGGCGCGCGGTGGACCCTCGGACCCTGGCAAGGCAGAAAGGTACAGTCAGCGACCAGAAGCGACAAGCCCGGGCAGCGGCAAAGCAAGACAGGCGCGTACGTTTGGTGAACAGGATGGTCCGCCGGCAGAGAGGGCGACTGCACCCTGGAGCTGGATGAGCAGGAGAGGCCGCCTTGCGCTGGAGGAGCGCCGAGGGAGCGCTGTGCTTGGGCTGGCGCAAGCAGCGACGCTGGGCCTATCAATGGGTGATCGCTGGCAAGGGCAGAGTGGGACGGGAGATCGTGAAGCGGACACGGGCTCAAGTACCGGACGAAGCAGACGAGCGTTAGCTGGGGGACGGCGAGGTGGAGGTGGGTGCGAGGTCAGGGAGGAGGGAGAAGTATCGAGGTAGAGGGAACAAGTGTTGTACGTACGGAGTACTGGGCTGTCTGGGCGCGCGCGGAGCGCTCGGCAGGTGGGGCACCGCAATCGCCAGCAAACAAGACGGGAACTCAGCGCGATTACCCTGGAGGTGCAGGTGTCACCCATCCGGACGCCTGCGAGGCATGAGTTCTCCTCGCGCTGATCGGCTTGAAGCTGGCCATGGTCAAAGCCGATGGGGGTTCCCCGTTGGAGGCATCTGAAGTCTGCAGATGATAGTCACCGCGCGCCTCTCGTCGAGCAAGAACCCTGCGAAGATCACCCGACTGTTCGACAGTGCCGGCAGTGATAGGCCCGTTCTCGTCCCCGCTCCACCCGGCCGGGCCATGTATCTCTACCTCCCCCACACAATGTCGACCTTCGCGATACTTCTGCCACACAGACACCAAAGTACCCCAACCCACCCAATGTCCACACTCGACCACTGGCAGTCGAGTGCAGTTCTTGTTCAGTCGGCCTCTATCTCGCACGCACTTTCTCTCAAAGCTGAGGGCATCGTGGATAGCTGACCACTCGCTGTTTTGCACACATTGTTTTTTGTTTTAATTTTCACAAAACTTGGTTTTCTACCTGGATACAGTGTTCCGTTATCGTCTGGGCCTGCAAGAGGTGACTACATTTCTTACGGAATATTGGCAAAATTCATGAACAAAATAAAGTGAAACGGAAATAAGAACCTCCGGGTGAAACGGAGATTGCAGAGATTCGAGCATGCTTCATAATCAACAAAGGTTAGTTCCTGAGAGAAATCGGGCATCATCGTTTTGGTCGAGTCAAGGTCGACATTCATGTAGAGACCTGACTATATGATAGCCGAATACGGACATCACCTACATCATGGGCCGACTAGGACGTCTTAGTGCTCCTCATATCGATCTTCATTGACCTTGTAAAATAAATCACAAATTAAGGCCCGAACCTGTCCTGTCAGAATTCTCCCAATGTAACATGTCTACACCAAAAAACGTACTGCTGCTACGCTGAGTAGCAGAACAAGACAAGGCATGTCTATCACGAGCACCGACTGACATGCTGTTCGAAGTTCAGATGAACCAAAAGGACCGAAAGAGGCCCCGCCTGGCCGTGTCCCAGTGCTTTCACGGCTGGCAGCAGGACGTCGCAGGGCAGCGGCTGACACTGATAGTTAATCAACATGGTGTAAGCACGGCTGGGGAACACCCGGCCATGCCCCAAAACGCATCAAAATTCATCTCAGCGAGGTCATGGGGCATCGCTTGGAAACGAGATAAGAGCCGCATCGTTTCGGGGGCGCTGGAAGTGGGTGCTCCTCGGACGTCTTGGCCGGTTACACCAAGCATTTCAGGTCTGAACAAATTTCGAGACATGGGAAAATCCTGCTCAAGGGGTTTGTTTACTCACCCTGCCCTCCTCCGTCCTCATGCACACAAAATTGTGCTCATCCGATGTGCAATGCCACGGCCGGTCCGCTGGAACCCAGCACAAACATTGGACAAACTGTGGCGCCGACGGTGAGTGTGCCCCCTGTTGACCCCTGCCAAGAGCTCTCGCTGGCAGTTGAGCCTTGCTCGTGTCCCGCTTTCGTGTTTCTGTCCGCATTAATGATGAAGAAACATAAAATCATGAACCGACAATGAAACCAAACCTGGCACCGGATGCTCTTGGCCCCGGGAGACCTACTCTTGCTGGAGCTCCAGACTGTTTACGTCTGGCCAACCAATCAGCTGACGACATCGGGTTTGCTAAGGACAAACACATGCTGAAACTGGCGATGGAGAGAGATGTGGGCATCCGAAGAAACATGCCCGACGCTCCGGAGCGAGTGTAATTCTTCGTTCTGAAGAAGCCGCAAAACTGGCCATGGGCAGTGAGCGCAACTCGGCCCAACGTCATGGTGCCAGGTCTTGATTCTCTCGCATCCCCACGCTTTCGTTGCTGCCTGGCGTCGCCGTGATGCCAAAAGCACTCCGTGCCGATTATGTCATCTGGCGTGTGGCTTGACCTGGCCCCACCATGTAGTAGCCATGAAACCCGACCTGGTCGCATGGCTGTCAGATGTGAGTTTGAGATCCATTCGGAGGCTGCCGAGTTCATATCTGCAAATTGTTATCGTGCTCAAGTGCCGCAGTTCTCCAGCGTGTCTGATCCAACGGATCGTGACGTCGCAATCGTTGACAACACGGCTGGCCAAATCCATGAAGCAGCCATCTGGCACAGAGAAAACCCGAAATTGAGGTCAGCGTCACTGCTTGTCCGTCATTGAAACTTGCTCTGAGAGCCGCACACTTTCCAAAAGGTAACAATGGGCATCTCGACCTTGAGCCGAAGGCGTGAGGTTGCAGCGGCTTATCAGCGCACCTCCAGGGTCACCAGCTGTCCCAATTTGCCTTCACGAGAGGGGCCAGGGACACCCGTACCCATGACCTCACCTGAGACTGGGGCTGCTGCAACGCTCGCAAGCATTGCAGAAAGTATGAGTTGTGTGCTCACTGCTTAGAGATGGTACAGTCGATTGCTTGCCGGCACGAATAACGTTCTCAGCGCGAGAGGCAGCAGTGGTTGTGCCATATCGCAAGCAGCAGTGAGTTGTTGCTCGAAAGTCCGCGCATGAACAGATCGCCGTGCCGTTAAACTTGAAACTACATGTTCCACTGAGTCGAGGGCGATCATCCAGTCTCTCTGGGCTGCCGCGATCATACGAACACGCAATACATCGTGGCGCAGACTCATCTGGTCGAACGCTGAAATGCGCCGAAGATTGTGTGTTTCTCCCCACTACTCACAGGCACTGCCTCGCCGATCGGGAAACGTGAGACCATTGTTCAGATGGTGACCAATGTGCCCGACTCAAGCGACGAAACGTGCAGGGTTTGATGCTGGCTGGAGATGTCTCCTCGGCATCCCATGCCTCGCCTGGATAAAAGCTTGGCCTGGATTGGTCGTGCTGGATCGACGCATGCCTTGCCCACTGCTGAAGAAGCAGGATCGTTGTATTCGGCGGCTCAAGTTTGTGCCAGATGCAGAAAATGAGGAAGAAATCCGGACCTGCATGCTGAGGCGCCATCAGGGGCGGGGCAGGTTTGAGGCTCTCTGCAAGGTCAAGGAAACAGCACTGGGGGGCGCCCCTGGCCCAGCAGGGGGTGTGACCGGTTGCTGGATGCCCCGCGACAGGGAGGGAGCCCCCTCCTGAGGCTCGACTTGCTGCCCGCACTGTGGCATCCCCTCTCCTCCTCCAGCATCACGCTCACCAACCTCACAGTCTGCACACTCGGAGTCGTCTCGACACTGCCTCAGCCCTCCGCCAGAAACACGGGTCCTGCACTGCCCGTCTCCAGCATGCCCCAACCCCGGCGCCATGGTCTGATGACCGGCGCTTGACCGACTCTTCTTTGTTTACCTGTCTCGAAACGTACCTGTTTGGCCCCATCGCCTTGTTCTGCAACACCGTTTTGGCCAGAACTCCAGCAACGAAACAACACAAAATGCCTACCAGCACAGCCTGCCTCATCGGCACAAGCAGCCCCGCGGATCCGACGAGGTGGTGCTGCCGACCAGCCGTGCCAGAGGCCACTCGTCTCGCAAGCCTCGACATTTCTCATCCTGTGACAAACTCATGGTGCGGCTCTTTCCTGGGCCAACTGTGAGCTCTTTCACGGCTCTTACAAGTTGTGGTGGACTGGGACGTCGCCGCTCGCGTTCCAGGCGGGCGGCACCGCCCCTGCCGGACGCCTTGTCGAAGCCTCCTCGGTTGCATCTCTCGCACCGGTCCGACACGAACAGCTGGCAAACATGGACAGTTGAGGGGGCTCCGCGGCGCCGCCTGTGGTTTCATGGCGAGGCAAAGGTTTAGAGCGAGCTATAGAAGACCTGGGCAATAAGTTGTCCGGCCTGCTGGCAGGTCCCAGCCATGGCTGGCCCGTTTCAACCCCCATCTGTGTCATCGGCGGTCGACGCATAAGGCCAAGCTCGATACTCGCCCAGGGTTTTGTCCCATGTTTTTTCTGGGGTCGCCGCGCCCTCTGCGACGGGCCCTGCATGGGCGGCCCTGCCGGCATGGGACGTTTGGGTTTCCCCCCGTTCCGCCTCAGAGCCAGCCCACCCCTGCCAGCCCCTGGCCAGCCCTGTGCCTGGCCGAGTCCACCACCAAGCGGAGCTTGCAACGGTCCCAGATCGACTATTACTAGCCTCGGCCTGCCGGTCCTCCATATCGTTTTCCGGAGCCTCATTCCATTCATTTCCGATCATCTCAAGTCGACAGACAAGACCGTCCAAAGGTCTGCTCTCGTGTGCTTAGTCTTCTCTTCTTCTTCGCGGCTGGTACCACGCTCTTTTACTTTACTTTCGCTGTCCAACTGGTTTGGAAGCAGGACCTTCATTCTTAATCTCGACAACAACAACAACCACCGACTCACGAGGATATCTTAATTTCTTACAAGTCCGACAGTCACTACTGCAGCAGTTGCCGCTATCAGACGCCAATCCTTCAAATACCTTTTCAATCGTTGAAAAAAACAAATCATATACACCCAGCACAATGTCTCCATCAGTCGCCTTCGGTGGTCACCACTCAGCCATGTACACACCCACGAGTGATATGATGGATCGTCACGAGTACGGAGTCCAGAAGCAGCGGAAGCCCGCCTCTACAGGGGGTGGCAGAGCCTGGAGCGAGGATGAGGAGGTCTACCTCCTGCAGACACGCCTGCAGAAGATGCCATACAAGCACATCGCCGCCCACCTCAAGAAGACAGAGCTCGCATGCCGGCTACACTACCACCAGCTGAGCCACGGCAGCAACCGCCGCCGCAGGACTGCATCGGTCTCGTCCTCGTCCTCGAACCCCTCTCCCGTGCTGGCGGCAACAGTGCCCTCACCGATCATGGAGCACGACCCCCGCGAGATGACTCCCCCTCACAGCCTCGGCAGACACTCATCCCACTCGCCTGACCCTTACGTGAAGCTGCCCAGCATCATGGGCCGGTCCGAGTCGGCATCTCACCTCCCTGCCATCCTCCCCAAGCCGGTTGCCATGGGCCTGTCCCCCGAGTCCAACAGCGCCTCGGCGTATCACCACCGCATGCCCACACCCGGCCCCGACATGTCCAAGCCCCTGGAGCCGTCGGCCTTTTCGCGGCCCTCGTCTTCTCTGAGCCACTCGGAGTCACACGGCAACCTCCGCCTGGACTGCTCGTCGCTGCCTCAACCGGCTCCCTACGTCGACCTTGGCCGGCTCAGCGCCGTGTACAACAGCCACCGCGCAACCTTCTGGGGTGCCGTGGCTGCCGACTACGGCTCTGGAATGAGTCCCCAGGTGCTGGAGCAGGCATGGAAGTCTAGCCTGTCCAAGCCGGCCACGCTCGCCCCCTTTGGACCTGGCCTGCCCATGACTCCGGCTACCAGCCCCAGCGAGCGTGAGAGCTCTGTCGAGAGGCAGTACCAGGACCGGACGCGGATCAGCGCCATCCTGGGCATCAACGCCAATCCGCGCAGCTACCAGGAGCGGGAGCTGGTGCGGAGGCTCGAGGAGGGCCATGGTCAGGTGATGACCCCGACGCACGCATGAGATAGCCTCGCGCACATGGCAGCACACATAAAGCTAGATGTTTTGATGTTTGTTTCTCTTCGACCCCGTGCTCGCCATTACTCGATACATCTTTTTCGGATACCCATACGACATTTTAACTTTGACGGCCGGCATGAGCGTTCTCGGACAGGCGAAACTGATTTTTGATACTTGCGATGACACTGAAAGGTGGTGGATTGAGAGGGAGGATAGCAATACGTACCTGGACAAGGCCGGAATCTCCTGGCTAGGGGGAGGTGGAAATCAAGACACGTTGAGAAGAAGCTCTTAGCCCTCGATCCTCGTGCCTGTGTGACTGTGCAGTCCTGTGACATGATGACCACGAATGAGAATAGCGACGGCCCCCCGGCTTCGGCGGGTGGAGAAGCTGCTTTGAATTCGGCGCCTCGAGATAGGCGGAGCTGGTCCGATCCGGAGAGCAGCGGCCTTCGGTTCGGGGGTTCCCCGCCTCGCCCCCGCACTCTGTGCCGCGAGTCGCGCCCTGTCGGCGTCACTTGCATGCACCCCGCCGGGCTCGATGCGGGTGACGACGATCTGAGGACTTGGCCTGGGAGTGTCCTGGAAGTATTCCTCGAAGCCGGCTTCTTGTCGTAAGGCTCAGTAGTGTGTCGTTGATGAGCTTGGGTACCTCACGGGTCTTCGGTGCCGGCTTCAGAGCATTCACACGTATACCCTAGGGCATCCTAGTATTCAACACAGAGCTCGGATTGGAGTCTTGACAACACCGCAAGTGATGCTTGAGCTGTGTATGTACGCCTCGCCCAATACGAAACCCAATCGTCTTGAGGCTGCACACCATCCTGCAACAGTGGCCCCCGACTCGCGGTTCGGCTCGGTGCATCTCTGGTGCGAATCGTGGTAGGCACGGCAGGACAGCACAGCTCCCCCGCCCGAAAACCAGGGAGGGTCTGTCGACTCCGCATTCTCTCCAACTTTCTCCAGCACACCACTTTTCTCATCGACGTCCTCACGAGGGTGCCTGTTCTTTTCCCACACACTCTCTCACATAATTCATTGCTCCATTGCTCGTACTGCCAAGGACGACAGTGGCCCAGAGGAAAGACAGATCCAGCACGAGATCACAGAGGAAGAGAACCCCCGGGACAACAGCACACGACACGACACGATGAGCGACGTCCCCGAGGCCGAGCTGGGCGCGGGCGTGACCGACCCGAAGTCGGACGCCCAGTACATCCAGTTCAGGACGCTGCCCGCCGAGTCGGGCAAGCTGAACCGCTGGTCCAACGCGGTCACGCGGGGCCACGACTTTCCTGGTGCCCAGGTCAGTGCCGCATTTCGTTGATGCTCCAAGCAGCGTGTCCTTCTTGTCCCACACTCTGCTCTCTTTTTTTTGCCTTCAACGCTGGGGTTTCTGGATTCAGGATGATTCTGGCATTCCCAGTAGAGACGAGACGATTGAAGAGCTGGATCCCGCCCCAGCCACGCATACGGGGAGACAACATGCGGCAACGAAGAAGGACATCCTGTGTTCGGCTCGCGAGACAGACAAAGGACTGACCTGACCCGTGTTAACCATCAGGCCATGCTATACGGCGCCGGCGTGCCCAACGAGGACATGATGAAGAACGCGCCGCACGTGGGCATCGCGACCATCTGGTGGGAAGGCAACCCTTGCAAGTGAGTCTCCCTCTCGACCTGGACGTGAGATACGGTCAAATATGAATACAATAGCTAACAACACCTGAACCCAGCACCCATCGTACGCATCCGATCCTCAGCAGCTGTTCCTTGTGACATGTGCACAGCCCACAGTGGCATGTACCTGTAGGCCAACGCAGTGCTGACCATCTCCACTGACTTGCAGTCCTCGAGTTCGGCAACATCGTCAAGAAGTCCGTCGAGAAGCAGAAGATGCTCGCGTGGCAGTACAATGCCGTGGGCGTGTCTGACGCCATCACCATGGGCGGCGAGGGTGAGCATTTCCACTCCCCCTTCTCATCCCTCCCATCCTTCCCCAATCTATACTGACAACTCACACCACGTGACCCAGGCATGAGGTTCTCCCTGCAGTCGCGAGACCTCATCGCCGACTCAATTGAGACAGTGACCTGCGCACAGCACCACGACGCCAACATTGCGATCCCCGGCTGCGACAAGAACATGCCGGGCGTGGTCATGGCCGCGGCGCGGCACAACCGGCCCTTTATCATGATCTACGGCGGCACCATCCGCAAGGGGTACTCGCAGCTGCTGGAGCGCGAGGTCAACGTGAGCACGTGCTACGAGGCTTCGGGCGCCTTCGCGTACGGCCGGCTCCAGGCCGCGACGGACCCGGGCGCCAAGGGCCGCACGCCGAGCGACGTCATGTCGGACCTCGAGCACCACGCGTGCCCCGGCGCGGGCGCCTGCGGGGGCATGTACACGGCCAACACGATGGCGACGGCCATCGAGGCGATGGGGCTCACGCTGCCCGGGTCGTCCTCGTACCCGGCGCTGTCGCCGGAGAAGGCGCGCGAGTGCGAGCGCGCCGCCGAGGTCATCAAGATCACGATGGAGAAGGACATCCGGCCGCGGGACCTGCTCACGCGCGCGGCGTTTGAGAACGCGCTCGTCATCACAATGATCCTCGGCGGCAGCACCAACGGGGTGCTGCACTTCCTCGCCATGGCTAACACGGCCGAGGTGGAGCTCACGCTCGACGACGTCGCCCGCGTGAGCAACAAGACGCCGTTCCTCGCCGACCTGCAGCCCAGCGGCAAGTACATGATGGAGGACCTGTACAAGATCGGCGGGACGCCGAGCGTGCTCAAGATGCTCATTGCGGCGGGCCTGATCAACGGCGACATCCCGACCGTCACGGGCAAGACGCTCGCCGAGAACGTGGCCGACTGGCCGTCCCTGCCGCCGGACCAGAAGATCATCCGGCCCCTGTCCGACCCGATCAAGGAGTCCGGGCACATCCGGATCCTGCGGGGCAACTTTGCGCCCGAGGGCGCCGTGGCCAAGATCACGGGCAAGGAGGGGCTCAGCTTCACGGGCAAGGCGCGGGTGTTCAACAAGGAGCACGAGCTGAACGACGCGCTGACCAAGGGCGAGATCCCGCACGGCGAGAACCTCGTGCTGGTCGTGCGCTACGAGGGGCCTAAGGGCGGGCCGGGGATGCCGGAGCAGCTGCGCGCCTCGGCGGCCATCATGGGCGCCGGGCTCAAGAACATCGCCCTCGTGACCGACGGGCGGTACAGCGGCGCGAGCCACGGGTTCATCGTGGGCCACGTCACGCCCGAGGCGGCGGTCGGCGGGCCGATCGCACTGGTCCGGGACGGGGATGTGATGCTGATCGACGCGGTCACGAACCGCATCGACATCACGAGCGTCGACGACGCGGAGCTCGAAAGGCGGCGCAAGGAGTGGGTGGCGCCGCCGCCGCGGGTGAAGAGGGGCGTGCTGGCAAAGTATGCCCGGCTCGTGGGCGATGCTAGCCACGGTGCCGTGACGGATCAGTGGGATGACTAGGTTGCGGTGTGAAACAAGACTAGGTTTGTGAGAGCCGTACAGACTGTCACGCAAGTAGCATCATGTTTGAAAAGCAAGAGCTTCCGCTTCATGTCCGATAACCATGAGTCGCGTGTCTGTAAGTCACTAGTCGCATGAGAAGCCCACGCATGTACCATCACTTCAGACCTACTTGCCCTCCCTCCAGAACCGGTCCAGCGCATCCTGCCTCACCTCCCACGCCCAATGGTGACAAGTCTGATGCACCACCGGACTGACCCCCGGCCCGCCCCTCCCGCCGTCGTCCTCCTCGCTCTCGTCGCCTTCGTCCATGACGCTCCGGACCCCCGCGGCGACGTACTTCTTGAGCAGGATCCTGCGCCACCGGCCCGTCTCGCCGACGCACTTCTTCCACCGGCCGATCTGCCGCTCGTCGTCCGCGCACCGCCGGCCCATCCAGAACCGGCAGTACCACTGGAACCAGCCCCTGACGTCGTGCTCGTGGCTGATCCACCCGGCGGCCTCCCACTCCTCGATCGACTGCCCGCACGCCACGCCGTACTTGTTGACCTCCGGGTCGTACTCGGGCGAGGTGAGGTACCGGGACACGTCGAGCCCTGAGGTCCACTCGGCGGGCAGCTCGCGCCAGTCGTCCTCGATGGTGGTCCGGAGGTGGCGCGAGTACAGGGGGCGGAAGTAGGAGCCGCCGAAGCAGCCCTCGCGGAGGATGGACTCGGGGGATTTGTTGGGCGTGAAGTCTGGGTGGGAGGGGAAGCGGTATGTCCCTGTGTCGTCGTCAAATGTAGGTGGGGCTGCCTCTGGTGCCCAGGATGTCCAGCCCGCGATTATGGACGCCAGGTCTGCCCTGGGCGACTGCGAGGGTGACGAAGAGGCTGGAGGCGAGGGGATGGGCGCCTTTGGGGCTGCGGTCTTCTTGGCCGTGCGTCTGGATGTTCTGACACCACTACCGGCATCGTCCTCGTCGTAGACTGGTCGTGAGGGCGCGCTCGCGATTCGTGCCGAGGTGCGAGTTGGGCGCATGGGCTCTCTCTTGGCAGCAGTCTTTTGCCGCTTGGGAGGGCGACTGCCATCGTTGCCAGGCTGGACAGCGGGCTTCGCCTCCGACCTGAGTCCCAAGTCGCGGACGAGGGCTGCATTGTGCTTGATGTTTTGCAGGCGGCGTGCCTCGTAGCTGGACATGGCCGAAGACGTCTGGGATACCAAGTCTCGGGGATAAGTTCAGGGCCGTGCTGGTGCCCAATGGTCGTGTATACTTTGGTAGTTGACGGTTGATTGTTCGCGTCGACAGACGCAGTGGTGGAAGTTGTGGTGACGTCAGTTTCAGGGTCCAGGCACAGTGGATCACGGACGCGCCCCGGCCCTGACGCGCTCCTCCACGCCTTGATCACCCTTGAACTCACAACTACACCAGATCCAGATACTCAACCTCGACGCCTTTGCGCCTGAGCTCGTCAAACTCGACATCCAGCACGTGCGGGTATCTCGCATACTCCCGGACCTCGAACCCCTTCGTCCTCAGGATCTCGGCCGGGTCGCCCAGGATGCTGCCGTCACGCGTGTTGCGCATGCACATCGGATACTGGTCGATCCCGGGCACCGACTCGGCGTCGTAGGACTGCCACTCGGCGGCCCAGGGCCCGTGGATGGCTTCGCCCTCCATCAGTCCCGGCACCAGCACGGGGCCCACGACCTGCCACTTGCCAGGCTGCCCTGGTGCGCCCGCGGGCCGCAGCAGCAGCGGCTTCTTGCTGCCGAGGACGACACTCACAACGTCCCCGGCCAGCGCCGCCCTGGGTCCCAGGCCCATGTAGCCCTCTTCTGTCCAGAAGTAGCACCGGCCGATGAGCATGCTGTAGCTGTGACTCTCGAACAGAGCCCCGGCGCCGGCTCTGGTCCTGGCTCTGCCTCCGTCCGCGATGGGCTCTGCGCTGCCCAGCACCGCCGTCTCCATGTAGCTCACCATGGCCTGGGTTGTCACGTTGGTCGTCTCGGCCACCTCGTAGTGCTCGGCATATGGGCCGCAGCCGCTGACATGGCACAATGCTTCGACGAGCGTGCCACCCCCGACGTACTCGCTCTGCCAGGCCCGCCCTTCCGCCATCTTCCTCAGGGCCCTATGCGCCGACCACCGGCCTGTTGTCTTGTCCTTGAAGTCACGTGGGTTGACAACCGCTGAGACAACACCGGCCCTGACCCCGGCGGCTCGCAGAGTACCGCCCGGGACCTCCTGCGCCTGCGCTGACAGCCACGCGCAGGCACTCCATCCACTGCAGATGGGCGAGAAGACCTGCTCGGGCCTCGACCAGTCGGGTACCCACGTCGACAGGCCCGGGAGCGACAACGAGGCCAGCTCGCACCCGCTCAGGAACGACAGGTCGCGCTTCTGCGTGGCCAGGCCCGCCGCCACCTGCCTGTACACGTCAGCCACGGGCTTGAGGTAATCTGGTTTCAGCCCGACCAGGCGCTCGTCAGCCGGGAGGATCTCCTGGATCGCATAGACGACATCCCTGGGGTCCTTGAAGCCGACCTCGTGCATGCAGCCGCGCAGGTCCCCGTAGCTCATCCCGTCCTGCTCCACCGCGCACAGCCGTGAGACCAGCTCGCGCCGGCGCATGAACTCCTTGCTGATCGCGACAGGTGCCTTCCATGTGCAGCGGTGCAGCAGGTAGACAAAGGCGCTGACCTCGGCCCACTGGACGGTCTTGTGGCCGCACACGACCCGCGGGGCCCGCGAAAGCACGAGCTCCTGCCGTACCCACAGCCTGCTGAACCACGACCGCCCGAGGAGCGCGAAGACAGCCTTCTTGTCCTGGTCGCTGCGCTCCGTGGCCGGTCCGCCCCACGCGCGCCGGAAGGCGCTGACTTCGGCGGCCGGCGCGATGGTGCGCAGATAGTAGTTGACGTCGAGCCTGCTGCCCACCTCCTGCACCAGGGCCAGGGCGCGGTCGCTGTCGTCGGCGGCGGGGCCCAGCCAGATCGTGGTGGTCGCTGCCCGGCGGTAGACGTGGCCCATCATGGCGACCTGCTCGCCGCGCTCCACCAGGTTGCTCTGGTCGATACAGAGCGCGTCGATGAAGAAGCGGCGGGGTTGGTCTGCTGATCTCAGGTGCCGGAGTGCCTGCTCCAGGTTGCGCGTGACCATGATGCGGTTGCCGCTACCCGACGACGCGGGCGGGCGGTCGACGTAGACTGGTAGAGGATCGTCCTCAGATCCCCAGGTGTACGACAGGCATTCGTAGCTGAGGGAATCTGCTTGCATCGTCATGTCGTCTTGTTTGCCACTGGTGCTCCCCTGACTTGTTCCCACCGGTGCCCCGTCGACATTGTCCAAGGTGACCTCCTCGAGCGAGACCACAATGTCCTCGGAGACGGTGCCTGGGTGTATGGTGACAAGCCGTATCATGCGCCGTTCCGAGTCGAGCGGCCGGTACTTGTATGTCGTCGTCATGCTGTCGTTGTGATCAGACTTGCTTCGCTTCATCCTCTGTGTTGAAATGAGGTGGTAGATCCTCTTGCTTACAACAGAAAAGGGACGGCATTGTCGTGAGCAGTGCTTACTACCCAAGAGTACCTAATCCCGGCGGGGTAGAGCAGGGATATACCAGCGACTTGGCGATCCGCGCAGGAGCAAGATCAGAGCAGGGGTGTATACTCAGAAGAAGCCAAAAAAACAAAAAGCTGGAAAGTTTGATTGAAACCGTTAAGCATGTAAGCCACAAGACAGATATCATCATTTTCCTGCAGCCGACCTCGGATTATCACACGTGAGACCCTGCCTCAGTAGTTCCTCACCCTCCCGTCGGGTCCTGGCCCTGTCTTCCGCCGTAGGCTTCCTGGGGATGTCGATGGCGGCAGGGTGGTACAGGTCCCATTCCGAGACATGACGCCCGTCGACGCCCACCAAAACGTCGGGCAGTCTCTCCAGCCCGACGTACTCCCTGATCTGAGCCGGGCCGAGCCTGCGCGCGTCGAGGACGTTGCGCTCGCCGTCGAAGGTGCGGAGCACGCCGTCAAGACCTAGTGCCCATAGGCCGTCGAGACTGCTCTTCATATCTTTGGTGAGTTCACTGAGAGGAAGCACATCATCGGCGGACTGGGAGAGTGGGAGCGCAGCGTTGGTCTTGCCCTGCGGGAGATGGTCAGCTTGGCTTCAGAAATTTGGATCCTGGGCTACCTGCCTGAGCTTCATTAGCCATGATGCGAGGGGCCAGGTCAAGAGAAGAAATCCGAATTGTGTGCTGAGAAGTGTGGAGGACGAAGCATGGATCAACAAGGGACGGGCCGGGCACAACACGCCACTCATATCTCGCACAGGCGAGCACAACCAACAAGGATGACGTAGGTGTACATGCGCCCGGACAATGCCCACGGGCTCCGTGGGAAGACTTCTCACTCCTTTGCCAGAAGATGGGAGGTGGTTGGCTGTCACGTAAGACCATCCTGGCAAGGATCACCCAGAGAGCGCTCTTAGTTTTCCGGGTTCGCCCGCGCAACAGTATCTGTTGGCATGATTGAGCAGACTGCTCTCTGTGATTCCAGCCAAGAGCGGAGGACTTGTTTTTCTGGCTTGCCTATTCATGAACGCCCCGCACACACACTCATGCCCCTTGCGACCAACCAGCATGCTGTAGTCTCGGACCGCGACCTGGTTTACGATGTGTCTCTGAGCCAAGGTTGGAAGGTTGGATATCTTGCGGCAATTCTCGCACTCCTCGCCTGGGTTTGGATGTACCACTTGTTGCAGCCCGAAATCGTGGCAGAGTCTACCTATTCGCCGGTCCTGAGCTGATACTGGCGCAGTGCATCGGCCGAAGGAAGGAAGAAGACGGGATGACTGCTTGCTATAACGACCGCCTGTAAGGCATCGCCATGAACACCATGACGTTCTTGTTGTCCTGGTATTATGCCGGCTATACTGGGTAGTAAGGATGCCTCTATTCGCGTCTAGTCTTAGCAGTGGAAAAGACCCGGAAGGCAAGGATGGGGGTTGATTCCGAGAGAAAAGCGTGATTGAGAAGAAGCTAAGTATACTTCTCTAACTTCCGGGGCGGTCGAATTAGGCCTGTGCCCATGATGCCCGAACGCAGACAGCGTAGGAGGTTCATTTTGGGGTATATCTTGTACAAGGGCGGATGAGCTGTTGCCAGGATTGAGGGCTTCTGGTATTGAAGTTCAAGGACAGCTACGTAAGCTATATCATTCATGGCATTACTGTGTATACGAGACGTCTCTAGTACCTTTTCACGAATGCAGAACCCTCTCATTTGTAAATTAGGAATCCCTATTTTGTATATACTAGTGAATTAAGTGTTTATGTCCACCGGCTGCGATTCGCACTGCTACTGGGTGCAATAGCTAAGACTACAACCCAGACTAAGATCTTTCAACATGTCATGCCTATCTCGCACGCTGTGACGTTGCAAATCTTCTGTGAACTGCTGGACTTGTGTATACCATGGCGGGGCTTTTCGGCGAACCCGCCCCGGCTGGCCGGCAGGTCAATGCGAACTCGTAAAACCCTTGTTGAAGTCTTGACACTATTCTGAGAGAAGAAGGTGAATCTGTGAAAGGAGGAGTGAGTTCGGCATCGAGGACAACTGCGTCCGGAAGGCGAGCGGAGTATGGCGCCATAATTAGCTAAGATCCGACCAGACACGGAGGTTGAGGGATGCTCTTTGATGGCTGCCTAGAGACCGTAGGATCAGGCAGCTATATGCCGTGTCCAGGATTAGGACTGGTGACGCTGTGAGCGTGAGCGAGGCCCATGTCTGGTCGGCCGTCCGTCCTTTGTGCCGGCCGCCCCATCGTGATCCCTGCTCGTAGGGCTGGACAAGCGACGGGCCACGGCAGGGGTCCGCGCCGGCGGAGTTAACCATACGACGGGAGTTGTCTGATTGGCGGCCCTGTCTGGTCGGACCTTGCCGGACGGAGGTGGTCGGGCGAGGCCAGACGTCGCCTGCCGGCCACGACCAACGCCTCTGCATACAAATGCAACCGCCCATACGAGGAGGGTGTCCTGATTGAGCCATCCGTCTCGCTGCTTCTCCCCGGCCAGGCTGCCTGCAGCCCTTTGTCATCACCTTATCCGCCGTAGACGCACTATACGACGCAGCTCGGCATCGGCCCGGCCCGTCGTGAGCTCGAGCCCTGAGTCCAGACCGTGTGTAAGCCGGAGGTGCTGTGCCGGCTCGGGCCGAGATGACGGCCCCCAAGTTCCCGCGCCGCCGGGCGCCGCACGCCAAGGTGGCGACAGGCTGCTATTCGTGCAAGAAGCGGCGCATCAAGTGCGACGAGGCGCGGCCCGTGTGCATCAAGTGCACCAAGGCCGGCTTCGAGTGCGAGTTTCCTCCTCCGCCCAATGCGGCCTCATCAGGCACCACCACCTGCAGCAGTGCCTCACCAGGCATCAGCGTCATCTGCCGGCCGCCCTCGGCGCCGGCCCTGCGCCTCTCGCCTGCCGAGACCGTCTACTGGGACTTCTTCCGCGCCTCGGTCGTCCACGACCTGGCCACCCACTCGGCCGCGCCCCGCGACCTCACCCGCACCATCCTGCGCGAGTTCTCCCGCGACCCCGTCGTCCGCCTCTCCATCATCGCCATTGGCGCTCTCGCCATCGCCAACCGCGGGCCCTGCCCGGACACAGACACGTACAAGGCCCTCATGATCAACCACTCCACCTGGCGCGACGCCGTCAGCTACCACTCGCGCGCTATTGCCGCCTTCCGCGCCCAGCTCTCTGGCCCCGGCGCCTCGTCCACCTCGCCCCGCAGCATCCTTATTGTCACCGTCCTCTTCATGATCTTCGAGCTCGCCCAGGGCAACACAGACGCTGTCGACAGCCTCACCTCGGTCGCCCTCTCTACCCTCAAGGACCCCCTCCGCCTCCAGGCCGACACCACCTCCGCCTCTACCCTGCCCGCGAAGGTCGACGACTCGGGCATTACCGCCCTCGAGAACCTCTTCTCCCTCATCGCCGCCTACGGCGCCCATGCCTTCCCCGCCTACACCAGCCAGAGAGAGCGCATCTCCAGTCTCGACATCAACGCCCTCAAGTCTGCCGTGCCCGGCGGCCTCCCCGCCGACAACTACCTGCCCATCCATGATGCCCTGATCCACTGGGAGGCCTTTGTCAGCAGGGCGACGCTGTGGGGGTGTCGCACGTACGCCCTCATCAACCGGAAGCAGGAGGCCGCCCGCGACAAGCGCCTGCGGGCCGGCCACAAGCGCTTCACCACCCAGCTGCTCCAGTGGGAGGCCATCATGAAGGCGAGCATCGCCCGCGAGACCACGGAAGAGGGCCACCTGGCCTGGCTCGAGCTGCTCTTCGGCTGCAACGTGCTGTACATCTTTGCCGCCTCGGCGCTCGACGTCGACGAGTGCCGCTACGACGCGCATATCGACCGCTTCCGCGCCGCGATGGACTTCATCGAGAAGCGTGTGGCCGCTATCATGATGAAGCAGCAGCAGCAGGAATGCTGTCCAAAGTCGTCCGCCTCCAACAGCGCCCAGCAGTCACCAACGGGGTCGGTACCGGCAGCCTCTGCGCCTGAAGGTGACGCAGAAGAACCGGCACCATCGCATCCCGGCCCTTCACCAACCGCGCCACCCGAGACAGAGAGTCCAATCCCAATCCCGTCTTTCTCGATGCCGATCCTGAACAGCCGCCTCTTGCAGTCTCTTGCCATAATCATGCGCTCCTGCCGTGACAGAGATCTGCGCTACCGCATCATGGCCCTCGCGGAGCTCGTCACGACGCCAGTCTCGACCTGGGACGACAAGGCCATGTTCATCGGCTCCAAGGTGATGGTCGAGCTCGAGGAGAAGAGAAGGGTCAGCAGGCCGGTCACGAGTGACCCCAGCTCAACGGTCGAGATTGACACCACTGAGAAACGCGATGACTCTAATCCAGTTACCGCACATGATGACTGTGGCCAGAACTCGGGCGAGCCAGCCGAGCTCCTCCTCGATCGTACGGTCAAGGGCCTCCCTTTGGAAACTCGCATCCAATGGGCCAATTCGGAGTGGACACAGGGTCATACTGAGCTAAAATTGAGATTCTTCTATCCAGCGACCGGAGAGTGGGCGAAGGCCAGTATTGAGCGTGGCGGCGAGTACGAATACTTGCTACGACAGTGAGCAAAACAGATCAAGCGTGTCCTATTTAACAGAGTCGACCACTGGCAGCCCCAATGAGGGAGTCACTGCGCATTCTTGGTACCTCATCCTCGGCACCTCATTGGAAAGTCTCCCGTCGACAAAACCCCGCAAGCTTAGTGTCCCCGGAATCTACAAGTCCAGGACAGCCTGGACGCAGCCGGGCGAGATCTTCTCCAGCTCCCCCCGCACGCCATCCCAGCACTTCTGGCCGTCATCACTGCGCAGCCACGGCGGCAGTTTCTCACTAGACACCAAACAAGTCAGCGCGCTGTGGGTTTTCATTCGATGGGGCAATAAGCAAGAGGATACATACTCTGCAATCTCGCAGCCATCAAGGTACCGCCCGTGGCTCTGCACCCCGGCCAGCGCGCCGTGAAGCAGCGTGCGGCTGCCCTGCTCCGCGGTGCGGCCGTGGTCCTCGCGGTCCGCGGCGAGCCGCGCGCGGAACTCGGGCGGCGCGTGCCGGTCGAGCTCCGTGACACACAGGCCCGGGCAGAGCGCGTTGACGACGACGCCCGTGCGGCCGACGGGCGCGATCTGCTGCGCGAGGAAGCGCACCGTCTGGGTGAGGACGATCTTGCTCAGGGGGTATCTGCAATACGATGCGTGCGCCGGTCAGACGTGAAAACATGGAGAGAGGGAAGGGGGGTTTGAACGGCGTATCGGACCATCGAAAAGATTCACAGAAAGACGTACACTGCGAGATTATCTCCCATGCCATTGAGCCCAGCGACTGGTTGTTCCTTGATTTTTTCCCAGGCCGCTTCGAGCTGGAACCCGGCTCCGCTGGAGACGAAGCTGAGGTGCGGCCGCGCGGCACCACCGCCGCTGGCTGTGGCAGCGTCGTCGTCGTCGTCGTAGTACCTGCTCGCCGTCTCGCTCATCTGGGGCAGCAGGAGCACGCCCAGCAGGACCGTGCCCAGGACGTTGACCGTGAGGCAGAGCGGGTGGCCCTCGGCCTGGCTGCCGGCCGCCGCGACGCCGGCGTTCTGGATCACCACGTCGAGCCGGTCGAGCTCCGCGCGCGCCCGGGCCGCGAAGGCCTGGACGGACGCGTACGAGGCGAGGTCGAGGGGCCATACTTCCAGTGCCGTCTGGGATCCGGCTGCCTGGAGTGCAGCAGAGGAGAGCAGCTCCGTCCTGGCTTTCTCCCCGGCCTCGACGTTGCGCACGGCCATGACGACCCGCGCCGCGTGGTTCGCGACGAGGTGCCGCGCGGCCTCGTAACCCAGGCCCGTATTGGCGCCGGTCACGATGAACGTGCGGCCGCGGCAGAGGGCAGGCGTGACTACGAGGGGGAGGTCGACGGTTTGAGTTGATGACACATTTGTGTCGAGCTTTGCAGACGCCATGATGAAGATAAATGTAGCCGCGTGGAGGTTGGAGTGGTGTAAGTGGGTGGTGTTTGTCGGCGTGCTTGTCTGGAGCAGCGCAGTCTTCGTTGTGATTGTTGGTGATGGAAAGCAAATCTGAATACGATCAGGAGACGAACGGATGTATTTTATATTGTTCGCCTCCTTTGTCTTGATAGCATGAACAAACTTGCTGGTCCATCGTGTCGGGCGCCGCTGCGGCTCATTACAAGTGCGAATGTATTTGTTAACTCCGCAAACTGGCCACTGCCCATTTTCCTCCGCACAAACCAATAAGTCTCCAAGTGGCCTTCCAATTTCCGACCAAACACCTGCATTTTCTCCTATTGTACACGGAATTATGGCTCTTTTCCACAGGATGCCCGCAACTTCCAGCAGCCCCGCCCCGCATACGTTCCCGAGACTATTTCCCCGATCAGGACTAGCTCCCGGCGATTAGCCCCCTGTATCCCGCTCCTCATAAGCCCGGGGCGCCGTTCGAGATTGACTTCCCGATTCGGCAAGGGGGGGGGGGGAACCTGGCCCGTCCGTCGCGCTAACTTGCACGACCGCTCAGCGCCTCATTGGTGTCTCAATCTGGCGTGAACTGTCACTTTGATCACATGGAAGCTGCAGGTAGTGAAGGTGAATCACGGTCAAGCAGTTTCCACTGTCAGACGAGGACTACCCTTTGCTGATTCGCAGCATCGGCCACCTCGCCGTCCATGATCCCGTGCACATAGCACTCCCCCACCAGCTGGTACGCCTGCTCAGTGACGGCATCAGTGCCTTCCACCTGCACGGCCCTGACCACCATAGGCACTGCCTGCCCAGGGATCACCGCGATGCGGTCGCCCGGCTCCGTCCGAGGCGGCACGACACAAACACGCCCGTCCGCCGTGAACCCCACCCTCCGTGACATGCACCGCAGCTGCACCGTCGTCACCCACAGCGACACGAGCACCAACGCGTCGTGCTTGCTTAGGTCCTCCAGCGCCTGGTCGTCCTTGGCGCGGTCCTGCGCGCTCCCGACCTTCGTCTCGCACAGGACCTGCATCGCCCACCGGTAGTGGCTCCCGTACCGGTCCGCGGCCGGCCTGGCAAATGGCCTGATGCCGGGACGGGCCTCATTTGTGCCCGTGTCCGCCATCATGCTGCGCCACACCACTTCCTCGGCGGGCTGGCCAGTGTGCGGGCACTTCTGATCCTCACCGCCAAGCCAGCTGATGATGGACTTGCGGGCGTCTCGTAGCCAGTCTGCCGTCAGGTCCGAGATGGCCGTGTTGTCGATAGCGAGCGGGTTGGCGAGGTCGACGGGACGACGGAACTCGGTGCCTAGGCTGTCTATCGGCTCCGGGAGGATAATGGCGTCCAGCTCAAGGCACGAGTCGCCGACGATGCTCACGTCGGTCGGCAGAAGCGTGCCAGCAGCCGCGGGCCCAGGAGCATCTCCCGGCAACACTGCTAGGACTGAGCGACCGACAGTGCTCCAATCGGGCGCCCACGAGGGCAGGGGCTCAATCGCCCGAGGCCACCCGATTCCTGCGCAGAGGAGGAGATGAAGAGCTACCGACGCCCCCTGCCCCGCTAAATAGACCGCAGCATCAGTGTAAACCTGGATCACTGGCTTCGTGTAGTCGGGTACGATGAGCGGGTCGTACTGGTCTGCCGCGACGTCCCAGAGTGCAAAGACCTTGTCCCGCGCATCAGTCGCCTGCAGTGTCCAGCACTTTATCATTGCCGAATCGAGCGATGGCGGGCGGCCCGATAGGACCAGCTGGCGGACCTCATCAATGACGATCATCTGCTGGGCGTTGATGATGGCTCCACGCTTCTTTCCGACCACGGGCGAGTCCTCGACGAAGGTGCTCAACTCGTGGGCGAGCAGAATCTTGGCGTAGACTCTGCTGAGCGTTTCCCAGAGGAGAAGCGACCCGCCATACATGACATGCACGTCCTTCTGGGCCGAGGTCTCCTGTACCATCCAGACGCGCGTGAAGTAGGGGTGTTCCAGGAGGTCTCCGAGCGCCAGCCACCGTGGTGATCGCCTCTGCGAGCTGTAGCGCTTGAAGAGGGCGCGATCGTCGAAGGGCTCGTGCTCGAAGACGTAGTTGAGCTCCAGGACGAGATCGATCGCGAGGTCAGCGTTGGGCGCGGTCCCAAGCCAGACCGCCACGCGGACTGCGCGCCTGTAGATGCGCGCCATGGTCTGCACATGCCAGCTCTTCTCGACCGGGTCGTCCTGGTTGATGCAGATGGAGTCGATCCACACGGGGCGGGGCTTGTAGATTGGCGAGCAGTCGGACAGGAGATCATGGGCATTCTTGGTCGTGCGGAACGGGCGGCCATCGATGTAGATGACATGCGTCCTCTGGGCGCCGTTCCAGGTGTACGACATGGCCTCGAACGCAGGTACTGCGTTGTCGAGGTCTACATGCACCATGGTGCAGCGGACCACTTTCGAGTTCCCCCGCGGCAGGATGTGCAAGAGACGGATCTGGCCCGTACTGGTGAGCGGCTTGTGGGTGTAAAGCTCTTGCTCCGCATGGCGAGCAGGATTTATCTCGTCGGGAGGGTCGAATTCCTGGGCAGGCCAGCCATCGATCCAACTCTGGATCACGAGCCCGCGGTCAAACACGACCTTGCCTGTCGCGCGCCATGCAGGCTCGATGGAGGTTACCCAGAGCTGCCAGCCTTGGACCTTGGACCATCTCCAGAGTACGACGAGGAAGAGCGTGGCCAAGGGGAGCTTCCACAGCAGGCCGAGGAAGGCCATCAGGGAGGTGCGAGACCAGATCCAGCGGGGTGCCTGGTCGATGCCGACGAGCAAGACGTGGCAGGTCCATGCTGGGTGGTGGAAGAGGACGCAGAAAAAGAGGTAGCAGGCCGGGAGAGCCGTCTGGCGATGGACGAAGTAACGGGCTTCGGCATAAGGCAGGGCGAGATCGGTAAAGACGAGAGGGTGAGCGAACTGGGCGAGGGTGACACTGGTGGTGAAGACCCAGGTCGGGGCGGTGATGCCGAGGAGCCACTCGCAGAGGAGGGCAAAGGGGAAGACGACGCGGCCCTGGCGGACGACGACGGCGGCCAGCACCACCAGCCAGACCCGACCGATGCGGTCGGCGGCATAGTCGAGAAGGGTGGTGGCTGCGGCGGAGGCGATCCAAGGCGAGAGGCGGGCGAAGGCTAGGAGAGCGGAGGTGGCGATGGAGGCCATGGCGAGGGAAGACTGAGCAGAGTCATTGCGGGTGAGGAGGACATTGCCGGGGCTATGGGTCAGGGCGAAAAGAGAGAGGCAGGCCCTCCGGATGACGACGACGACGTCGAGACGTGGGGGCAGACGATGACATCGCAAGGCATACTCGGTACGGAGTGCTCGCACCCAGCTGAGTGTTGGACTGCGGGGTTTGGTGTTCACTGCCTGCCTCATCGGAGCCCCCCCCCCCCTGCCACGCCTTCAGGGTCCTTCCTGCCAAATTACCCTAAAAGCCCGGGCCGCCAAGCGCCAACCACCGCGGCCGCCTCGTGCTGTGCCTCTCCGTCCTTCCCCGTCCTTGTCCCCCGGCTGCCTTGTCTCGTCAGCCCGGGCCGTGCCTCTGCTGACGGCCGCCCGCCCGTCACGTCTTCACCTTCTGCCAGCATGCACAACCCGCGGCCACCACGGTTCCTGCCGACACCTCGCCTGCCATGATCTATGGCGACCTCCAGCGCCGCCTCCGTCCCCTGCGCGCCGAGCTGAGGCGTCGCCCGCGCCTGCGCGCCCTCCTCGTCGCCTGCCTCGCTGTCACCGCCCTCTACACCCTCTACCACCACTGCCTCGCACGCCACGACCTCTGGGCAAAGTACTCGCCTACCCGCTTCGACAAGCGCTTTGACGCCGCCGCCGACGCCATTGCCCGCCACAACTGGGCCCTCAGCCTCGACACCCACGAGTCCCGTCCGGTCCTCGACCACCAGGACCAGTGGCGTCGCCTCGGTGGCGGCTTCGAGGGCGACGTCTTCCGCCTCAATGGCTCCGTCATCAAGACCTTCAACGTCCGCCGCAGCCCCCTGCGCAACTGCGTGCCCGGCGCCGCCCTCGAGACGCGCTGGCCTGCAGAGATCCCGGCCTCGGTCCTCCTCGGCGGCATGCGCGATGACCTCCGCGACGAAGACGACTTCCTCCCTGTCAAGGACTACTTCCTCACGTCGCCCACGAACCACGCCAAGGCTAGCTGGCACCTCGTCATGCCGCATCTCGAGGGCGGCAGCCTGCTGCACCTCGCGGACAGGCTGCGCGCGCTCGGCTTCGGTTACCGCCAGCTCGACGCCATGTTCCGCCCTTCTCTGAACCGACTGCTTGCCGCGCTCGACAAGGTCCACAACCAGTACAGCCTCTGCCACGACGACATCAAGCCCGAGAACATTTTCGTCGCGAGCTTCTCCCAGGCCAGCACGCCGCAGACCGACACCCACTGGCTGCTGGGCGACCTGGGCTCCGTGCGCAGCTGGGTCAACCCGTACCACGCCTCGCGCCTGTGGCAGCGCGAGAGCGGGCAGCTTGCGGACTGCCGGACCAACGACGCGATCCGGCTCGTCAAGACATACGTCATGTTCCTGCGGGTGTCCGTGGCCGACACTGCGCCCTTTGACGATGCGTTCTGGGCGGGCGGCGAGCCCTGGAGCCACCTCTACTGGTGGGCGACCCGCGGCCCCGTGCCGGGCTCCATCGCCGCGAGCAGCCTGCGGGAGAAGTCGCTCGAAGTGGCGCCGCGTGGCGTCGACGAGTATCACGAGCAGGAGCACGGGATATGGTCACTGCGGTGTCTGCTGAACAGTGCCTGCGTGCAGACGGCTACGGAGAAGGAGCTCCAGACGCAGATGGTTGTCAAGGAGTCGCGCGCGCGGCGCTTCGGGCTGACTGGGATATTCGGGCTGCCATCGACGTCATGCTGATGTGGTTTGTTGCAGCGGTCAGGCGAGCACTAAGCGCAGCATATAGTTTTACGACTTACGAGAAATAGAGGTATATATCCTGCCTGTTTAATCATCCGCGTAGCTTACAGCAGAAGCCAAACTCGCAAGAAAAAGGACCGCTACTTTGCCTCCCCCCCAGATGTCACTGACCCCTTAATACCCCCTCCCCTTGTCGACCCTGTTCAGGAACTCGCCCTTGCCCTCGCTCAGCCGCTCCAGGTTCGCAAACAGGATCTCGCCCAGCCGCGCCCCGTAGCTCTTCGAGTGCCCGCTGACGTGCGGCGTGATGATGACATTCTTCCTGCCCCACAGCGCGTGCCCGTCCGTCAGCGGCTCCGGGTCCGTGACGTCGAGCGCGGCGCCCCGGATCCACCCTTCGTCGAGGGCCTCGATCAGCGCGTCGGTGCTGAGCACGGGTCCGCGGCCGATGTTGCTGACATAGGTCCTGCGCTTCTTTAGCAGCTGGAGCTGTTCCCGTCCGATGAGCCCCGTGGTGGCCGGGGTCAGCGGCACCGCGATGACGAGCAGGTCCAGGTCCGAGTCCAGGAACGCGGCCAGGTCCCCCGAGAACCACCGCGCCGGGAGCGTGCCGTCCGGGTCGCCGAGCCCCGGTGGGCAGTACGCGTGGTCCTTGCGCGACGCGGGGGTGTCGCGCGGGCGGTTCGTGTAGGCGTGCACGCTCATGCCCATGGCCGTGGCGACGCGGGCGACCTGCCGCCCGATGGCGCCGTAGCCGAGGATTCCGCTGTGGAAAAAAGAGGTGGAAGATGATTAGATGGAGGGAGATTAGGAGAGGGAAGGGGAGTGGTGGTGCGGGGCCACTTACACGCGCTGGCCGACGGTGTCGTCGATGTGCTGGATGGTCTCTGGGTCGCGGACCCATTTGGCTTCTTTTTGGCGGTCGAGATAGTAGGGGACTATCCGGAGGGGTTACTTGGGCTAGCTCCCTGAAACGAAAGGGTGCAGAGGGAGACTTACTTTGATGCTGGTGAGCGAGGAACGTGGCAATAACCCATTCTGATATCTGCGGGCTGTGACATCGAGGAATGTCAGCTGGTGAACACCTCCTCCAAGAGGTAAGAAGTGGAATTTCAATACGGAGGACCGCCATGAGCGCTGCAAGTCTATACGCGACCAGATTCCTGGACCATGTGCGACTGACACATTCGAGGTTCACCGCACCAAACCACGACGCACAAAGCTTAAAGAAACTCACCCGTGCACTCCATTCGCCGTGCAAAACGCAATCTCGGTATCCTTGAAAATCGGCTTCCCGAGGACGTAGTTTGCGCCTGCGCTCTGGAGCTGGACGAGCTCAAGCTTGGGGGCCTGCCCGACCTCGGGGAAGTTCGGCCCCGTCACGAATACCGTCACCGTGGACCAGTCGATGGCGTCCTGGCCGGTCTCCTCGAGCTCCGCGGCCGAGGGGATCTGGGGCTTGGCCCAGACGTTCCAGTCGACGTGCTGTACGATCAGGCCCGGGAAGCGCTTGACGAGCCGCTCGCGGTAGGCCGGGTCCTCCTTGAAGGGCGAGAGGAGGACGACCTTGTGTCCGTTCAGGTCGTGGTTTGGGGCTGAGCCGCCGGTGCCGGCGGACGGGCCGGCGTGGTGGGGCGGAGGTGGTGCTTCGCCCATTGTTGCTGGTCTTGTACGTACGCGTAGTCACTTTGATCTCGTGGTGATAGTGAGTCCCCGAAGTTAGAGAAGAAGAGAGAGCAGGAAGGACCAGCTGTTGTCGTCGGGACGGGCTCGAGGAGCGATAAGAGAGGAGGGGTGGACGACTGTGGACCCCTGCGGCGCTGACATCGCCGGACCCACGCCCCTGGGAGGTCGGAGCAGTCGGGATCCATCGCCGGCCGGCCGATGCCTGCGGGAGTCAGCGCTTGCGCAAGTTGGCGGCATATGAGCTAATCGCCCGGAGGCTGCCACCATCTTGCGCATGCGTGGTGTTATCCGGCTGCGGCGGAGGCATAGGTGATGGGCCCTCCCTCAAAACGGCTGCGGGTCCAGCCTTGCTCACTGGTCATATCGTCAAGCAACCTCCTCGAAGGAGTACCATTCCGCGGCTGGGTGTCATCCGCTGTCTGCCGCACAGCGTGCCCACGTTCTCCGGACATCTTTGTCGATTGGTGGCATCCGGGACCGCTTACTTTCGACCTCACGTGAGACGCTCTAGAAATACTAATTGTTCTGACGTGAGTTGGGGCGTTTGGAAGGCATTGGCCATGGCAATGCTCCGGACGTGCCAGCCTCCAAGGCAACAACCCCAAAAGGGCGTGCACAGCTCCACGCCTGCCCCGTGCAGGCAAATGCCATAACCACAGCAACAAAGCACGATCGGAGCAAAACTTGAGATCATCACGAGCTTCAATACAGCAAAAATTGCAGGACTTTCAGAGGATAAATTGCCGGAAACGGCAAAAGAAACTGCTCAGTATGAGGGTTGAACTCATGACCTTCGCATTACTTGATGTGTCGCCATGGCGAGATATTAGTACGACGCTCTAACCAACTGAGCTAACCGAGCTGTGACTCCAATCATTTTCTGATCAGTCGGTGGTGGTTTGATGAAAGAGCGAGAGCGTAACCAGCTTTATAAAGAATATATTATGTGCCATGAAGCAGTTGATGTCTCGGTTGGCTTTATTACTTGCAACACTGGACGGAGGTTCGGGGTTGATTCTGGAATCTCTTTGCTAGAGACTCAGCCTCTTCTCTGTCTTGTTCGCAAACAAAGCAATCACACTGATCAAAGCCTCCAATCTCAACCCCCACCATAATCATTACCCGCCAACAAACACACCAAACACTTGGCGCCTGCTGCTGCCTGTTAACTGAACAAGCAATTGTTGCCTACCTTAAGAGAGTTGCCTGTTCAAATGGCCCAATGATACGATCTCTTTGTCCACGCCTCGGCTCTCTACGAGCTGCTTCCAGACCTCTCCTCCGACCCAACCGCTCCTTGTGGCTTCCACACTTCACCTCGAGCCCCTCCAGCACAATGACGCACAAGACATCCATATCCGAGTTCCGCGAGCTCGTCAACTCGAGCAGCCGCGTGCTCGCCCTCTGCGGAGCCGGGCTTTCAGCGGCGTCGGGGCTGCCTACTTTTCGCGGCGCCGGCGGCCTCTGGCGGAATCACGAGTCGACGTCGCTCGCCACGCCGGACGCCTTCGAGGAGAACCCGGCGCTCGTCTGGCTGTTCTACGCGTGGCGGCGGCACATGGCTCTGAAGGCGAAGCCGAATCGCGGGCATGTCGCCCTTGCGAAGCTGGCGCAGAAGAATGAGAATTTCCTGTGCCTGACGCAGAACGTAGATGGTAAGGTGATATTCTTTTAATTTCCAATGTTTCATTGTTTTTAGCGTCATGAGCAAACTAACAGATGGCGTCTCCTGCGCAATACCAGGCCTCGCCCAGCGAGCAGGACATCCAGAGGCCCAGCTCAAGCCCCTGCACGGCAACATCCTCACCATAAAGTGCTTCGACGAGTGCGGCTACGTCCAGCAGCACAACACAGACGACCCTCTCTGCCCGGCCCTGGCGCCCGCAGCGGAGGACTACCCGCCGGACCAGACGATGCCACTGCTCGACCCATCCGTGCCCGTGCCGCCCATCGACGTGGCCGATCTGCCGCACTGCCCCAGCTGCAAGACGGGCCTGCTGCGCCCGGGCGTGGTGTGGTTCGGCGAGTCGCTCGACAGCGACATGCTCATGGGCGTCGACAACTGGATCTACCGCGGCGGGATCGACCTGATGCTCGTGATCGGGACCGCGGCCGCCGTGTACCCGGCCGCAGGGTACACCCGCAAGGCGCAGAGGAAAGGCGCCGTGGTGGCGGTGATCAACCCGGATGCCGACTCCGCGGACGGGCTGACGGAGAATGATTTCTTCTTCCAGGGCGATGCTGCGGAGATCCTGCCGCAGCTCTTTGAGGGAGTAATCGGCAAGCTGGAGGATAATGTCAATGGGAGCAGCTAGCAAACACCTGTTTGTAGCGCCCACATGTCGATTGTGCATGCTTTTGGTCAAATGTCGTCGGCCGCCGCCGGCTTTGAGCGAAGCCATTATTTGTAGGGTACATCACTTTGTCCACGTCCATATGCATGCCTCGACTTTCTGCACTACCACCTACTCACCCTCGAAGCCAGTCTCAATGTTCTCTCCTGTAGATAATTCCTGCGGAAAAGTCGCGATATGCCGCCCGACACTTATAACACCTCGAAAGCCTCGCCATGTTGTCGTCGCCGAGGTTAGAAGGCAGCAGTCTCCTCAGTTCAATAACCTATAAACCACAGGATCAACCGCCCGCCATGACCACTACTTGCACACAAGCCGGCATACGCACGCTGTTCGTCGAGTCATTGCAAGATTACCACCAGGCCGCAGCCGCATGTCCCAAAACATGTGAATATCTCTACGGCACCAAGGCGCCGCCATTCTTCGATGTTCGTCCCATCCCCCTCTTCGCTCCAACGAGAAAGCCCATTGACTAACGCCTATAGCCAGATTCACCAAGGAGCATTCCTCCAGGCCATCCTGACGATGCTCTTCAGCGGACCATACCTGCTCGCGTACTACCTCGCCACCTCCTTCGGCCGGCAGCGCCTCCGGAGCCTCTTCGCCGTCTTCGCCGTGTTCCAGCTCGCGCTCAACGTCCCCATCATGATCATCGCCAACGCGATGATCTTCGCCGTCAGCCCGGGCAACAGCAGCCCCCGCATGGCCCCCGGTGGCGCGGCGGCCCTCCCCTCGGTCCCGGACCTCATCGTCGCCGACGCCGTCGTGCAGCTCGAGATCTTCGCCTCCGCCATCATCTGGTGCACCATGTGGCTGCGGCACCTCCTCGACAACACGGACGCGCGGAACATCACCCACCGCAGCACCGCGGCGGAGGACGGCGCCGGCGCCGGCGCCGGGCTCGCAGCACACAGGCATCACCGCCTGCGGCCGTTCCGCCTCAGCACGTACAGGGGTACCGCCAGGCACTCGCGGCGCTCGAAGCGCGAGCTCGCCTCGACGCGGAGCTACCTCCTCAACCTCGCCATCCTGGGCACGTCCGTCCTGACAACCACGGTCCTCGGGTCGTGGTATCTGATCCAGCGGCTGTACTTTGTGTCCACCGCCAACCTGTCCGGCGTGCCCGACATCTGCAGAGAGTCACCATATGCGCCGCTGGCCCTGGACCCGTTCAAGATCGTCGCAGTCCCGAGCGGCGCGCACGTGCTCATCCTCGCGCTGCTCCTCGCCGCGATGCTGGTCGAGGCGCTGGCCGACCGCGCGGCCCCGAGCAGGCGGTGGAAGCTGACCGTCGCCAGCGCCGCGGTGACGTGTGCGTTCGCGCACGGGTGGGTGCTCAGCAGCGTGTTCGAGATGGCCCGGATCAGGGACGTGCTGGTCGCCGTGTTCGGCGAGGAGGGCGCGGCTGTCGACAGCGTCACCTCCGCCGCGCGGGTGCTGGCCGTGGTGGTCTGGATGCCCGTCGTCGGCGCGCTGGCGTGCTGGTTCTGGCGCGCATTTGCGCTCGCCAGTGGGCTCTGTAGGTGCTCTTCCACTCCGACCTGTCTTGTTCTTCGTGTGTCTGGCTAATATGAGCTTCTAACGATAGGCCCGTCCCTGATCACCAGTAAACTCCCCTGGCAGATCAACCCACACGAGCACCTCTGGCGCTTCAATCCGAAGCCGGAGTCCCTCGCCGACCGTTTCCGGCTCGTCGCCCCAGACGACGACGACAACATCTGCGGCGGGAACCTGGCGCTGCACTACTCGATGACGGGTACGCTAGGCCCCGAGGCAGCTGGGACGACCAGCTCGGACCACCAGACCAGCAGCGTGAGTGAGGATGCGTGGAAGGACTCGTCGGCGATGCCGCGCTGCCCACCCAGGGCGGTCGCGAGTCCGAGGCATAGCCGGGGGTCGGAGGTGCCGGCGCCGGAGCAGGAAATCAGCACAATGGGAATATCGTCCCGAGGCCGGACCATGAAGGCGTGCACTGCATGGGTATGACCTGGCCCCGGAGGGAGCGGCTCGCATCGCGGCGGATTCAGCCTCGCGTTTATTTGTTGATCATGGCCAGAAGGTTGGCATTGGGGGTTCGAGCAATGGCTCCGGCTGCCTGAACGGCAGGTGTATTGTATAATCAGCTTGGCAGAATTTCTGCGTCAACAATTCAAAACCAGCAGGTCTATTTGAGAGGTCTGTGGGAGGCTAGCCTTGATATCACTTCAGTCGCGACATGACCTTCACTGCCTCCTCGCGGACATCTCTTGTGATCTCGCCTGCTGGCTGCTCTTTCTTGATAAGTCCGACGCCAGTACCCCTATGACAGTCAACACGTCAGCACTCAGTCCCTTCTTTTTGTTGTCGGACTTTGTCCCGGAAGTAGGCGATGTCATCTCGCGAACGAAGGTAAAGAAGGAGCCACTTACGACCATGTCACCATCCTCGACGACTCGCCTTGCTCCTTGGCACTCTTGAACAGCGCCTTGTTCTCTTCCAGCGACAGCCCGCCGACGTGGTCGATGTACGATGGGTGGACGACAGCGCGGCCGTCATACACCCCTGGCCAGGAGTGGTTGCCCTGGACGTGGTCGTGAATATATGATCTGTTCGTGTCGCTCAGATGTCAACATCAACCCATGATGGCCTCGTAAGAACGGAAAATTGGCCAGAGAAGGTCACTGCTTACTTAACTGTGTTTTGGCCGCCGTCGGAAGTCGACAGGATCGCCTGTCGTTTGTAGTCCTGCGCATCGGACTCTGTCGCAACCATGTACTAGGAGCTCACCGAGGTCAGTATTAGGTCCACGAATGCAAGGCGAGCATGGGCGACATCTCGACAGCCTCCCGGGTGTCCATTTTGAACAGAACTCACCCTCGTTCCCAGCACGGCAGCATCAGCACCCAATGCCAAAGCAGCAGCCACTCCACGACCGTCGGCGATACCTCCAGCCGCCCACAGCGCAATTTCCCTCTTGCCTGACCCGTTGCCACTACACTCGACCTCTGAGCTGGCCAGCATGTCGGCGATCTCAGGCACGAGACTGACAATCCCAGCACCGCTGGCGAACTGATGGCCCCCGGCATCAATGCCTTGCGCGACAATGATGTCCGCCCCGTCCTCGACCGCCTTCCGCGCAGCCTCTACGGTGCCGACCTGTACGGCGATGTGCAAGTCCCACGCCTCACTCTCCGCAGAAGAAGCAGCCTGCCGCAAGCCCTCGATGATCTTGCGGATCGTGTCCGGCCTCTCGGGAGAGGGCGCGAACAGCCAGACCACCCCTGGTCTGTGCCTGACGAGGATGGGTAGCGTGGTGTCGTTGAAGTGCTCCAGCGCGGAAGCGTCGTAGGTCACGAAGCCGACGCCCAGCGGGAGAGTCGAGGTGCTACATCTGTCACGGTTGTGGAGCTCCCCTAGTAGTTTCTGGGCTGTAGAGAGCTGCTCATCAAGCGTCTTGGTCACGACCGCGGAGCCGGGTTTGAAGTCTCGGCCACCCTGGATGAACCCTGCATCGGAGTTAGCAAGAGATATCACTTGACGGGCGAATGCCACCGAACAAGCAGTTCTTGTGCCTGTGTATCATGGAAACTGACCGAGCCCGCCAGTCCTGGTCACCTCTGTCGCCAGTCTCACATTGCTGACAAAGTCCATCGGGGCGCTCACAATGAGCGGATGGCTTGTGTTTGGGAACCATCTCTGCATTAGGGATTGCGCCATCCTGCTCGTGCCGGTTGCTGTTGCTGCTGCTGCTTTGGCCGTGCGGACGAGACGTGCCATCTGTGCTGTACACAAAGCTTGCGGATATATTGTCGGCCCTGCCTGCTCCTCAATCGATACACCGAGTGGCAGTTGGATTATGCCGGAATTTCAGACAGCTGAGGTTTGATTGTCACCGTCTGCTTGCCCATTATACATGTCACGCACCCTCAAAGTTCCTCGCCATGACATGAAGCATCATCGGGAAGCTCACAATGGAGGACAGTACTGTTCAGAGTGGGTCTCCGGAATGCATGCGGGGGAATGCCACCGGGACATCGGGATTCACGGGTCTCTGCCGTAGACTGACTTGCTCGGCATGGACCCCTCACCCGTCGCCGTCACATCCGCTTCATCGCTCACCACTGTCGCCATGTTATTTGTGAGCAATGAGCTGAGCAGGCGGTGTTGTGCGCAGTGGGCTCTCTGGTCCCATCACCTCCTCATAGATAGCTCTGTTTGCGGGTGACGACAGGGTGTGATGCTGTCGACATAGAGCTCTGGTGTCGATCGCCATGCATTCACTTCAATACGCAGTATGCTGCTCAGACTCAGCACGGTGCCGGCAATAGCCAGTCGGACAAGCGTCGTCATCTCCCCTCAGGCGCAGGCCTTGGGAATCGATATGGAGCCTGTTGAGCCGGAATCACCATGTCCGCACCCCCGCCATTAGGCTGGTAAGGAGGCCACTCCGTTGAATCCGCCCAGGCCGGCACCATGCGCTACTGATGCCAAGTGGAGAGTCTGAGTACGGCAGTCTCTGACCGCAACACTCTTCCCAAGCGTGACCGACTGTGGGCGTGGGATGCTCCGAGTCGGCAGGCGGCATCGCGAAGGTACTGACATCGACCGGGCGCAAGACGATGCAGCCACATTTCTGAATTCGGGCGACTGCGCCGTGCAGATGGCACACTGCGGCAGGCCGGCATCCGCCGACCACCAATTCCCCACGGTGCCGTGTCATGGTCGGCCTGTTGCCGAATCTGGAGTGACTGAAGCAAGACAATCTGAGGCGAGGCATGTGAGACAGCTCGAGAGCAGATGCCAGTGCGGCAGCTGTGGATTGGATGGCCGGCACAGCAGGGCAGGCAGAGCCTGATGGCTGCGACTGGTGCGTGGGATCAGAAGTTCCTTGGGCCGTAGAGAGAGAAGATTGCTCGACTTGTGCTGGACTAGTGGTGGTGTTGGTGTTGGTGGTGGTGTCGGTGGACTCCTTCCAGGCGAGCCAGGTTCCAGGTTCCAAGGTTGCCGTCAAAGTGCAAGGCACCTCTGGCTGCCCTCCCCACTCCCCCGATCGCGACAAACCAGGTTCGGGCTCTTCCCTTCCTCCTCTGCCCAGGTGTCCCTCAGTGCCATCCATCCATCCAAAGGCCTGTCGGTACAGTCATCCCAGCCACTCCGACTCGTCGATGTTCCTGCCGCGTCCTGCGTTCCTCCGCCCAGTCGAGCGCCTCATGCCTGCCATCTCCTCCATACTGCCATCCGCCCGACCGCCTCGCACCGCCCACTGCGCATCTTGGCAATGGTGCCGGTTGTTGGTGGCACCATCACGAGCAGGCGATTACGATGCAGCCCAGGCACCTCGACGAGCCGACGTGGAGCAACCTCGATCCCACGCCTAAGCCCTCTGGACTGACCCCCCACCGTTCCAGCGCGCGACGAGAGCGAACAACACGAGACTTCAGCCCCAGCCAGCCCGCCATGACACAACCACCATGGGTGTCTGTTGTCCAGACCCAGCAAGTTAGTTCGCTCACAAGAGTAGCCACAGACCCGGACAGTGCAATGCAAATCCAATGTCGACTTCGCCCGTCAAGCCCCGCTCTTCTTCCCTCGGCCTGTGCTGCCTGCCGAGCGTATCACGGCAGCTTACTTTCGAAGCAATCACGCTAAATTGATACATGACCCGGGCGAGACACTCGGAACTGACCCCCGCTGAACCCATGTTCGGCGATGAAGGATGTTCGTCAGTCCGCTACACACAAAGACGCCAGTGAGCCATCGTGGCACTTCTCCCAAAGAGTTTCGACGGCTTCCGTCGATTCTAGACTCCCAGCCGGCTCAACCCCATCACCATGTTCACCTGGCGACACTGTGCTCTTGGCACATCTGACCATCATGCTGCAAGATCTCCCAGACGGTTCATCTGCTCGTTACTGTTAGAGCGCTTGTGTCTGTCTCATGCTGACTTTGACCACATCCATGGCGTGCCAATATTGGTCAAGAACTCCCATCTTGCCCATTTCGCTTGTCGCCAGCCCAGCAACATTTACCCGCAAAGTGTCTCGACAAGGGACCAAAGGCAGCCTATTCATTCGCTGCCTCGCTCCTTTCGCCATCATCAAGCACTGAGAACCAGTGGGAGAAAGGGTCCTCTCCGTTCTCCTCCGCCGACCGAAGTTCTCCACCGGCACCTTGTCATGTCATTTGGCAATGCACGCTGTGTGGTCTGACCGAAGCTCTCGACAATGCCCGACGCCTCGAGCCACTTTTCCAAGCGAGCGACACGGTTGAATGCACAAGACCGGGATTGCTCTCCTCGGACCCATCACGATGCAGTTCTTGACCCTCGCATCCTTTCTCTGCTAGTCGAATTGCTGTGTGGCGCTCTTGTCACATTGTTGTTACACATGAGCAGATACGGATTGCTGTTGTCCCGCGTCATGGAATGCATCAGAACGGCCAGCAAGCGATTGTGCGCCACTCCCGTGCAAACTTTCGACGATCGAGAGCAAACACGCGGGCATCCTGGGACCGTCGCTGTTGCCTGTCCAGAATCGGCAGAGACGGCCACCTCTTGGATCGTGGGCATCATCCACATTCACTCAGGCGCCATACACTGGCTGGCCATTACATTCGGCGTGAAACCGTTGCGCGAAAGGTTTCTTGATATGCTGCGTCATCTGCCGATCAATTTTCACCGCACCTCCAGACCCGAGGAGCTACGGCAAAAACGACGCATGTGCTTATGTGCCGTGGCCGCAGCCCACCCCCCGAAAAGAAACTGTGCTGAGCCAAGAGCGCTTCGCAAGGCAAGGGTAGGTCTCCGAGATGATGCTGTACTGCGGATGTATGCACCTGACGAAACGTGCAACCCGGTTAATGGAGTTGCACTCTGTCGTCGTCTCGGAGTGTAGAGCCTGACTCGTTGCAGGCGACCGTGCAATGCCATGCCATAGTTACCCACAAGCCGTATTTAATCGAGCTCGGCGTCTCGGGCATTCCTTGCCTTCGGCGTGCGCTGGCAGGCCTGCAGAGAGCGCTCAGCCCTCCAAGACTGGCGCGCAGGTTGAACGCACGACTTTGGAACGTGGCTTGAAACCTGCCTGCCGATCTTGGGCCGCTGAGGTTGGTGAGTGATGGGTGGCCGGCCGCGCGCTAACACATCGCACAGGCCTAGGATTACTCCTCCATGCACTGGGCGGTCGTCCACAGTAAGACAAGGATTGCGCCAACACAGTGAGACGGAGGATGATCCGGACACGCCACACTCCGTTCATCAGCACCGACCTTGCACGGAACTCGTCCGTCCTTGACAACATTGGAGCAATAAGACAGTCTTGACTTTTGCAATGACCATGCCCGGACGACAGACCCCCAATCAGGAGCCAAAAGCGAAGGTCTTATCTGGTAGGCAGCATTCACGAGAGCAAGCTTGGATGAGAACAACAGGCTGCCTGCCGTCCAGCTCGATTGTCTGCCCAGCAGGCTCAAAACTCGCATGTAGCAAATCGCAGACCCTGCTTGACTGTGTGCTGTGTCACGCAAATCACTGTGCTCATGTGCTCGGTGCACCACGAAATCGTGCAGAACGCCATGCTTCGCCTATGTCTGATAAACATCACGCCAGGAAGACTTCGGCCCTGGCATATTGACCTATTATGAAATGCGACCAGTCCCGAGTCCTCGACTTTGCGGAGGCGATCCGGCGGCGCACGGCTAATGGCTCAAAGCTTTCCACCTTGAACCTTGGAATGACTCCAGGCGCGCTGCCCGAGACGGTACAGTGCGGTCAGGCGCGCCAGTGGGGAGTCCTCTCACGGCATCGCACACAACCGAGCCCGGGATATCGGAACGCCATGTCCTTGCCACCAGTTTCGTCGATACCTGCACACAATTCGAGCCCCATGGCCTGCGGAAACTAGTTTGACTACCACACTCGCTCGATACATCGACTTATGCGGACAACCATGGATTTACGACCTACAGGGTTTGGCTCCAGCGGGTACGCAGCTGACCAGCGGCGATCTCAACATCTCCTTCCAGGCCTTCTCGGGTTGTGGCAAACCGCGGGTGCCTCGCTCACTTCGAAGAGATCTATCTGCGGACTAGGAGATACTGGTCCCATCGGCCATGACCGCAACAAGCCAAGAAAGCATACCGAGTAGGCGCAGCTGGGCGGCCCCCACTTGAGCACTGTGGGCAATGCGATCACACGCCTGGCCCCTAGTGACAATAGTCTCGCCCTGCAGATGAGTGTCACGGGAGACGGCATTTGCGCTGCTTCGACGACACACATCCGAGGACATTTTCGGAACTCCAAAGGCAGGTGAGTACCTAGGATCTAAGACCCTGGTCTGAGTCTGGCATTGAGCTGTGGGTTCCGGTTGGGTCCACCAGCATGTGCACTAACTCGGACGTGGCCAAGTCCACGCATGCCTGCCCCTCTCCTGTCCCCTGGCTTCAATCATCTGACTGGCCCGCAGCTGGTTGACGAAGGGACAGACGGTGTACATCGACGGACATCGAAACCGTCGACTGCCTGATGGTGTCGGGGGTGGGCCGACGAGCGAGCGAACGAGCGAGCAGCGGTCGCAGCATCGCCTTTTGATATGAAGTTGGAACCCTGTCTCGGAATATCCGCAAACACCGATCAGCAGGACGCACGCCGCGTTACCAAGCGAGCCTTGCGACAGACCTGTCGTGTGTCGAAAGTGTGTGAGCGTGAGGACGCCGCCGTGTTTCCGTCCAGGGAGCCTGTCTATTGCATGCGGCACCCTCATCACGCACCATCCATGCTCTCTGTGGACAGAGGCCGACACTCTCCCGCCTGGCACGCAACCTGTGGGCGCTCCACGCGGAGGAGAATAGGTACTGACTTCATCGTGCTTGCAGTGGCAGCAATCGCCAATGTAAGGCAACGGAACGCTGCCCTGCTCAGACGAGAGTGCCCCCCGAGCTGCTCCCTCCCCTTTCCTGGTCGGAGTGCTGCACCCACTTTACGCCCCTCAGCATACACCAACCACCACATGCTGTGCCACCAATGGCAGGGTCCGTCCGAGTCTCAATCCGGTCATGGATCAGTCTGGTCGCTGATGGGCCATGGTTCCCCTTGACGCACCAGGGCAAACCTGAATGGCTGATGAGTGTAGGATTGATTGAGGGGCAACGCAGCCGACGTACGCATACGGATACGCTGTGGGCACGGGAAAGTGCCCTCTTCCGTGCGGGCACGACGGCCGACCTGGGACTAGAACTGGCAAGGGCCTGCTTTAGACCGTCGCCTAGTTATCTGTGGTTGCCTCTTGGAATACGCAGCTGCTGCCGCCACGGCCAGTTGGGGGCTTGGGCAGACAGGGCTCCGCAACGAAGACGACGGCCCTTAGCATTACAACTATGTATGCACAGTATGCAGAGCTCCGGCTGTGGCCGAAGCACAAAGAAGCTGGCCTGCGCAGCAACCCAAGCCTGGCTCGCCTGGACACCCATGGGCGTCCTCTTCAGGCAAGTGCTCGACAAAGGACGTCGAGCTGTGGGTGCTAGGAGAAGAAGCCGAGGCGGCGAGTCATCCACGACATTTGACACACACGGGCACACACCCTAGCGTACGGGCAGCTCGTAACACTGCGGTGCGCATCCGATGGCAAGCTCTGAGTGTGCACAGCAAGCAGCGATGCAGCACGCGGGCTCTGGAGGGGGGTGCGCGAGGGCATGTGTCTGGCACACGAGACGGACGGCCGGCCCTGCGCTGGGGTTCTTTTGGACACCCAGACGCCTGAGCAGCAGTCGTCAGCCAGATGGGCGGGCGGGCGAAGTTTGACTGGCTCAACCGGGAGGGCAGGTGGGGCAGAACATTGGCTGGCTGGACGCCCTGTCGCAGGTCCGCGCGTGCACTGTACCACGTACGCCCCGACCTGTCATTACGCAAAGGCTAAAGGAGGAAGCAGCGCAGCGCCCCTGCCGGGCCAGGCAACGCAAGGCAAGGCAAGAGCGAGGCAGGGCCCTCGACCGCGCCTCGAGCCTCCACTCCAGTCGGGGTTGCGAGCCAGCCCTGGAGCCCTGGCTGGCGCCGGGGCTGTCGTCAGGTGAGGAATTACGGAGTACCCGCGGAGTACTCACAGCTGGTACGCAGGGCCCACCGCGATGGCCGGGCGTCGCTGCAGGTACCTCCGTACTGTCGGCGTACCTACATGCTGCGTGCTGCGTACCTAGGTACCCAAGGAGATGGATGCAAGTGCTGCAAGGCAGGCAGGCAGGCAGGCAGGCTAGTGTGC
Source organism: Microdochium bolleyi (assembly GCA_001566295.1). Lineage (NCBI taxonomy): Eukaryota > Fungi > Ascomycota > Sordariomycetes > Xylariales > Microdochiaceae > Microdochium > Microdochium bolleyi. Next base: position 172,677 of record KQ964257.1, read on the forward strand.
TTCAACGCCATCACGCTCAACACACACCACGACCAGACTCGCAGGGCTCCAGGCCGCGGCGTGGAGCCTGTCGAGCAGCCAGCACGGGGACCACTTTACACCAAAGAGACGCCAGCCAGGGCCTCTCCTCCACGCAAGGAGTTCCTGTCCGAGCTACGCACTACCGTACCTACGCAGCACCATGCTTCGCTGCTACTCGGCTGGGCCAGGGCCAGCCTCGACGTCCAAGTCTCCATTCTCTGGTCCCTGACTCTTTGTCGAGACATCTGTTCTGCTTCCCCCAAACAAACTTGGTCGACAATCCGCCAAAACTTGACCTCGCCTGCCCTGCTCTTTCTTTCTATCTACCGTACTCCGTGCCTACGCGTAGACACCAACCCTCGCATCTCCGGCCCCAGTTCCGACCCACGCCAGCAAGCTGTGCCGGATATCAGCCTGCTTCGACCCTCCTCAGCTTTTTCCTCGCCCATTGACTCGATCCTGCCCCGACGGACTGAAAGGCCGTCCCAGACGAGCTCGCTGAGCACGCATCTTCAACCAGATTGTATCTTGAATCCCTCCTCGAGCGTCGATACCTCCCGTCACTGTTGCACGAACGAATCCGCGAGGTGCCCTGAACAACCTGCCCGTACACGGAGAATCCTATTTTTTCCACGACCCTCGTAGCCTGCTTCAGAGCAGACACAACGCTCCGCTATCAGCATCGAGTCGAGAATGATCTAGACATCGCCCTTTCGTCTCGCTACCAAGCTAGCCACGGCCTCTCCGGCAGGAGCACCAGCCTCGCCCACGGCGGCGTTGGTCGATCGTCGGTCCTCATGTATTCAGCGACTGCTCACCAGAGTCTCTACCCATACTCTCCGCCCTCGACATACCCTACCGCTCAACCGAGAGAGAGGGCGTTCCCATCTCTGCTCGACCAATCCCGGCCGAAACATTCGTCGTCCTTGTTCAGCCGTGAGCTCCCCCATCCCACGGCCGGGCTCCGGACACCACCTGGCGACGACAACAACAACAATATGAACGCTACCTATGCCAACCCGGTCCTGTCCAACAGCTACGAGAACCATGTCGCCCTTGCCAGGCAGCCGCATGGGGCCAGCGCCATAGGGTTAGCGAGGCGCGCTGCCGATGAAGCCTTGGTGAACCACTCACACTACGTCGGAGTGCAGCAACAACAGCAGCAGCAGCAGGCGTATCCCCACTCCTCACAGCAGCTTCTTCAGCACCAGCAACAACCCGCCACAGCATTCTCACAACAGGTCCAGACCGAACCGACCTCACGGTACAATGCCCCGACCTCACGACCGCAGCCATCGAAAGCACAGCCGACCGTGCCCGAGAATGTGACAGCAGCGCCATGGGAAGGCACCGTTTCCAAGAAGGAGTCCAAGATGGTCACGCACAGCCTCGATCTGCCGCGCTGCATCAGCCCGAACGGAGGCCGACTGGACGAGTTTGCGGCGATGATGACATGCTTCTTCTGGTTCGAGACCATGGACACGATACGGACGGCCGAGCACATCAAGGAGCGCCACCAGGCCGAGCCTCTCCCTCGCCTATCGCAGTATACAGAGCCTTGCCCGTCGTACAAGAAGTGGGTGCATGGCATCCTGACCACGACCCAAGTCACGCAGAACGTGGTCCTCTTGGCGCTGCTCTTCGTCTACAGGCTGAAGAAGACGAACCCCAAGGTCAATGGCAATCCCGGCAGCGAGTACCGGCTGCTCACTGTGGCTCTCATGCTGGGCAACAAGTTCCTCGACGACAACACTTATACCAACAAGACATGGGCCGAGGTTTCTGGCATCTCGGTTAGGGAGATCCACGTCATGGAAGTCGAGTTCCTTAGCAATATGCGTTACGGACTGCTGACCTCGAAGGATCAGTGGCAAGACTGGCTCAGCAAGCTGGCCTGCTTCCACGACTACTGCGAGACAGCCAAGGTGGACGAGATGAGGAGACAGAGCGCCTCTGTCGCCGCTGCGCTCAGCGCGGTCTCACCATCGCACTCGCGCTTCTCATCGCCATTGCCCTCCCCCACCAGCATCCTCCCTTCGAGCATGCCGAGTGCGCCCCCATCGCTCATGGCCTTCTCTGCGTCTTCTACGCCGATCCCCGTGGCTCAGAACTGGCCTACTTCATACCACCCGACACCCTCGGTGTCACCCCATCCCGCCAAGCCCAGTCAGGGTGTGGCTCGGAAGCGCAGCCTCGACGGCACTACCGACGTCTTCGAGCCTGCCGCCAAGAGGATGCCTCGACAGCCGCCCATGGCATCAATGCCTGCTGCCCAGCCACGCATGCCCACCTCGGACGCCGTGCGGCTGCCGGTGCCCCAGCTCTCCGTGGACACCACCAACCAAACCTTTGCGCACCAACAGCCCATGTCCGTGGGTCCGCAGGCGAATTACCCTCCACAGCAGCATGTCGTGTCCCTGCCACCTTTAGGCCAAGGCGTGCGGGCCATGGCCACAGTCTTCGCTCCTACGACCGCTCCCGCAACTACCTGGGCGCCACAGGCCCCCATCATGGCACCGACCGGACCCCAGACCCCGACTGGCATCGCGGCATCACATTTCGGCACGCCTTCCAAGCGCCACAGCCCCAATGGCATTCCACACTTTGCATCCTCTCCGATGGCTGACCCCTATGCCGCCCTTACACCCATCTCCAACTCCCCTTCGATATACCTGCAACAGCGAGCGAGCCCGTACAAGCCGATTCGCCGTGTGAACACCCTCCTCTACCCACCACCTTCGATGCCGTTGTCAGAGTACCATCTCGGCTCGACCCAGATGCACTACCAGCCGCTTGGCCGGAGGAACGATCTTCGCACTGGCATCGTGCCAGAGTTCCTGGGCTCCGGGCATATGCAGATGCGCTACCTGACGCATACTCCGAGCCAGCAGCAGCAGCAGCAGCAGCAGCAGCAGCAGCAGCAGCAGCAGCAGCAGCAACAACAACAACAATACCAACCACATCACTAGACAGACTTAGTCTCTGGTCGCTTTTCCTTTCCATGGGCAACACCACCCGGGCTCCGGATCCCGACTGCCTCTCAACAGCATCATCTGGCATTCCCTTATTTGTACATCCTCACACATTTGCATGGCTGGCGTTGGCGGTGCACCACATTACGGACAACAGGGATACGCTCCAGCGCAAACACCACCCTGTGTCTAGGTCTTGGAACCATGATTTATCTGCATTGACGGCGTTTCTGTATTTACCGGGGCGAACAGCGTATGCCATTATGCATATGCAGCGATACATGAATCACAAGAGGTGACGATCACAGCTCATCTCGATAGGATGGTGCTCGCTCGACTGCGATGCTGCACACTGCAGCACATGATGGATGTGGATGGTGCATCGAGCGCAACGAGATTATGTAGCTAGCATTGACAGATGAATCGCATCTAGCAGGTGCAAATAGTACACCAAGCAGTACTTGCCAGTGGACTTGCAGTTATCATGGTGTCTTGACTGTTGTGACTTGGGGAAAAACTGTCGATGATGTAATGACGCTATCTTATCTATTATGGGGACATATATTCTCCGACAAGGGAGTCCCACCTATCTTTGGAGTCTTTGAGCCAATCAATTGAGTCTTTGCCTGCCTGCATCGTTGAGGAAATCCGGTCCCCACCAGCTTGATTCTTACGACTCCGCAACGTCAAGTCGGAATTGCTTGTGTCCTAGGCGCAAAGACATAAATGGCGATTTGTTTTTCTCTATTCGGGTTACGTTTGGCCTCTTTTTCGCGATGTCGGACGGGCCCATTGACGGGATTCAACTCCGCCCGGGCGGTCTGTTGTTCCCCGACGTCACATTACCCTCTGCGCTATCAGTAGAAGCAGACGACGATGCCACACTCACCCCCGCGCGCCGTTATAAGCGATATTGATCTCCAGCTCTCCGTCCGGCCTCCTCGCCCCGTGCTCGTCCCAAGTCTTCCACACCCTGTCGGCGTCGCGCGCGCGCGGGCCGCTGGCCGAGAGCGGGTGCCGGCGGCTGAGGTGCAGCAGGATCCGGCGCAGGCGGTTGAGCACGGTGTAGCCGGCCTGCGGGTCGGAGCTGGGGCCGACGATAGCTGGCCACTGGAGATCCGGGTCCGCGCGCGAGGATTCGTGGGACAGGATGGAGGCGATTAGCCCGGCCTGTTAGAGTAGGGAAGGGTCAGTAGTTGCTCGCTCTGTGGAGGTACGAGTTCCTTCTGTCGTAGGGAGAGGAAAGCCCTAGAGCTCGTAGTAGCCAGGCACAGGCAAGTGACTAGCGTACTCACCACGATCGCCGCGGCATAACTAGTGCCCTGGAGGCCCTCGTCTACGGCCCCCGCGTATCCCATGCAGCTGATGTCCGTGCCGGGTGCAAACAAGAGACACCGCGCATCCTCCCCGACTCGTCCGTCGATCCTGCTGCCCTCGCGCGATGTCTCGCCCCAGAGCCGGCCCGTCCCGCCCTCCACCGCTCCGACACAGACCGGCGTCATCGAGGACCTGTACTCGACGACGCGGCCCGGCACGCAGTCGCCGATCCGGACGTCGTCCCTTCTCGAGAGCCTCCCCGGTGCCTTGTTGCTGCCGCTGCTGCCGCTGCTGCTGTCGAGCAGATCGCCGCTGGCAGCAGCGACGCGGCCGTTGTTCCCCGCGCTGCACACAAACGCCACCCCTCTCCTCCCGAGTGCCGCGATCTGCCGGCCAAAGACCTCCTGCCACTTGTCCTCCGCCGAGTCCTCCACGTCGCACGCCCTGTCGTTCGTGAGGTTGCCGTGCACGTCGTAGCCCCAGCCACGCATGTTCTCGCGCTTGTATGCCATGGAGCACAGCACGACTGCTTTGCCTTGCAAGCTGCGCCGCTCGATGACGGATAGGGTGTGCTCGAACGCGTGCTCCCACGGCTGGTGCCGCGCGGGCTCGCTGCCCCGGCCGTACTGCCACTCCGACCCTGCCGAGTCCCAGGCCATGCTGTCGACCTTGACCAGGTAGGGTGTCGCGTGGGGGGCGATGCCGAACCGCGTGCCGAGCGCGAGCGAGGCGAGCTGTGTGCCGTGCCCGCGGGTCTTGTCGGGCTTAGGGGCTGCCTGGGAGCTGGTGGTGGTGGTGGTGGCCTGGATGTCCTCGGGGCTGGTGTCGCCGAGCGTGTCATAGCGGCCGGGGATGATGCTTGAGGGGCAGTCGGTGCCCATGGCGATGTCTTTGGGGACGATGTACGAGTGCTCGGTGATGCTGTGGCGGAGGGGCTTGCTTGTTTTCCTGCTTGCTGCCGCTGCTGGCTGAGCGGTTGTCGATTTCTCGTCTGCTGCCTTTCTCTGTGGAGTGGGAGGCTCCTTCGTAAGTCGTAGTTCTTGTTGGACGGCTGGCTGTTCCCGAGAACGGTATGATCAATAAATGTGTCAGTGGTAGCCGTCAATGGCTTAAAGTGCTCGATCCTCTGATTGTGCCCTCTTCCGTGCTGGGTACACACTTACAGAATCGACATCAAACCCCGTGTCCATGATAAACACAGTTATGCCCTCTCCGGCAGAGTCATGGCGCAGGTACGTGTAGCTGCCTTGACTGCTACTACCACCACCGCTACCACCACTTCGCTCGCTGACCCTGCCCACGTGCTCCCCGCAGATCATGGCCTGGTGGGCATAGCCCGAGATTCGATTACGTGGGTTATGGGGAACTGTGTAGTCGGGCATCCGGCCTGCCGGTGTTGTCCCCGCAGCCGGGTTCGCGAGAGACTTCTCCATCTTCTTGAGCATGGTGACAGTATTGGCGATGGTATTTCTTGGAAGTTAACACTCAAGATCTTCATCCTGGAGGTCAAGATTTCTCCTATTCTCTCCTCTACCTATAGGCAGGTTTCTTAAACCACATTTCTCATGGCTGTGCATCTCTCGACTTGCCACCTGGAGAGAACAAAGACACCTGAGCAGTACAGTTGATGACTCTAGTGTGATCTGAAGGTCAGGAGCAGAAAGAAGCAGTCACTGTGCGACATTGGGCGTGTGGGATGTAGCACAGGGCTCCTTGACAAAGATGCGCATCGTCTGCTAAAGTCCCTACGACCATCATCCAGCACGGAACTATCACGCCAGGACACACTGGATCTTTGCTGTGAGTTGTCCGGGGAGAAGAAACCCACTCGACCCAACATGCCAGAACCATTTCCGACAAAGGGCACCCGGTTGGGGGGTCTGGTGATGACTGAGTCAGTGTTCTTTTCCTCCGAGTGAGTGTAACTCTCCCCTGCCCGTCTGAGGTAGCTATGTTTGCACTCATTCCACGGGAACAGCACCGCCTGGTTGGCGAGATAAACGGTAGCAAGCTTCACAAGCATCGTGTCACCACGCAGCGTGGTGGCTCAATGAATACCTCGCGGTCCTCTGGGCCACAGACGTGCGAAAGTAGACACGGTTGCCAGACAGCGAACAAGAAGATTCAAACCTGGCAATGGGCAGCAGCAGTAGTAGCGTTCCGTACTCAAGACCGTATGCCGGCAGAACATACTCTGTGTCCTCTGTCACTGTCCACTGTTGTGCACCAGTGAACCCAGTCACGCGAGAGGACGACTGTGTTGATGCGTCAATCGGCGACTATGCTTGTGTCAACACAAAAACATTCAATGGCATCTAGCCGTGCAACATCTCGGCACCGACGACGGTATGCAATGAGGGTTGATGGAGAGGGACAATACAACTGATTTGTTAATGAGCTAGCATTATCGTCACGTTTCACGGCGAAGAGGAAATGATTTATCTAATCGAAAGATATCATCCGCAGCAACAAGATTGTTTCTCTCTCAATCATATCATTTATTTTCCACCTATCTGGCCCAAATGCTCAAGAGGAAAAGCTGGCCTTGTCGCTCGGCCCCGCCGCCTCGGCACCGCCAGCGACAGGAGAGCTTCTCCGGCGACGCACCAGAACGAAAGCGAGACCGCAGATCGCGACGACGCCCAGAGTGACCGCAGCGCCAATGACTCCAGCGACTGCGGTCGAGATGCCCGAACCGCCCGAGGAGCTGGTGCTGGTCTCGGCAGTGGAAGCGCCACCGGCGGAGCAGAACTCCTCGGTGCTGCCGCACATGCCGCACCACGACTGCACGTCCGTGATGGCGCGCTTCTGCATCTCGCTGACGAATGTCTTCCAGCTCATCCCCGCCTCGGGCTGCCCGAACAGTGGGAACTGTGCGAGCGGGGCGCCCGCGTCGGAGCCGTTGCGGAAGAGAAAGCGCACGGACAGATCATCGGTGTTGCTGGGGAACGCAGTGACGTTCCCGGCCGTAAAGATCTCAAAGGACATGGTGCTGGCGTAGTCGGGCAGGCCGTAGAAGTCCCTGGACACCTCGGTGAGCCCCGAGAGCCCGAAGAAGGCCATGAAGGTGTCGTAGCTGCCCGCCAAGAGGGAGAACTTGAGCTTGCCGGAGCTTGCGACGGTCTGGTTGAGCTGGCGCAGGATGGCGCCGGCCAGGGTCTTGCCGCCGATGGACCTGCTGTCCGGAGCTGCCGTGTTGATGTTCTGGCCGGCCTCCCAGCTGTCGGCAAGGTAGCGCAGCTTGGTGAGGTCCTGGGGCTTGATGCCGGGGAAGGACTGGTTGTGGATGGATGCGACGTTGACGAGATCAAAGATGTCATAGGCGTTCTTGTACGACATCATGTCGGGGGTGTAGTCGTAGACACCCGACATGAGATCCCAGAGGCCAGCATAGAAGTCCTTGGTGGCCGTTGAGATGTCGTTGAACTGGGCCGTCTGGAAGTACGACTTCTGGGCCGAGACGGCGGCCGGGCAGGCATCGTCGCCCTTGAGCCAGATGGTCTGTGGGGAGTCCGTGTTCTCCCCGTGGAGGACGACGTACTGGTAGCCCTCGAGCGGGGCCGAGTAGGCGGTGCCGTTGTTGAGGGTTTGCACCGAGAGGCTGGCCGTAGAGGCACCGTCGCTGCCCAGAGGCGGGTAGAGGCCCTGGAGGAAGGCAGTGGCCGTGTTGAGGAGGACCATCTGGTCCGGGGCGCTGGCGTAGAGCTGGGCAGGGACATACTTGTCCTCGGAGACACCAAGGATGTGCTTGCTCGAGTTGGCTGCAAGGTACGTGGCACGGTAGGCCTCGCCGACCTGGTGGTTCTGCTTGAAGCCGAGGTTGGTGAGCGTGTAGCCCGGGTAGTGCTTGGAGGTGCGGTCGCCGTGGCGGGAGAAGACGGTCACGCCAAGCACCGTCTCGCCGACGACGGCGGCGGGAGCCAGCACGGCGGAGAGCAGGAGGCTCGTGGTTAGGGAGAACATGATGTCGGACTGTCACGGATCTCGAGGTGGTTCTGGGAGAGACGGCCTGCACAAGAACGTATAACCAAGAAAGAAGAGGAAGAAGAAGAGAGCAGTCTGCCAGCGAGGAAGGAGTCACCGAGAACTTGTACCTGCGAGCTGCCGAGCCCGGTCGGCGGATGCCGGTGCCATTCCATTGCGGATGTCTGAGAGGCACTTGCAGCTCGCTCTCCGAACTCCGCAGCGGGGTTGCTCGAGGTGTTATCTCGTCCTGAGATCGGCATGACAAGCTCAAGGCCCAGAGGCTAAGAGCTTGAACCGTCTGCATGTCGGCCCCGTCGGCTGCGGGACAGGCACAAGTGCGTGTCTGGCAGGCGGGGTTCCGGCCTCTCTCTTACTCAGCGCACTTTCCATCGCCTGCGAGGAGCACTCCCCATCATGTATGTACTTGGTCACAGTTGACCACTCGCAGATGGGCTCATGAAGCCTGACATGGCGTCGTCGTTCTGTCTCCTTGTCAATCCGCGACAGGAACCACACTGGGAATGATGCTCCAGTGAGAACTGTCACCACATGAGTGAATTACAACATTATCGGCAACAATGACAACATCAAACGGCTAGAGCCGTGATTGGCTGCCTGTAGGGACCCAGACAGGGACAGCCGGACAGTTCGGAGGTCAAGCCACAGGACGAGCCGGCCTTAGTCAGCTTCGATTTGAGCCACACGGAGGGCCAGCCTACCCCTAACGGGCACAGACCAGCTGGCCCATCGCCAGCTGCGAGTCGTCCTGGCCGCGGAGATTGGTGAGCATCAAATGCAGATGGCACAGCGTAAGCTACAGTCGACAGCCACTAATCAGCCGAGCTGTATTCGCAAATCGCCGTACAACACCAGAGCTTGCTTGCAGGGCAATGGCCCCGTGAATTCTGTGCTCGTCAGCTCCAAATTTCGACATGTCCAGCCGAGTCAGGGGCTTATCGCGCCTTATCGGTGCGACGGAGTGCCCCCCCTCCCACTCGAAACAGGGCACTGGTCCAGCCACGTTGGGCCAAGCCACCTCAGCATTCACCCTTATCCCAGCCCGCTGCGTCCGACAGCTCCCGTCGCCATCACCGCTTTACGAGCTGCATCCTCATCGGCTGCCCGCCCCTATGTATAGCGACACACAAGCACCAACTGTGTGTCCTCGGCGACTTCCCGCGCCGCCCCTCTAGCCTCGACTGCCGCTGTGCAGGCCATCTCCGAACGCATCCATCCGACGTCCCACCCGACTTTGCTCGACTGGCTGCTGCTCCTCCTCTGCACCAACTCCTCCCCTTGGGGACCAGCTCCTGATAGAGGCCAGCCATCATGGATCTCTTCAGGCGCGCCTACAAGCGCGTGCCGGGCTCGGCCTCGGCCTCGTCGCTGCCTACCGCCGACGAGAAGCGTCGCTCGACGGCCGCAAAGTCCACCCAGAGCCGTCTCGCCTTCCTCCGCAGGCCGCTGCGATTGCGCGGCAACTCGACCATCTCCGTCCCCCTCGGCGTGGTCGTCCTCTTCCCATGCATAATCCTAATCATCATACTGCTCCTGTTCGTCAGGCACCCCGACTCACCTGGCCGCATCTTGATGCCTGCCGGTGCACCGCCTGCCATTCGGTACGACCCCTCCCGCCCGTTGATTATGTATCACGAGAGTTCCGTTGGAGAATGACGCTGACACTGGTTTCCGCACAGCAAAATTAGCGAGAAACACGACAAGGTCTTCGTGACTGGCTGCCTCGAGCCCGACACTAGCAAGCCCCGTGCCAATGCGGCCTTCGTCGTCCTGGCCCGCAACAAGGAGCTCGATGGCGTGATCCAATCCGTCAAGTCCATCGAGCGCCACTTCAACCGGTGGTACCACTACCCGTACGTCTTCCTCAACGACGGCGATTTCAACCAGACCTTCAAGGACGTGATCAAGAACTATACGTCGGCCCCGGTTGAGTTCGGCAAGGTCGAGCCTGGGACGTGGGGCTTCCCCGACTGGATCGACCCCAAGGTCGCCAAGGAGGGCATCGCGAAGCAGGGTGACGCCGCCGTCATGTACGGCGGTCTCGAGTCCTACCACGCCATGTGCCGCTTCTACTCTGGGTTCTTCTACAAGCACCCTCTCCTTGCCAAATACGAGTGGTATTGGCGGTTGGAGCCCGAGATCAAGTACTTCTGCGACATCACCTACGACCCCTTCCTGGCCATGATCGACAACAACAAGACGTACGGTTTCACCATTGCCGTCAAGGAGTTGCGGGAGACCGTGCCCAACATCTTCCGCTACGCATCCGCCTACAAGCGGCTCAACAACATCACCTCGCAGGGTCTGTGGGAGATGTTTGTCGAGCCTCGTGACAAGCCCAAGAAGCCCGAGGACGACCCCAACTATGTCCCCCCTCTCCCCGAGGAGATCATGCGTGACCCTGGTGCCATGCCCGAGATCGACCCCGAGGCGATGGAGGGCGAATCGTACAACATGTGCCATTTCTGGTCCAACTTTGAGATTGCCCGCCTCAGCTGGTTCCGTAGCAAGGAGTACGAGGACTTCTTTGAGATGATGGACCGCAGTGGCGGCTTCTGGATGGAACGAGTAAGTTTGATGCCTCCTTCAACATGCTGGGCACTTTGCTAACAAGACACAGTGGGGTGACGCGCCCATCCACTCCTTGGCTGCTGGTGTCCTCCTCGGCCCCAAGGACATCCACTACTTCCGCGACTTTGGCTACCGACACACCACGATCCAGCACTGCCCCGCCAATGCGCCTTCCCGTCAACTGCCTCGTGAGCCGTACCTCGAGATGACCACCTTGAACGAGAAGGAGCGCATCGAGGAAGATGCCTTCTTTGAGAGCTGGGACACCCCGAAGGAGAACGGCGTGGGCTGCCGCTGCCGCTGCGATACCGATATTGTCGATGTCGAGGGCAAGGAGGGTTCTTGTCTTGCCGAGTGGGTCGACGTCGCAGGCGGCTGGGCTTCACCTTGAGGCAGTCTCCCGACTCGGGTTGACACAGTTACGGTTCTTTCGACTGCGAGCCCACGCCGTAGGGTCGAAATGCCGGCATCCTCGACAACTATTTGAAATATAGATCATGAAGAGCAAGGATACAGCATCATTCGAGGACGATGACGTCCAGGATTCACAGGAGTTTATGGGGCACGACGCACATGACCTGGGGTAACAAGCGTGAGGCTCCAGGTCGTTGCACGGTAGATCTGGGCGCTGGAAACAGATTGTCACGGGAGCCCATCTGTATTGGTGGGACACATGTAACTCTGGATCATCTATACATGGTACATAATATTGTGTTTGAAGTTTTGGACTGGAGCCTCTCTTCTCAGCTTGTGTGAGCATGTGCCAGATCGTGAGAGCTGTCGGCAGAACGACAATGAGAACTTATGGGGTTGGCGACTCGAGCTTGGAGAAGCTTGGGCAGGTGCCCACCGCGGTCTGTGACCACACAGCAATCAGTTTTGAAAAACCCCGGGCGCGCTGGAGATCTCCGAGCTTCCTCCATCATCCATGCGAGCCATCATGCATTCATGTGCTGACCCTGTCATCCATCTCTCCCGATACTTGCCACGACCGCATACCAACCTTGGGGGCCTGAAGCCCCCCGACTTTAATACCTCTGCTGTCTTTGCAAGGCGCATCTGCTGCCAGTCTTCCGACTCTGACGTGGCGGAGTTGGGCATCGCCGGACAAAGCCCCGTGCCTTGCTTGAGCATCGTCGCACAAAGAGGGAGCCGTTTCATGCCGCCGCTTTCCAGTTGCAAGAGGCTAATAATGACGTGACCACATTTCCGGGAGTTGTTGTCGCCAAGCGCTGCCACGTCCGTGGTGTGCCGTCACGACGAGAGGGACTCAGCAGTCTTGCCAGTGTTTTCGCACAGGTTCTCGCAAGAGGAAGTCTGCGACCGAAGCCACGACGACAATCATTGCCTGGTTGGAGCACCCAATGACACCTTGACGAGCACGCTACCTAAGGCAAGTAGCGTGCCAATGGGGTGATAGCCTTGTGACCGACCATCTACTCCGTAATGTCGATCTTGGGGATGCCGCCCCAGCAAGTGGTGCCCACGCCATTGGAGACGGCATCGGAAGCTAACCACTTGCCCTCCAGAAGCCCAGAAGATGCCGCCACTTGAGCCCTGGAAATCTGCCACGTTGGCCCCGGCACGTTTCATCTCACCGCCCATTTGTTATGGCCGAAGATGGCATCTACCCAGCGAGGACGATGTTTCACTCGTAGCCTAAGTTTAATTGTGTAGGGCAGGCAGCCTGCTAACCCTGGGGCCTGTCGGGGCATTTCCGGCCCCGGGAACCAAGGAAGCCAACCCATCTGCGATGCTTGGATCGATGATCCCTGGGGACTTCCCCGCAAAAGCCAGCACACAACCCAGTCAGCACAACACAGCACAGCGATCGACAACAAGCCCCCGGCTCTGGCCGACCAGCAGCTGACCACCGGCCCCCATTACAACCACTACCCTTCGCCTGGAGATTCCTTGGTTGGCGGTGCTTGTTGTTCCTTTCGCCCCTGCGCGAGGCAGGGCAGCTGTAGGTCATCAGACTGCGGCGGGGAATTCTTTCCGGATGCATGTGCTGTGAAGAACAAAGCAAGGCACAAGCAAGGCACTCGGACAGTGGCTGGCGGGAAGGGGTGAGCTTATTGCCTGTAGCGTGGCTTAAGGTCAGCCACCCGCTGCGCCGCGCGCCGCCAGCACACGCGAGCTGCGTCACAGTTCTCACCTGGGGTACCTGGTAAGGTGACCTGTGGAGGGCCAGAGAAGCAAGCTATCCCTCTGAGGTGGTCCGGTGCGACCCTGTGTTGGAACATCGACAATGACATTGTTCTCTAGTCGATCGAGTTGTAGTCTGCCCAGTGGAATCACCGTCTACCTACAGGTAGTTACCCTCGTGACTAATGTCCGGGCCTGCTGTGGCGTCATGGTTGCTGCTCCGGGCGGCCGCGGAGTCGATCTCGGCCGCACTATTGGACGTAGCGGGTGATCCGGGGGAGGGGCGATGCGATGTGGGAAAGTCGGGGTCCATCCACACCATGTCATGCCACTGCATGTCGACCACATACGTGCGCGTGATGTATGGCCAACGAAGGGTGCGATGGACCGTTCCCCGCCTGCCGAGCCGACCTTGGCTGCCCGCCTGGCTGCCGGCAATGACACCAGTGAGCGATCTGGGCACGGTCAGATGGCAGTAGGCTATTGGCAGAGAAGAGCTCTAGAAAAGTGCCCGCCCCCGTGGCTGACGATGGCATGCATGTGGGTGTATATAAGGCCCGTGGGTGGCACATACTTCTCGTGAGGGTCTTTCAGGAAGGTTTCCCAGTGCCGCTTAGACCGCCTCTCCCATGGACGAGTTGGAACGCATACCACCTCAGACCTTTTACATTACACACTTACACATATACGTACACACACCATGCATACAAAACTAACGTCATCCCTGGCCGTCCTGGCCATAAACCTCCTCTCCTTCACCTCTGCCGCGCCGCACGCACTGCAGAAGCGAGTCAGCCCCGTGCTCGCGGGCTTTAACGCAGACCCGGAGATCGCCGTCTTCGGCGACACTTACTACCTCTACCCGACCAACGACGGGGAGAACTGGGAGGGCAAGAGCTTCTATGTGTGGAAGTCGAAGAACCTCGTCGACTGGACCAAGAGCGCGCAGCCAATCCTGACGCTCGATGGGAACAATGTTCCGGTGAGTCGCGATTACTTTTATGTAACAGCCAATATCTACAATAGTACACCCCATACTGACAAACACCCCTGCCACAGTGGTCTGACGGCAAGGCCTGGGCGCCTGCCATGATCGAACGCGACGGGAAATACTACTTCTACCACAGCGGCTCGCGCAAGTCGGCCCCGGGCGAGCTCGCCATCGGCGCGGCCGTGGCCTCGTCCCCCGAGGGTCCGTTCACGGCGCAGCAGACGGCCATGATCCGCAACGACGAGCGCGTGACCGCCATCGTCGCCATCGACCCCATGGCCTTCCGCGACCCGCTGTCGGGCCGGTGGTACCTGCTCTGGGGCAACGGGCGCGCCCTCATCGCCGAGCTCAACGACGACATGGTCAGCCTCAAGTGGGACACGGCGCGCGAGATGACGGGGCTCGACGGGTACTTTGAGGCGCCCTGGATCTTCTTCCGCAAGGGCCTGTACCACATGACCTGGTCCATCGACGACACGCGCAACCCGACCTACCACGTGGCCTATGCGACCTCCACGAGCCTCAACGGGCCCTGGACCAATCACGGGACGCTCCTGGAGCGGGACGAGTCCAAGGGGATCCGCGGCACGGGACACCAGAGCTTCGTGAACGTTCCGGGAACGGACGACTACTACATTGCGTACCACCGGTTCGCGGTGCCCAATGGCGACGGGAAGCACAGGGAGACGACGATTGACCGGGTCGTGTTCGACGCCGGGACGGGTGTGATGAAGAAGGTGGTTCCCACGCTCGAGGGCGTGCCGCCGCAGACTATCTCCTAGGCGGGCGATGGCGGGCGAAGACGAGGTTGAGAGGAAAGACAGAGTGAGGAAGAGATATTTCAGAGTCGAAAAAAGGAAGAGGCAATGAAGTCGGCGGAAGCAGATATACCCCAGCAGCACAATCGTTTGTATTGAAACTTGACAAATACTTGATGATTCTACTGATGGAGTTGTGAGCAAGATGTGTACGGTACCGATATTTGGGATGTCGGGCGAATAAGTGGTTGCTTCTCCCAAAGCGGTCTCGAGTTGTGGCAGTATAATTCCGCAAGGCATTAGGGTAGGGACATGGTACAACACAATGCACCCTTGAATGTTGAACGAAATCACGTAGGTGCAGCAGATTATCTCTCAGAGGACGAAGTCAGTGGATTGCCGATCCCTAGATGCTTGTTGGGGAGGTACTGGCCTGCTCTCTGCCGTGTGCCAAGACTTGATATATGATAACAAAGCATTGGCTCGCTCGAGAGCGGCGGAAGAGAACACGGCGGCACAAGACTGGCAACGATTAGCGCAGCACAGGCAATGCGGCCGTTACGTTGCGCTTCATTGACCCTCTTGCTGAGAGCCACAGCATGTGGTCAACGTAGACTGTGTGGTCAGTTGTATGCGACATGCAATGGGAAGAGCCGATGCTGATTGTTCTTCTGCCAGAGCCAAGCGGTTTGCGCTTGGTCTTGGATATCGTAGCGTAACTTGGTGTCGTTGAAGTCGTCGTCACACAAGTGCTACCTGCCTGAGTTGATGTTTCGATTTCGGATGCCTGAAGGGTCGCTCATGCCGCGAGCTCATTGCCCTCTTCCACGTCACACTCAGGTCTCATTAAAGACGAGCACAATAGACCACGTCTTAACACAGTAAATCTGCATCCAGACGACCAGATGATTGGGTAGCCTGATCAGCGCATCCGAACACAGCGTTATACCCAATCACGCAGCGTCGCTTGTCCTTCCCCAGATCGTCCTCGTATCCCCCGAGGCTGACACGACGTCAGGAGAAAACTGTCCGGCCAGAAACAGTAATATACTCCTTCTCGGGAAATAGGCCGGGCCTGTCAGGGTCTCCCCACGGTGAGCCTCATTGGAGAAGCAACATCCAGCGACCAATCACAAGCATGTGTCACGGTCGTCTCCGTCACCCAGACACACGGCCCCTAGTCTCACCACTAGCAGCAGCAGCGGGCCATACCGACGTCACTCCACAGCAGAAATGTCTTGGCGTCCGGCATGTCTGGCCCGGAGTGATGGCTCATGCTCACTATAAGACGATTAGTATTGGCCCGGCCGAGGAGTTCAGTGCCCGAGCTGCATAAGCGAGCCGGGACCGAGCAACGTTCAGGCCTCTGGTGTTGATCGGCAGGCAGGCACCAGCTTGATCGAGGTGATCGATAAGGCTGTGCAGGATCGCCATCAGCACTAGAATGCGACCGTCGTCATTTTTGCCATAGTGAGACCTCACCTATACCTTGGTGTCTCGATCTTTTTAAACAAAGCTTCTCGCCGCACGAGATATGGCACGTCTCGAGGGTCACAAATCCGGTCGGTGATTTCGTGGCAGATCTAAGCATCTGTCTTATAATAATAATTCCACATTTCCAAGCACCGGCAAAAATATTAACCGCAATCCGACAAGAGCCGTGATGTACATCACAAGAACACCAGCGCTCGCTGCCCTGGCGCTGCTCGCCAGCCAGGTCGCCAGCCAGGGCTACTTCGTGGACCCCCCCGTGGCCACGGGCTCCGTGCCCATCCCGGGCTTCCGCCTCGACCGGCCGTACCCGGGCGCCTGGGACGACGAGGCCAACTCGCGCTCGTGGTCGCTCAAGGTCAACGCCAGTGGCGAGGGGGGCTTCGCGAGCCTCTCCATCATGCTCGCGCCGCCTCCCCTGGGCAGCCCCGAGGGCGTCCTGTTCGGGCGCAACGCGACCAGCAACAAGACCACCAACTGGATCGTGCCTGAGAATGTGACCGACACCTGGCGCGTCATCGTCATCCGCTTCGACATGAACGAGACGCGCACCGTCGCGGACCCCAACGACCACGAGAACGGGACGTGCCCGCCCAGCGTGCTCAGCGACGCGTGCAAGCGCGCGCTGCGCGACCGTGTCCGGGCCGACCCGACGACCGTGTACAACGTCGGGGTGCCTGGCACGGGGTACATGCCGCTGCTGCCGAGCGTCAAGGATAACTGCACAGGCTACGGCAACGCCACACAGAGAGGTACGTGACGATGAGAAAGTAGACAAGAAAAAGAAAAAAACGTCTCTGTGGACCGGCGAAAGCTCGTTCTAACTCACTTTCATCCAACATCCCCCACAAGGCCGAATACTAACACCCCCTCGTCCCACCCACAGTGCTCCCCATGAGCACCAAGTTTTACACAGTCGCCCAGCTCCTGCACAGCTTCGGCAACCCGATGTGGGGGCTCAACACGTACGACCGGTACGGCAGCCGGACATTCCCCTTCATGATCATCTGGGCCCGCGAGGTGAACCGCAACGTGACCGGCAGTATCGCGTACCCGGAGATCCCGGACGACCACATAACGTTTGCCTGCGTCAAGGCCGACACCCTGTTCCAGGGCAATGGCTCCCTTCCGAACGGCACCCAGTTCCTGTACGATGAGGGCAAAGGGGGCGAGGTTGGAGTCGGGAATGCAGCTGGTGGAAGTGCTGGATCTATGCTTACCAGCACGCTTGTCTGGGCTGCGGGCATTGTGGCTACCGTTGCGATGATGGCGTAGAACTTAGACCCTCTATCCACGAGTGTGCGTAGTATAGGTGTTGTTGTTAGCGGAGAAAGAATGGACTATGTGACGCGTTGCAACGCCCGAGGGACCAGATGTATTGTAAGCATGTGCATTGCTACCAGAGATGTATGGCTATAATGGATATATATGTAAGAAGTATGTACATGTTGTGTCAAGGAAGATCAAAGTGCTCTGAATCAACTCGCAGTACTGGCCGCCCGGTCGCACCCTTCAGGCCATGGGCGGCCTTTCGTTTGCCATCCGGGAAGGCAGGATGTCGTCGCTTAGGGATTCTCCATGATTGAAACCTTCCCTGTATCCAAGCGGCCATGTTAGATGTATCTAGTATATGGCCTGTGTTTAATCGATCTCGTGTCGGGATACCTCCCCGATCTCCCTGAACGAGCGTGCGCCCCCGATGTGCTAGCTGCCGTTGTGCGTGCCAGGCATTTGACGACCCTGAAATTCGAGGTCTTGTCTCGCTCCTGGACCAAGGAGAAAGGAGTAAGCCGACAGGCTGTGCTGATCGGACGTGACTGGGGAAGAGACGAGGGCTGCCTCTGCATTCTCCGGGTGGTGGGTGCCCTTCGCGGTCCCTCCTCGTCGCTCCGTAGCTGTTGCCTTCGTCGAGATGTCTTGGAACCACGCACACGAAGCGCTTTTCTGCCGCCCATACAGTCGCAGGACGCCGGTTTCCCATCAACCACGCCATAGTCCCGAAGGAGGACCCTCAACTCATGAGACCGTCGTGCCGAGGTCCGCGTGCCGGACATAGTTGCTCCCACCCAGCAGATAACACCCCTTGCCCGTAATCCGCTTCGCCATGTAGCAGATGCCCTCGGTCTCCATGCCCGTCCACCCTTCGTGGTCCCAGAGCGTGCCGACGACGTTGAACGGTGGGAACGTGACGCCCCGCAGGACCAGCGAGGACCGGATGTACAGGATCGTCGCGCCGGTGCTGTCCAGCGGGACGAGCGCGCTGTCGTCACCGCCCGCCGCAGTCCCGTCGAGCAGCTCGCCGGCCTGCTCCCGCGTGTCGCGCAGCTCCGCGGCCGCGCTGCTCTGCCTGGCGAGGCCCACGGCACCGAGCATGCCCTCGTACTCCCTCTGCGCGGCCTCCCCGTCGGTGACGTCCTCTGAGGAAGCGGTCCTGCTTGCGCCGCCCTCTCCCTCCTCGCCCTCGCGGTGTATTCTCCACGCCTTGGTGTCGTAGTCGCTGTCCTCGGACCGCAGCTTGCACCGCGCCGTGAGCAGCCCGACGTGCGGGTTGCTGTTGGCCTGGTGCATCATGCGCTGCACGAGACCCTCGGAGAGTTCGACGATGTCGGCGTCGATCCACAGCAGGTGCGCCTCGTCACGCACGGTGCGCAGCATGAGGTAGTTGCGCGCCCGGGCGATGCTCGCGCGGCGGATGTACGCTGCGGAGTCGTCCCCTGTAATGGCGTGGCTGCTGCCCTCGGGGCGGTTCTCGTCGGGCTGCTGGAGGTAGATGGATGCGCGGGCGAAGGGAAGCGCCTCGGTTGCCTTCTTTATCGCATCGAACTCGGTCCTGTCGGTGGTCAGGATGCCGATGGACACGCTCGTGAAGTCGAGGTCCGTCCGGATGAGCATGTCGATGAGGTCCGCAGGCGTGCGGCCGCTGGACATGGCGTCGGAGCCCCAGGATCCCGAGTCCTTGCTCACGATGAGGATCAGGAGGTTAGGCTGCGGCAGCTTGAGGATCTCGCGCGTGTAGAAGGTCGTGTCATCGTGGGATTTCCCCTGGTCGACGACGACGTCGAGGTTCGCCGGAATGTCGTGCTTGTAGCTGGGCCGCTCGAGGAAGCCGCAGTCAGCCCAGGTCCGGCATGTGAAAGGTAGGTCGCGCCGCTCGTAGACAAGGGTAGATATGCTGAAAATGATGGTGAGGACGAACACGGCCAGGAGGCACAGGTTCATCCACGGGCCGCTCGGTCTGGCAAACATGTGGGCCGAGCTTTCCACGTCTGTATGTATAGGAAAAGCTGGGGAATCGCGACGGCGTGGTGATGGTGTCCCCCTTCAGACCCAGCGAAAGGGAAATGTCTGGCGAGGGGTAGTTGTCGTGCTCCACAGAGTGCCGGCCGGGAAGGAAGCGAAGACAGTCACGTTCGAGCCAAGGGATGGAGGAAAGCGTTGTGATGAAGGATCAGGCCGCGTGTCTGCCACTCAGCCGCGCGGCGACGCAGGCAAGACCATGAAGAGGACAGCAGGAAATCAGGCAACCGAATTCGCCGCAGCTGGGTGGAGGGAAAAAGGAGCATCATACCCAGAAAAGAGGAGCATGGGACTTAGACTCGGGGAACAAGGCTCACGCTAAGGCGCAACCCTGGGCTGATGTCTCGTGGAGGGAACAGATGACGGAGACGATTGCTGCAATGGCCGGCCGCCGACATCAGAAGGTCCCCAGAGATGCCAAGACCACAGGTCCCCCTAGCTTGGTGTCATCGGAGAGTCGCAGTGGGACGGGCGAACAACAAATCATGCCGGAGCCTCGCCATTATGAGAGCTCTCTTTGCCCTGTCACTGTGGCCATGACAATTGACCGGCGGAGCCTCCGCGGTGATTCGTCGATGACACGGCCGATCCGGCCGCCATGAGCTGATCCGAGGCCTCAGGCGGAACAAGTGTGTGTCAGAGGTCAACATCAGAAGGAGGGAGTGAGAGGCGCCCGCGGCACCCGGGTTTGACACAAAACCCGAGCTTTCGGAGTGCTACAGGTCGTCGGCACGCTGAAATGCATGCAACACCCCTGGACTGACGGGAGAGGCGCTTGGTGGCTTACACCCCTTGTCCCTGGGACGCCGAGTCCCGGCAGCCGCGGCATGGCGCAGAAAGGCACGCGACCTGAAGGAACGGGTTTCTAGCCACGATTCTGATCCCCACTGGGCATTCTCAAGCTGTTGGAAGGAAGTCAGGGGTCTACCACCGGCGGGCAGTCTTCGTCCTCGGTATCAGACAGCAAATCAAGGCTGGACAAGAAAGAAGCATTGATGAGCCTGGCAATGGGCGTCCTGCGAAAGCGCCATCTACTATGCAGTACGCAAAGAGCCCCGGAGATAAACCGTCCAGGGGGCACTGCGGGTAGCCCAGGCCAAGCCCCCTGGGCATCGGAACGAACGGCACACCACGATCATCCACCCCAATGAACCCGACTTCTCAACCCTTCCTTGAGAACCACACCGCACAGCTCGCCAACAGCAACGGCGTGTTGCTAGGGTTCTTGTTCATGTCAGAAGTGGGATCGTCTCCGGGCAGTGCAGTGCAGTGCTGTGCAGCTCGTACAGTGCTCTTCGGCTTCTTCCACAGCGGGACGTCCAGCCAGCGGCTCCGCAAGGGGCATGTCATTGTGCATATCATCTCGTGTCTGCCAAGCCCTAGTCAGATGGCCACTTCCACTCAAGTACATCTCATTCTTATCAAGCTCGCCAAATGTCCCTGGCTCACCTGGCCCAGGGCCTGTGACTGATGCTCAACGGTGGCAGTGCATGATTCTTTTCGGCGACGCCTTTGCGGATCCTCTCTGCGACAGTGGATCTGTCCACGCGGACACCCTTATTCGACCAAAAACAAATGGTATTCTCAGAGACTGTATCTATGTATCCAAACTTGCACCACTTATGCAGGCAGCTCTATTCTAACGTGCGCTGCAGGTTCCCCCACCTCCGGTTCTGCACGTGGCTTCACCATCATGCTGTTGCCGTGGACTTCCTGCACAGGCCGGGAGTCTGCGCTGGACAGAGGTAACTCCACAGCGTGGCCGAACTCGGCTGGCACCGTACTATTGTGCTGAGGCGCCAGAGGGAGGCTTTTCATAGCACCAGCATGTCTGGCATGAGGAGCAGCTTGCGGCTGGTGCTGTTTTTGCAGCTGCTGGCGGAGCGCCATTTGCTTCTGCTCGTCCAGCCGCATCTGGCCCCGCCGGACACTCACAATCTCGGCGACGCTCCGGAAGTCGCCGCCGCTCCACGGACCGGCTCGGGGCGTGGGACCAGTCCGGTTGATGTAGGCCTGCGTCTGTGTCTCGGTCCACGGCGTGTGTCCCGTCTCGTCAGCAGCATCAATGGTCGCGCCGCTGGAACAGAGCAGCCGCGCCATGTCCGCGCGGCCCCAGAGCACCGCCACTTGCAGAGGTGTCTGACCTAAGCCGTTGCGCGCCTCGATGTTAGCTCCATGCGCAATCAGGGCCTGCGCAATCAAGAGCGAGTTCGAGCCGAGCCCGGCACTGCTTGGTGTAACAGCAATGTGCAGCGGGTAGCGACCCTCATCGCCCGTAACATCAGGCGAGGCTTTGAGCGAAGCCAGTAAGAAGTCAACCATCTGCATGTTATCGAGTGCGGTGTATCGGTGAAGCAGGGTGTCCCCAGGTCCCAATACAGCCTTGGCGGCTGCCTTCTTAGACTTCTCCGTCGTGGGCGGTGCCGGAGGACCCTGCAAGTTGACGTCTGCCCCGGCGCCCACCAGACACGCCAAGAGTTCGAGCGACTGGTTTGCTGCTGTCGCGAGCACTTCAAAACTCTCCTTTGGGTTCGCACCAGCCTTGAGGAGCATGTCGCACAGAGCCACATTACCGGTCGAGACTGCCGCGTACAGCAACGTGTCGTCTGGAGTGCTGGCTTGCACGTGCAGCAGAGCCCCGCGTTCTAGCAGCGCCGCAGCTGCATCGGTGTTGGCCATGGCCACGGCGTATCGCAGAGGCGTCTTGATATTCTGCTTGGCTGAGTCCTTGTCGACCTGCGCGCCACCATTGATGAGATGATTAACACACTGCGTACAGCCAAAGTCGGCAGCGTAGTGCAGGGGCGTCAGCTCGAAGCGGTCCAAGGCATTTGGATTTGCACCCACGGAAAGCAAGATCTTGACGATCTTGCACTGTCCGAGGGCAGCCGCGACATGCAAAGCAGTGACAGCGTCGTACTTTTCCACGAGGATGTTGTCTCGCCACTTGTGCTCCATGATCTCCTGTACCCGTTCTGGCCGACGGTGCAGGATGGCGTCCCAGATGTCCTTCTCGATCACCTTGAAGTGTGAAGTGAGGTACTCTGGAGTGACGTCGAGATCTTTGGTGTTGGTGAACCGGTTGCGGTACATCTGCTTGTCTGGCTTCTTCTTCTTCTTCTTTGAGGGGATTGACACTGGTGCCCAGGCCGGGGTGATGCCGCGAGAGTAGTTGCTAACACGGTCTCGGAAGCGGTCGGGAAACAGCTCATCGCCTTGTGGTAGGCTCCCTACGTCAGCCTCAATGTCGAATGAGTTCGATTTGGTGAGCAGCAAGCTTGATTTCATCTTGCGAGCAGAAATCATGCTAAACCTGCTTGACCCCGCTGCAGCCTTTGCGCTGTCCACGGCAGGCGGCGAAGCAGGAGGTATGTTGCGCTGCATTGCTAGAGTTGACGCGAGGACCCTTTGATAAGGCTGCATCTGGCCATGGAGCTGGACCTGCTGTTCTGGAGGACCTTGACTCGTGCCAGGCAAGTTGAAAGATTGTGTCGAGGCCGAAGTGTCTCCTCGCGGTGATGAAGACCGAGCGGCTTCTTCCTGCTGCTGCTGCAGCAGCTGCTGTTGCTGAAACTGCCTCTCGGCCTCTTCGTATTGCGGCGGGTTGTCCATTGCGCTCGGTGGCTCCGAGGGCTCATCATGAGACGACGCCGACAAACTGGTCCTTGCGGCCCGAGACGAGCCAAGAGTAACAGCCGTCGCCCCTAGATCCCGCATACGGAGCCTAGCCTTTTCTTCAATGATGGATGGTTCAGCTCGCGCCGATGTTGATGACTGTCCTGCTCCGGAAATAGAGCTGTTGGAATTGGCCACGGATGAGGTGGCTTGTAACGTCCCTGAGTCCTGTCTCTCTGCTGTCGGAATCGCGAAGGTGGTAACCGGGGCGGGCTCTGCCACCTCTGTAGGGGTTGTGTTTTCGGAAGACTGGGGCGTTGCCTGGTCCTGATTATCGGTCTTGACATTGTAGGAGCCGTCCGCGTAGGAAGAGAGGATGGCCAATTTGTCCTTGAGGGCTCCTTCACTGGCTTGGATCTTTGCCACCGGCCAGACCAAGGTCCAGGTGGACTTTTCGATGCTGCGGGTTGCTTGACCGACCTTGGCAGCATGTTCCTGGATGTCCCGGAAGATGGTGATGAGGTCGTCGAAATGGGCGGCGAGGGAGGTGCTCTCGGCCTCGGCTTGGAAGGCAGGGGCATCGCTGTCTATCATGGATAGGAGCAGCTCGAGCGTCTGCTTGGAGGCCGCGGTCTGGAGCTGCAGATCGCGCAACTGTGGCGGCGTGTCCTGGCGGGTGCGGAGCAGGCGGTTGAGGACAATTGTGCTGGCGGAGGCCGCGCCCGCCGTGTCGACACAGCTGTAGGCGAGATCGAGGTCGGCCATGGTGGCGGTAGCCTGGAGGGAGTCTTCGGCGACAGGCCTGCCGGATTAGGCAGATTTACCCATTGAGGTTGTCCCAGACGTCAGTGGGTGTTGGCGTGCTGCCAGGGAGAGGATCTCAGGCTGCTGCTCAGAGGCTGGATGAGAGTAGGTGATTGCGAGAGTGTCAGGAGCTGGGGAGGTTGATGAAGGTCAAGAGTTGGTTTCTAGACCTACTCTGTCGCAAATCTTGGAAAGCGGCCCAGCTGAAGCTCCCATGTCAGCACAGCCCCCACGACGTCAAACGCCGATGGCGGCGAGGAAGGAGCGACAGGGCTGTCCACAGGGTCGAGCAGCTCCTTCCGGGGTCTGGGGCGGGGCAAAGACCCGAGCCGGCCAGTAGCAGCGCTGTCCTGGAGGTGTGGTCAGAAAGCTTGGTGCTCGGCCGGTGGGACCCCCTGGGCCTGTAGGCCTCTAGGCTCGATCCGGTACTTGTAAGTACCTGTGTCCTGTGCAGGCGAGCTCCATTGGGACCCTCGGGAGCTTGCTGCTGCTATTTACGTCGGGCTGGGTTGCTCTTTCCCATCCATGCTTGCCGATCCATGATTGCTCCGCCAGGTGCGACAACCTCCACCACACGATGTCAGTTTGACACATGCAACTTTCTGTCACTGTCCCAGGAAGAAACGATGAGAATAACGGCCTGTACAACGCTACTGTATGTGTCCCGCGCTCGCGAGACGAGACGCTCAATGACGTGCCCACCTAACTGAATTGCACAGAAATCGTCTACGCCACGCCCAAAATGCTCCCCGCCTCACAGAAACCCTAAAACGCCTTCTTGACAGCCACCCGCGCACAGGAAGACGGGAATGAATCAGGCTCCCTGCTCAGCGCGAAAAGCTGCCAGTTGTTGTAGTGGCTCCAGCGGCACGCCAGGAACCCGAGCCCGCCGGCCGCGCCGCCGCTGCGCTGCTTGAAACCCTCCGCCTCGCTGTACGTGAACTCGCTGCCGCTCAGCCCGGCGTTGGCGACGACCTTGGCCCACACCTCATACGACGCCGTCCCGTCGTACGCCTGCACCTGCGCGGGCGTCGAGCCGCCAAAGCCGAGGAAGTCGATCTTGGCCGGCTCGGCGGCGTTGATGGCGAAAGACCTGCCGCCGCTGGGGTCGCATGCCCCGATGACCAGGTCGTTGAAGCCTGCGCCGGTGTGGTATGCATAGGCGCACTTGCCGTTGACGCGAATGTCGGCGGACACGATCTTGAGGTTGAATGGCGTCGAGGGTGCGACGACAGCCATGGCTGGATCGGCGGCTGGGGCCGCGAGAGTGAGGGGTGCTGCGATAGCTACGACCGCGAGCACGGCAGTCTTGTGGGTGATGAGCATCATTATATTGGTAATGTAGAATGCGGGCGATTGTTGACGTTGACGTTGGTGATGCGGTTGTTCTCTGTCCCTTTATCCCCGGGTCATCAGCCGCCTTTATACACGGGCAATGCTGTCTGCTCCAGAGCATCCCTCGCCCGAGAGCGTTCTAAGTCTCAGTCTCAGGCCGTTGTTCCACATCAAGACACGAGCTTATGGTCTAGAACCTGGTGCACAACACAAACAGCAAGAAGATCATCTGCGAGCCTGAAGTGACGTCGTATATGACCACCCAGGTCAAAATGGGAACAACCTATGTCGCAGCTATAAACACCCATCCTTCGTGTTGCTGACAGGTGCTTGTCCTGCACCTTGGGGGGACGCAGGGTTCACTTGGTGGGGTGGGACGTGGCGTTTTCTTCGGATCCCATCCATCAGACATCAATTCTGCATCGGCACTGGACTTCTCATATGTAAGACTGACGCTACGATCTGGGCTCCTCAAACCAAGCCACAAGTATCTGACAGGCCAATCTTTGGCTAGGCCACACCTGCCGTTAGTGCTTGATATGAAAATGTCCTGTGGCTGGACCTGGAAAGCGTTTATCCCCTGACTCCCACGTCCCTCACGCGACCCGTGTCTAAGCTGCTACTCTCGCGGATCGTGGCCGTGCTTCTATGCAGGTGTGGGAATGATGCTCGTGTTGATCGACACCCTGCTAGCGAAATAGCCTATGCACGCGATCGACTCGAGTTTCTACCGAATACTCCGCTGACGTGGTTGCTAGAAGTGCAAATATCTGTCATGTGAAGGAAGGCTGAATTTTGAAATGGGCACTTTCTGCGTAGCAGCAACGTCGCTGTGCGAGCGACAGTGGTGCAGGGCTGACACACTGCATAACACGAGGTCACTACAGGAATTGGAGCAGAGCTCATGCCAGTCGGCCATTCCGGACTCTATGACCGCAGTCACCTCTTCCAATGGAGCCGTTACTCGTGTAAAGCACCCTCTGCCTCGGGATGAAGCAGTGTCCCAAGTTCTCGTGTTCTCCTGTACTGCATCGCGCTTGACAGTTGTTACAGTGTGGCAACCAGCGATCAACTGCACCGCCTCTAGACGTTCCGGAGAGCCCTGATGCTCTCTAGTGCCTCGGCCATGGTCTTCTGGAGAATCTGCGCAGCTGGCTGGACCTCTGTGATCAAGCCCACTCCCGTTCCACTGACAAGCAGAAGAAACAAATGAATTAGTACAGTAAACCGCGTCGAGACAGAATGCTACGCCGAACAAAATTTGGTGTAGGATCAGAGGAGGAAGTGTACTTACGCCCAGACTACATCTCTCGACGGATCCCCACCCTCTACGGCGAGCTTCAGCTTCTCCTGGTTCTCGGCGAGGGACACACCAGCGCGCTCGTCGAGGATCGAGGGCCCCGCGAGTGCGCGCCCGTCGAACGGCGCAGGGAAGACGTAGCGGTGCTCGATGTGGTCGTGGAGCGTGGATCTGGGTTGAAAGGGTTCAGTTCTCTTCGCTGCGGATGACCACACCAGCAACGAGATTTGTCAACTGGGCAAGAGGAGGAGAGATACTCACTTGACTGTGCCCACCCCGCCGTCGCTGCTCTTGATGATGGCATCCCTGGCCGATTGCTTAGATGAGGCCTCCTCGGCGACGAGGAACTGAAATGTCAAAGGTATCAGCTATGCATCTGTTGATAGCCAGAAAGCCCCCGTCCGGGGCCGCAAGTGACGAGGACAAAGATCAGAAAGCACCACTCACCCTCGTGCCCATGACGGCGCCGTCAGCACCCAGCGCCAGCGCCGCCGCGACGCTGCTCCCGTGCGCGATGCCGCCGGCAGCAATGAGCGCGATGGGGCGATCACTGTACTCCTCGCGGATCATCGCTCGGATCTCCGGGACCAGGCTGATGACGCCGGACCCCTGAGCCCATTGATGGCCTCCGGCGTCTTTTTCCCAAGGTCAATCAGCATTGGCAAACCCCCTTGCAAAGATGCGCTACTTAGGGGGGACTGGAGCACTTACCCACACCCTGCGCGACGATCCCATCGGCGCCGTCGTCAAGTGCCTCCCTCGCGGCCGCGACGGTGCCGGTCTGCACAAACACCTTGGGCTCCCACCCCTCAACTCCCTTCGCCGCATCGCGCAGTGCGGCAATCATGTCCCTGTGCGTCGTGGAGCCGGGCTGCGGCACAAACAGCCATATGACGGCGGGTTTGTGCTTGATGAGGACCGGCAGGACGGTCTCCGCGAACCGCGCGGCTGTGGGGCCGAAGGTGAGGAAGCCGACGCCGATAGGGAGCGTACCGGAGCGGTCGGCGGGGATGGTGCCGGCTTCCGCGAGGATCTCGCGGGCGGTGGTGAGCTGTGCGTCGAGGTCCGCGAGGTATGGCGAGGCAGGCGAGAAGTCCCAGCCGCCGGCCACGAAGCCTTTGTGGGGTATCAGTCAGTAGCCATATGTCTGGGGAGGGAGTCTTTACATATCCCCCGGGCTCGCGAGAGAGGGTTGTAGAGTGTGAGAGCTCGCGAGGTCTTGCTTACCTAGACCGCCAGCCTTGGTCACTTCGGCTGCCAACGTGCCGTTCACGCTCAAGAACATGGGGGCGCACATGATGGCGGGTGCCTCTGTGGTTGGGAACCACTGCTTGAGAAGGTTGGAAGTCATCTTGGATGCTTTTTATAGCAGCAGGGACGTGCTGGTAAAGATTCGGGAAGTCAAGATTTGAGCATGTAGAGCACACCCGCAGGAAGATGGTTCCTCATAGGATGCCACCGTACTTATACACAGGGCGAATGAGCTCTGACTAAGCGGGCACTGTTACTTCTCGTGCCGTCGACTTTGAGGGTGCAGGAGTGGATGGCCCCGGCAGTGAGATTGACCCCTGCTGGAGCTTACTCACAGCCGACGAGGACCCAATCACGACAGAGGCCAAGGAGCCTTTTGTACGTACTTCGGACTCCAAGTTGCTGTCATCTTCTATGACCGTGCGTGAACCCCGCATTCACATGGAGCCAGTGGCCGAGATGCCCTTTCCGCTTCCAATGTGTTCCGTATGAAACGCCTCTTACCCCAAGGACGCTTCTGCGAGTTTCGAGAGACCACCACACGCTCTGTGTTTGGCCAAGGGTCCACCCGGGTTTACCGAAGTATTGTATGTAGGAGTTGGTCGAGCTAGACCTGATGGGTTAGGTAGGGTATGTAGAGGACTTGGACCCGAGGGCTAGATCCACAGGAGCTTTGTGGAAAATTTGCGCGTAGTTCTGCATATATACACTCTTATAAAGTATGCAAGTATATCAATTTAGCCTGTTAACTATAATTGTATGATGTCCGTAGCAAACACTCGACGTGTTCGAAATTACTGCCCCGTCAGCTGTTCAGAGCCGTAACCCATACGATGGTTACATTAGATACTTCCTAGCAGTTCAGCATCTGGACCCATGAATAAAGAAACTTACCTGTGTGTACTGCTAGATTAGAAAGGAGTTATGTATCAATCTAGGCACTATCTCAGATATTATGAGTTCAAAAGCCAGCTGTGCGGTTTGTCGTGAATGAGAAAGTAAACAATTCCAAGTTTAATATTCCTACACGCTATGCGATCGTCCGTAAATAGTGCCGCAGTCATTGTATCCCAAAGCTGTCTATATGAACAGCACAAGCCATGCGTGAGCCTCTACCAATATTCGCTCTAGATTATATTGCCCTTCTCTCATGACATATGTCTATGCTCAAACTCAATACTCAAGACCAGCTGAGACATATTTAGGGGCTCTCGGCTGGTCGACATCATGGTGCGCATGTCTCCCCTAAAAGCTAACCGGTTGCGGCTCATGCTGGATGCTTCCGAAACCAGGCTCGCGCTCATTGGTGATCATCAGCCACCTATTCACACTGCGGACCGAGGAACTGAGGCAGGTCATGCGCCACCACTACCACGGCTGGTTTTTCACCGGATCTGGGCTACACCATGACAGCAACCACCCGTTCCGACATACTAGGGACGACCGCTGCCAGCTGGGCTCGCTCAGGATCCGGTTCTGCTCAAGTATCGGTCACCATCGATACCGAGCTCCTTAACACGGACATGTTCGTCGTTGCCTGTCTCTCAAGGGTCCTGCTGAAATCGCCGGAGGGAACAGTAGCTGATCTGCACACAGAGCATGCCATAATATTGGCCTCGCAGCAGCTTAGGTCGCTTGGGGTTAGACCCTGAGTTCCGAGTTCCTTGTCGCCTGGGCTTGGCCCTGGGCTTCTACAAACTCGATTCGGGATTGTGTACAACTGATCAGTATAAGGGTCGCAAATGGCATGTTGTCGAGTACAATAAGCACAGCCGGCACCTCCGGTCACCGTGGAGATGCCAGTCTTGCAGACACCGAGCGTCATCATGGAGGTGTGTTTCTGCAATGTTCAGTCCCCAGTGCCAAAGCGGTTTGGCACTGATTGAACGAGGGGCGCACAAAGTCTTGGCCTTTTGCATGATCCCTGAACCGTCGGACAACAGAGGGAAACGAGTTCGAGGACAAAAGTAATCTGGGCGCAATACAGACATGACTTGCACGATAATACGCCGAGGGGCCTAATGTTTCCAGCTTTCCCGTCACAGAGCACGTGGCACCTTTGTCAACCTTTGCGTTGCTGCCACTGGTGGTGCCAACTTGTGAGACTGAACGGCAGACCACGACAATGGCCTTCCTATTCCAGGCGAACAAGGGAATGCGAAGGCATGGGTGGAAGAAACGCTGGCCACTAAAGTCTCCAACGGTCCACTGATGCAGACACACTAGATCATGCACCAACCCACGTGTGCGGCGAGAGAGGGGACCCAAGGTCAGCTGAACGTACGTCATTCGCGCGCATACTTTCGCAAAGCATACACCTACCAGGTAGGTAAAGAGGGAGGTATGCAGACGATAAACTGCGACTAGGCAGGGGCATTCTGATCTCATCACTACGTCGTGCCTGACCTGTGGGATCCTGTTGGACGATCGTGGGGTCGTGTCTCCAGAACCCCTGCCAAGCTCATCACAATGCCGCGAGCGGCGTCCAGGCGAGCCAGGGTCCCTGGGAACGTCCCCCCAGCATGTCGTTAGATTGCCTGTGGCGGTCTCTCGGTCTCGCTCTCTCTGTGTGTGGGTGTGGGGAAATGGCTGGCCCAGGGCTCGTCGTCGCATAACTGCCAGCACTGCATGGGGGCTGTGTATACCCTGCCATGGCTGCCGGCGGTGGACCTGGTAAATTGCAATACCACCCCGTTGGGCCTTGGGACGGCTGCCATTACTCGGGTCGACGGTGGAGACAAGACCACATGCTTGGAGACAAGACCACATGCGTGGAGACAAGACCACATGCGTGGAGACAGGCACACGATGTTGGGATACAAATATCACCGCCGCCGTCCGGGCTCGGTGGGCAGCTGGACCATCGGCACCGGCCGCCACTTGCAAGACTCTCGCTTCTCGATTCTCGACAACTTGATCCGACGATGCAGCTCCACCGCCTCGCCCTGGGCACGGCCTCCGTGGCCGCCGCCGTCGTCTCGGCGCAGAGAACGGCCGGCGACCTCAGCGTGCTCACCATGAACGTTGCAGGCCTGCCCCAGATCCTTCAGGGCAATGATGTCCCCGGCGACAAGACGACAAACTCGCGCCTGATTGGAAGCCTGTTCGCCAAGTATGGCTACGACATTATCAACATGCAAGAGGTGAGTACCTTTTATAGTTATGCCATGTCAACAACAGGCAGATGCTGACCGTGCCGCCCCTGCCCAGGACTTCAACTACCACGCCGCCATCTACGAGACGGACAACCACCCGTTCCGCACCCCGACCTCGGGCGGCGTGCCGTTTGGCTCCGGGCTCAACACCGTCTCCAACTATGACTTTGTCGAGTTCAACCGCGTCAAGTGGGCGACGTGCTCCAACGACGAGAGCGCCGACTGCCTGACGCCCAAGGGCTTCACCTTTATGCGCGTCGCCCTCGCCACGTCCCCCACGACGTCCGTCTTTGTTGACGTCTACAACCTGCACGCCGACGCCGGCGGCAAGGACGCCGACCTCATCGCCCGCAGCGCCAACATCCGCCAGGTGGCCGACTACGCCGCGACCTGGAGCGCCGGCAACGCCGTCATCATCTTCGGCGACACAAACAGCCGCTACAGCCGGCCCCGCGACGTCGCCATCCGCGAGCTCATCGCCAGCGGCTTCAAGGACGCCTGGGTCGAGTTTGAGCGCGGCGGCGTCGCCCCCACCGCCGAGTCTCTGTGCAGCAACCCCAGCACCACCGACTCGTGCGAGACGGTCGACAAGGTCTTTTACCGCTCCGGGCCCCTGCTCACCCTCACCGGCAGCGGCTTCCACTACGCCAGCAACCGCTTCCTCCAGCCCGACGGCAACATCCTCAGCGACCACAACCCCGTCAACGTCAACTTCACGTGGGCCGCCGGAGCGTCCCTGCAGCAGTCGGGCCTCCGCGGCGGTCCCCACGGCGACTGGTTCAACGACGCCCCCGTCCTGGCCGCCCGGACGACCAAGCCCAAGGCGTCCGTGCTGACCTTCAACGGCGCCAGCAGGCTCGACTCGGTCAGCATCCAGCTCGCCGACGGCACCGTCCTGTCGCACGGCGGCAGCGGCGGCAGCCCCAGCTCGCTCACGCTCGGCGCCAGCGAGTACTGGACCGCCGCGACCCTGTGCCAGGCCCAGCGCAACGGCAACACCCGCAACTTCTACATCAAGGCCACCACGAGCACTGGCCGCACGGTCCAGGCCGGCACGACCACCGGCGACTGCGGCACCTTCACGGCCCCGGCGGGCTGGCAGATCGTCGGCTTCCTTGGCCGGAAGGGTGACGAGATGGATCAGCTGGGTTTCATCTACGCACCGCAGTAAGTAGCGGAACGGAGTTTCTGCTAGATAATGACGATAATGAGGGGAGTGAGCAGCGCCTGGATGTTAAACTAAGAGTACATGAAGATCGTCACTAATAAAGCACGGCTTTTGTTTACCAAGTCATCACTGATTTCTACTTGAAGCTGCGGCCTCTCCAGATTGTGACACGTCGCCTGCCCGTTCAACTGCTGTTCCTAATGCTGTTCCCAAACAACTTCCATGAATGAGTGAATTCTCTGGCTTCAGCTTGGGCCGCTAATGGCCCCAGCCACGTCCCTGTACGAAGACCATGCCGTTACTTGTCACGGAGCTGAGGCAGTCCAGCGTCCGCACATCTTCGAGCTCGAACGGGAACTTTAGGAGGTGCGGTAAAATTTTGGATGCGGCGCTCCCTCATCGTGTGGGCTGTGGAGCTGGCGTGGTCTGAGCCATGCAGAACGGCCAATCTGTTGCCATCGGATACGTGTCGGGGCCACACGGTCGATATCCGTCCTGAGAACAATACGGAATTTGAAATTGTACATCATGGCGAAGGGCCTCGTTGGGGGAACAGGACCCTCAATATGATCGTATCGTTCTTGATCAATTCTCCATCAGCAGCCCGAATAATAGCTATCTAGGGTCTAATGGGCAATGCTCTGTACGTTAGCGCGCCTAGGCCTATTGTTATCTACATCACCTTGAATCATAGCTTGTGGTATACTAGGGGGGCGTCTTCTTCTAGGAGGATATCCCACGGGGTTCTCATTCATATTGCTGGATACAGGTTGTTCTGGAGCCCGTCGAAGTCGAGAGAGAGAGCCCAGTCAAGGTCCATCAATTGCTCGTCAAACCAGCCAGACATATCCAAGCTGCTGTCTGTGGCGGCAGATGGGGTGTGGTTGTGAACAGCCTCCGATGGCTCGTCGACTTCCGCGGTCAGAGCTTCGTAGACCGCCACGACAATGTCCAGTGCGCGGTCCGAGGGGCGCATCCACGGACTCATCTCGACGAGCATCTCAATGGCCTTGATCAAGCTCCCGCGACAAGATGCTATCAACTCACTATGATTAGACAAGTCGTTAGCCAAATTGCAGGACCCTGCTCCTGTCGCGGCTAATGGGGTCGCTTCGGGTCGGGCAGGCGGGTCTTGCTGTTGATGCTCGAGCCTCGATACCAATGATGAGCGACGAAGGCCCGTCTCCATGGCGATAGATAGTAAGGGCACCATACAGGCCTGGAACAAATACCAAGCCGAGTTCCAGACATGGATGCGGTTTGGTGTCCAGGAGAGCGTGATCGCATCGATGGCTTCGGATGCCACGGTCCGGCAGGACTGGATAAGAACATCTTCCTCGGCCGAAGGCTCGGTGTACCTGGTGCCGCTACGCTTGAGCCGGGAGTCATGGATGTGGTAGAGGAGGAAGCAGCGCGAGAGGACGAGGCGGACATTGAGGTAGCGGTTGCGCATGAAATCGCGCGCTACCGTGAGACGGGGTACTACTAGGGCCGGTTCCCTGAGCTCGGCAGGAAGGGCGTCGTGCCACGCGGTCAGTTCGCGGTCGAAGGACAGTGCTTCTTGAGCGGAGAGGCGGGCCGGCTGCGCGAAGCGGTGCTGGATACGGTCGCATATGCTGCAAAAGAGGCAGCTGGCACGCAGAGAAGAGGCCATGTGGTCATCGGGGGACGCTGGCGAAGGGAGGAGAGTGTTCATGGTGGTGCTGTCCCAACGCCCGCACGTCGGGCGGCCAAGAGTCGTGCTGGCCCATGTGTCCAGGCAAAACAGCCCCCACCACGTTCGACGCCTTGTCTCTATACGCGCAGCGTGGTGACTGCTCCCGCTACCATGCCCCGAGAAGCACTCGGCAGGCTTCGTGGCACGAGTGCGGCTGGGTTCTCGGTGTAACCCGAGAGCTATAGCAACGCGGTGGGCGGCGCCAAGAACAGCGTAGGCCATGTTCGGCGAGTTGCGGTAGTGGAGATAGTAGCCCCCAAGCAGGCAAAGGGCCTGGAGGAGCTCCGTGTTGCCGGAGCCGAGAGAGTCCAGGTCGAGGTGAAGCCGAGCCTGCTCGTAATATTGGTTGTGGAGAGTGTCGCTTCCCGATGCAAGGGAGCCGAGGGTCAGTACCATGTTGAGGAGAGCCAGCCAGGATCGGTCGTGACGATTTGCTGCCGCGTAGTGGCCTCGAAACTCTTCTTCATTGATGATAGGGGTGATTGCGTGGACTGTGTCAAAGTAGAACCCGATACATCGGAGTTCGCGCAATGCATTGGGCCCCGTAGTGCTGAAAGAAGGGAGCAATCCAGGCCGAACCTGTTGGCTGGGCTGGCGGTGACTCTCTGTCCATGTCTTCGCACGCTCGGCCGTGTGCTGCTTGGCGGCGGGACACAGGCTGAATATCGCTTTCAGCACAGCACTGATGGACGTGACGCCGAGATATGAGCGACTGTGCTGATCTGTTGCGAGTCCGATCGCGTTGATGTCGTCGCTCGGATGAATCGCGGTGACTTCGTGCGTCGATTCGTCCCAGCTCCTCTCTGCTACAGGGTCGCAGTCATCACAGATCTGTGTCGAACCACTGTCAACCTCCTCCCCAACTGACTCAGTAGCTTGCTGACTTGTCGAGCGCGTTGGGAGGAGAGGGTCTCCAAGCATAAGGAGCAGGTCTGCTCGACTCTTGCCGTCAAGCTCGTCTATGGACAGGCTGGGAAAGAGCTTCTGGGTGACTCGACGGTAGGCCGACAGTATGCTGGACTGTTCCTGTAGCTGCTCGAGAGCTTTGGCCAGAGCACTTTGAGAACGTTGCGTCAGTACTCTCTCAGCCCAAGGGCGAATCCACATGGCCGTACCTCCTGCTGACAGCATGTCGCCGACTCCGCTGGCGGTATTCACACGCGTCGGCCGTCTGATTATGGATGCAGGCCGCGCAAGGCTGGCCGCCGTCGCACTTGACCTTTCGCCTCGTACATTCCTGGCATGACCGATTGACCTTGCGACTGGCAGCCGGCGCAGATGCCTCTGCCATCGGAACAAAGTCAAGCTCGCGGGAGAGGTGGGGAATGGCGCTGGAGAATCGTGGGCTGGGGTCGACGGCTGCGGAGAAGCTGCAGGTCTTATACACGGCACAGCTCGGTGGGGTACAGAAGCGCAGTTATGAAGACTCCACAAATTATGCACATGTGTTTCTTCGAGCATACACTCCCACTGACATGCTGTAGATACGGGGGGGAACAGCGCCAGTGATCCGCCGGTTCCTTCATGCCGATATGTTGTTCATCATGCTATTTCGAACTTCATCATCTATGAATCTAAGGAGCGCTCTGCGTTGATTACATCTTGGAAGACAATCTCGGTTTGTAGACCATCTGAACCCTCCCCGGGTGCTCTGCGCCAACATAGGTCCAGTCCAGCCCAGGTGCCGGAAGAGTCCCGCCCTTGATCTTGACCACTTGCTCCTCACCAGGCATAATGTCAAAGCCATTATCGCTGAGGGTCAGGCCCTCCACTTCCTCCAGCACAAATCCTAGGACAGGCCGCTCTGTAGTCACCGTGATATTGTCCCCAGAAGGTGCCATTTTGACGCTCACTTTACGATCAGCGAAATCCAGATACTTGTAAGGCTGGGGCCATGCCGTGTCGGTTGCCACAACTGCATCATTCCGGCGGAGTATGGCGTAGATGACGAATGGGTCGTGGCTGGCCGGGTCGAAAGGCCTGCGGTGAGCCGAAGTGACGTCCTCCGGGCTTGAAAGCTGCGGTCTTTTATTCTGGAATATCTCCGTTGTGGAATTGGCCTGCGCAAAGACGATCTTTGAAATTGGAGGCCCGATCTCCTTGCCGGATCTGATCGAGATCAGTCGGACCTCGACAACTACCTGAACATCCTCAAGGCAGCTGCTGGCGACCCAGACGTCAAATGCGGGTATTGCTGTCAGCAAGGTCGGATCGGCGTGGCCAGACGTCCACTCCGGACATGACCTCGAGATGCCAATGTCCAGAGGCCGCAGTGCCCGGCTGATACTGTAAAAGGCTGGCTTTTTGACCATGTAGTAGTCGACCACAGCCCACGACATGGTCGGCCAGCAGTCGTTCAGCTGCCACACCAAGACGCCGCCGCACCTGCGAGATCCTCGTGCGCCCCACATCCGCCGCCATGCCTTGTAGGCGTACTTCATGGTGTCTGCCTGGAGGATCTGCGTCAGATGGGTGAACGACGGCAGATCATACGAGACGCGGAAGTTCTCGCACAAATATGTGTTGAGGCGGCGCTCGTGGTCCGCGGCTTTGTTTCGAAAGTCCATTGTCATGGAGCCGGGGAATCGCTGCTCGTCCTTCGACACCATTCGTCGTATAGTCTGGAAGTGAGGGTAT
The DNA here is from genome assembly GCA_001566295.1 of Microdochium bolleyi. Lineage (NCBI taxonomy): Eukaryota > Fungi > Ascomycota > Sordariomycetes > Xylariales > Microdochiaceae > Microdochium > Microdochium bolleyi. The sequence continues at coordinate 209,209 of KQ964257.1, forward strand.
GCTTCCATTCCGAACTCGCTCACGAAGCGGCCGCTGAGCTCATGAGAGTCTTGGTAGCGGCTCATCTGCCCGTGCCAGACTATGCGTATGATTAGCTTGGTGAATGACACTGGCTATGCAGATGCAGGGGAAATCTTACTGTTCCACTGGTGGATATCACCAACGGTCGGATCGGTCGTATGTTTCCCGTCGCCCCAGGGGCTACCGGGATGGTATGTGGCCTGTGGATCCTCTTCCTTAAGGATGCGAGGTAACAAATCCTCGTAAATGTACCGTGCAGGAAACGACGATCTTTTCCATGATTCTGGGTCCTTGTCCTCGAAAACATAGTCGAGCTTGTACCTCTCCTGGACTTGGTAGTCTTCGTTGTTCCCAGCCCAGATTACAACCGAGGGATGGCATCTGAGCCGACGGATGTTCTGCCGCGCTTCGGCCTCGATGTTTGCGAGGAAGGCCGGAAACACGGGGTAATTCCCGCAGACAAAAGCGAAATCGTGCCATACGAGAAGGCCTAGACTGTCGCAAGCTTCGAAAAGAGCATCATCTTCGTAGATCCCACCACCCCAGATACGGACCATGACTTGGTTGCTCTCAGCAAGCAATTTCATCCACTCAAAGTACTTCTGGGATGACATGTTCGCGAGGAAGCTATCAGCCGGGATCCAGCATGAGCCGCCCGCAAACGTGTCAACGCCATTGATGCGAAAGTAGAATGACTTGCCGAAGGCATCAGGCTCCTGGATGAGCTCACAGCGACGGAAACCGATCATCTTGGATCTGGAGTCAAGCTCGGTCTTCCCACGGATGATTGTTGCCGAGAGTCGATAACGATGCTGGGCTCCGTGCCCAGCCACATGCCAGAGTTTGATGTCCTCAATCTGGAACGCGGTTGCTACTACGCCGCTAGGGTCGAGTGTGCAGTTCTTCTCGAATACAATGACGTCGTCGAAGGACAGGGTGAGAATGACAAGGTCATCCTTGGAAGTGACACCGTCCACGCGTGCGGACAAAACCCCGGCACAGGTTTTCAGGTTTGTGTCAAGCTCATATCGCGCCCACAAGTCGTCAACCCTCGCTTGGTATTCTTCCACGTACACGGGACGCCAGGGCCCCGCAGTCATCAAGATCGGACCCCAGTCCCAGCCCCAGTTGTACTGAGCCTTGCGGACTGGGATGCGGCTCTCTTCGGTCTGTCTTGCGAAGAAGTCGTGCTCCGGGTGCTGCCGGACTAGCTCACGACCGCGTAAGAGAGCGGACTGGAAATCGATCTCGAGGAGGTTCTCGCCCTCATCGCGGAGTAGGTTGCTAACATCGATCCGGTGTGCGAGGTGCATGTTTTCCGAGACAAGAATTTCGACACCATTGAGGGTGACCCTTGCGAAGGTGTCCAGGCCTTCAAAGACGAGAGTGGTAGTGACGCCGTCGAGTCGACCCTGCGTCATGGGTGCCACAAATTGTACTCGATACGTCCAGTCTCTTTCGGCGACCCATTGTACGTCCAGTTCGTTCAGGTCACAGAACGGATCCGCGATTCTGATGTGCGAAACGGGTCAGTAGTGCATGGAAGCGTCTCCCCTCACGAGGCAGTCTGGATCCCCCCTGCAAGAACGTACATGTCGTTGGCCAAAAGGTCAAGGTGTACCTGCGAAGGGACCTTTGCGACGGGCAACCACGCTTGAGAGGTGCCGCCAGTCTCTCTGAAGGTCCAGCCAGTGCTCAAGTCGTGCCGTCTACGCTGCATGATTGCGCTGTTCCCCAGCGACATGTTGAAGGGTGCCCGGGGAACGAACCATGTCAAAATCTCCTCAATGACATGACTAGACCTTTTAACACCAAGTCTCACGGCAACCCCAAGCGGTTGGAGATTCTAAACCGCGTCAGACTGGGGCCTGCTGTGTGGCTAAAGACCCGAGGGTACATATCCCTGGTGATTACAGCCATTCTCCCCGCTGCGCATCGGGGTACAAATCCCCGTCCTAACCCTAGCCTCGCGGCACTTATTTCCGTCGCTGTGCGAGGGAATATGTACGCCGCTTTCGTGCATTGCCGGCGCCGGACCCGGCCTGAGGCGCGTAGCAGGCATTTCATTTTATCATGCACATGCTGATATGTCACCGCCACATTCTCTGCCCTGGCCGGGCTTCAACGACAACTCTTGCAGCCATACCACATAGTACATTGATCAATGTGTGCACTGTCTGCTAGCGCTCGCCTACCATGAGTCGAACCTGGACACTCTCAGAAGGCAAGCAGCCGTAGATGAGATATACATGCAGCGCCGATGGATCAGGGGGCTAACTGTGAGCAGTGCAGAAACACCACAGTGGCGATGATTGTTGGATGGCTATTCATGGCAGAGTCTACGATGTGAGCAGGACTTCAGCCCCTTCAGTTGAGCAGACTGACTGACATGTCGCCGTCACAAGATCACGGCATTTCTCCCTAGCCACCCAGGTGGTCGGGCTGTGCTCCTGCAGCAAGCAGGAAAGGACGCCTCTGCAGCCTTCGATGCGGTCCATCCTGTAGATTTGATCGACGGATCTCTGAAGCCTGGCCAGTGTCTTGGTCTGCTTGCGCCCTCAACAGAGGAGATCTCGGAGTCAGAGGGTGCAGCCAACGCGGTCCATGTCGGTGCGCCTGCTCCTGGGCCAGCCGACGCCGAACCTGCACTTGATCAAGTCCTCAGCATTCTCGAAATGGAGCAGCACGCTTTGAGGAAGCTAAGCCCCAAGGCTGTCTCTTACTATGCCTCGGCAACGGACGATGAGATCACCAAGATTCAGAACAGCAGCATCTTCCAATCAATTCTCTTGCGGCCGCGGGTTTTTGTTGACTGCACACGATGCTCCTTGGAGACTACCATCCTCGGCCAGCAAGTAGGACTACCCATCTATGTATCTCCTGCAGCAATGGCCAAACTGGCGCACCCGGCGGGCGAGGCTGGCATCGCGGGCGCTTGTTCGGAATTCAAGGCATTGCAGATCATCAGTCACAACGCATCGATGTCCGTACCGGCTATTGTCGATGCAGGGAAAGACACGGTGTTTGCATGGCAGCTTTATGTCTTGAAAGATATTCAAGCCACGGAGAAGCGCCTGGCGCAGATGCGGGCCATTCCGCAAGTCAAATTCATTGTGCTGACTCTCGATGCGCCCTTTCCGGGCAAACGAGAAGCAGATGAGCGTTTCAAGATGGCCGAGGCCGCGGGAGGAGCGCCGCCACAGGCTTGGGGGACCGAGTCGTCCCTGACTTGGCAGAAGACTTTGGCGTGGCTGGCCCTGCACACATCTCTACCCGTCGTGCTGAAGGGGATCCAGACTTATGAGGATGCATACGCAGCTACGTTCTTCCCTAGCGTCAAAGGCATCATCTTGTCCAATCACGGAGGGCGGGCACTGGACACGACAACCACACCCATCCAGACACTCTTGGAGATCCGCAGGTTCTGCCCGCAAGTGCTCGACAAGATCGACGTCTTGATCGACGGTGGCATCAGAAGGGGCACAGACGTCGTCAAGGCATTGGCTTTGGGGGCGAAAGGCGTCGGTCTCGGCAGAGCTGCGCTGTACGGCCTTGCTGTGGGAGGTAGGCAAGGGGTCGAGCGGTGTTTGCAGAGTACGTGCACCCCCGATCTGACTGACGTTGACGAGTTACGCTTTTTGCTGTACTGACAATCGGTAGTACTTGCCGATGAAACTGCCACGGCGATGAGGCTCCTTGGCGTTGAGTGTGTCGATCAACTCGGACAGAGACATGTAAGATACATGAATTGAGGATGTCTCATCGAGAACACCACCACGATCGTACTGGCTAACATTGTGTCACCTGTGAGCAGATTAATGTAAACGCCTTGCAAGCACAACTGTACAGTGGCCCTCCTGGGCTTGATCAAGTCGACGCAGACTTGAAACCGAAGCTATAATTTTAGATACAAGTTTTGCGGAAGGTTGGACAGAGCAACTGCCCTGGTTATAGAAGATTGGGCGTTCCGTGAGTCACTTTGGGGATTCAGTTTCAGCAACGGCACCTCTAGCCAGGTGGTCGGACTGTAGAGTGCCCTTGTTCTTCATCGATAGAAAAGTCAGGACTTCACACTGCCCTACGAGCATACTCGAATTGTGCGGTGATTTTCCATGAGGTCTCATGAATTGCCAGTCTGCAAGCAATCTGCTATGTGTGACTACCACATGCTGCGTTCATTCGTTTGGCCGGAGGATCGGATTGGGTCGATTGCCGGGAATCGCTCACACACACAACACAGACCCGTGAGGAAGCCAAGGGCACCCATGGTCCTCTTACAGATCAGGTTAATGTATCGGAACTAGAGATGTTATGAATTGCGATGGGCCCTAGAGCGTGGATCGGTGGGCGGGGTTGTCAAGCTGGTCCCATGCTTCCGGTGCTCAGCTAGCCTGGGTAGATATAATCCCGACACTAGCAGGCCCAAAATCCGGGGCCCCGTCGCACGCGTTGTGGGGAAAACGTCCAAGGTTGCACTCTGATGAGTGTCAAACTCATACCCTACCATGGGACCAATCTATAAGAGTCTCTTGTCCCTCGCTTGCGGTACCCCATAATCCTGCCTATCAAGGCACAAGGGAACGCATGATTCCCTCCAATCGATAATTCGCGCGACCACAACAACCACCGACATCACCAACCCCACTGTCTTGCGACATGAACGACCCCAAGGGGGCGTCTGCTTCCCCACAGACAATGTTGGTGGAGCGAGCAGATGTTGACGATGGTGCTGCGGCATACGCGACCATCATGGCGACTCAGAAGCCAGACCCTAGAGGCCCTGGCTACGTCAGGCTGTATCTTCTGGCCGGAGTATGTTTCTTTTGCTCAACCATGAATGGCAAGTCCCCACCCTTGAGAGACTCTGTAGCTCTTGGTCGGCGTCGGAATAGCTGATCTGATGCGATCTGCGAGAACAGGATTCGACAGTGCTCTACTTGGGTCCATCAACGCGCTGCCTAATTACACCAGCTACTTTGGGCTTCCAGCCAACGGCAACGCCAGTACCGGCATTGTGTTCGCCATCTTTCAGGTTAGTTTCAGCCAGCCGCCGAAAGCCATACTGAGCCCAGCGACTCCAGTTGCTAATGGCGTGCCGAACAAACAGATCGGTCAAATGTGCGGAGCCTTGTTCATATGGATGACCGACTGGTACGGCCGGACCTGGCACATGTTCATGGGCTGCCTCGGAGTGTGCGTCGGAGTTGTGGTAACTGCGCTTGCCACCAGTCTCCCTATGTTCATCGGGGGCCGATTCATCCTCTCCTTCTTTGCGACATGTGCCCACACAGCGGCACCACTGTATCTGGTGGAAATCGCCCCGCCAGCCTACAGAGGGACCATCGCAGGCTTGTACAACACTTTTTACAATGTGGTACAGTTCAGCAACATTCGGGATTGTGTCAGGATTGTGTTATTAATTATCATGTGCAGGGATCCATATTAGCGACTTCGTCTGTGTACGCCTGTCACCTGTACCTGTCCGACCAGGGAGACCTGGACTGGAGAATCCCCTTGTGGATACAGATGGTCTGCCCAGCAGTCGTTGTGCTTCTCGTCAAGCTCTTTCCTGAGTCTCCTCGTTGGTAAGCTGGAGCCTTGGCACGCGGGTCCGCGATTCGACAGTGTTGCATAGCGTAGCTAACAACCGGAGAAGGCTCGTAGCACAGAACCGCCACGACGAAGCAAAGAACGTCATCGCAATGTATCACGCAAACGGAGATCACAAACACCCTCTGGTCGAACTGCAGATGAAGGAGATGATGAGGTCGGCCGAGACATCAGATGCTGCCAGTTGGAAGGACCTCTTTGACCTCCGGGTTCTGGTCGAGACCCGGTCGAGCCGGTACCGACTCATGCTTAACATAGCCTTCTCATGGTTTGGTCAATTTAGCGGGAACAACATTAGTAAGTTCTGAGAAGGTTGGCGATAGGCACCCGCCTTTCTTGATCTTTATTCCAACAACACCACGTTTCTAACCCCAATGTCAGTCTCGTACTACCTCCCCATTATGCTGGCCGGCGTCGGCATCACCGACACCAACACCAAATTGATACTGAACATTGTCTATTCCGTCATCGGCTGGGTGTTCTCCACGGCCGGGTCCCGGTTCCACGACGTCGTCGGCCGCCGCAAGATGCTGATCGGTTCCGCCATTGGCATGACTCTGTGCCTTGCGCTCGTGGCAGGCTGCTCGGCTGGGTGGACCAACTACCACAACAAGGGGGCCTCTACCGCCAGCATCGTCTTCATCTTCCTGTTCGGCGCAGTGTTCTCTGCTGGGTTCACGCCCATGCAGCCAATCTACCCGGCCGAGGTTGTCAGCAACAAGATGCGTGCCAAGGCCATGGGCACGTTCAAGCTCACTGCTGGCGCGGCCGGGTTCCTTAACACATTTGTCGGGCCCATCGCCCTTTCCAACGTAAGCTCCCTTGCGATTCTTTCCTGGATCACGAATGGGCAGCTTTTCACGAAGCGAATTCAAAAGCTAATGTGTCACATTTCATAGATTGGCTACTGGTTCTACGTATTCTTCGTGGCTTGGGACAGCTTCGAAGTTGCGTTCATGTACTTTTTCTTCGTGGAGACTCAAGGTCTTACTCTGGAAGAGCTTGATAATGTTTTTGAGGCAAAGAACCCGCGTCTGGCATCTTTGGAGACAAAGAAGAGACAGCGAATGATCATGAGGGGAGAACCTATTGCTTGAGACCCCGGGTCATATTCCAGGACCCTAAGCCTCTTGATATCCTGCTATAGGGAGAGCTGTACTGCCCTTTCTCGTACTCTTCGATACAAATAGGAGATGCTACACAACCACGAGAGATTGACAATAATCGTCGGAAAATGCAAAATATCAGAGCACCAACAACTCCGGGGAGACTGCGCCACCATCCAAGGATGTCAGGCATTGCAAGACCGGAGAAAACACAGATGGTTCATTAACCTGACGTCAAGAGCCGCCCGCGGCTGATTATGCCTTGGACCTGGCCGTTCACGCTGCTGAATCGTATGTACCCGCACGCCTCGCTCTCAATGGGCACCCTTGCAAGACTTTTGAAGTCCTAGCGGCAGTCCCGCTTGGGACAGTGGTACAGTGCCTGATGATCTTCTGGGGAGTCAGAAGTTACAATAACGCTCAATCTAGCGGGATGAACGGTGCTTAATCGAGAAAATTGTTAACCCTCACGTACCGTTAGGTCTCTTGAGTTAGCGTATCATGCAGCTACTGACCGGCGATAGCGATAATATAGTTAGTTATATAAACGAGATGCTATGCCCTTTAAGTAGTAGGTCCAACCTTGATATATCCTATACCTCGTTGAACTGGAACCCCTAAAAGGGCTTGAGCGACTGCGATACTTTAGTTGAGCCTCCGTATGTAAATAGTCGTAAGTAGATAAAGCGCCTCGGTGACTGTAGAGATTATGGGAGGTGCGGAGACGAGGAAACTGCTAATAAATTCAAGAGCTCATAGGTTTGAAAACCCCAGTGTATATGGTAGATCACCAAAGCACTTAAACCAAATTTTAGTAACCTTACCGTTACATTACGTCGTTTTACATTGACGGTACAAACTTCATTAACATAAGCTCTATAACTATATCATTCCGCTCGAACTAGAGCCGTCCTAGGTTTTATAAAATAGGTGTCTGTTTCTCGTTCGGCTTACACTGATCCTCGGAGCTCTCATACTCAGCTTAAGTTCCTACGCCTGAGAGGCTTTAAACTCTATGTTGAGTATCAGTGATAGAGAAGCCCAGCGGATGAGTCTTCAATACTCCATTTACTTTCATCCCATTCTTCTTGGGTACGATCTGATCCACAAGTTTTGGGGACAAGCACGCATGGATTTGTCATTTCGCGTGATTTCTTCTGTGGTGGGCAAGAGTACTGTGGGGGAGGTCGGCAACAGCTAGACAGAGCAACTCGATCAACGGATGTCCCATGGATGTCCATGTTCCCCTGGATACGCTGCTTCGACATGATGAATTTCAAAAACCGTTTGCTGGGGGAAAATTCTCCGACACATAGCTACTGACACAATGGAAAACTTCAAGGTCAAATACGATGATTCACAAGTGGCAAATATGACAACGTGAAGCAAAGCAGAGAGCTCTGGGTCGAGGAAGTGCTTCAAGCTGGACAAGCCAGCCTGGCAACAGGTATCTCCTGTCACCACAGTACTGAAATGTTGCCCAAATGCGCTGTTAAACCATTCGCCTGAGTGTGTGGGACTTGCGCGGCGAGGGTCCTACCGAAACTCGTTGCTGCCGTCCAGTCTCCGCTTTCTTATCTCGTTCGCAGATGGTCTCCCTTCTGTTCCTGCTTCGGGAGCGGGAGGCGCCGTGTGCCTGCCCGAAGTGTAGGGATCCCTCGAAACAGACGGTTTCGCCGGAGACTCCGTGTGGGCAACCACCCCTGGGTTGGGCAGCAGAGTGCCGCTTGGCACTGCCCCAAAGCGGCTGTTGTACCGGTCTGTTGACAATTTCTGTAGTGTGGCGTCCGCCATGGACCCGACCAGCTGTGCCGAGTTGTTCTTGGCCATGACCTTCTTGACGTCAAAGAGGTCCGCCAGCGTAGTGACCACAACTTGGTCGCTGTCATCGTCTGCAATGACTTCTCCAATGATGTGGATCTTCTGGCTCGATATGTCGGAGGCAAGATTGCAGACTTCCAGGCACTGCCTTGACATATCAATATCCTCCTGCAGGCGTAACCGCTCTTTCTCCCTGTCGAGACTGCCAGCATCAAGAAGAACGACGAGGCGTTGCTGCAAGCGACTGATTGTCTCTGCGAGCGTGAGCTGGCTCTGGGTCATGGCCTTCTTTGTCAGGATCTGGGCCTGGAACTGGTCCTGGAAGCGCGAGCCATCTGGATCAGTTGGGGACGGCTGCTCTGCTGCTGCCTGTCGTAGTGTCGGTTGCTCTTCCTGGAAACGGGCCAAAACTGTTTTGGCTTGCTGGCAGATTTTGAGGCATTGCTCGGTGACAGCCTTCTCGTCGTTGAGGTCAACGGTGGCTTCCGGGTCGGGGCTTGGTCCGATCCATAGCAATTCGATCTTTTCATGAATGCGCTGCAGCTGCATGTCGAGGTTGTAGATGGTATCCTGGACGAGCTCGTTGTAGCCCTCGAGGACAGAGTGCGTCTGTTTTGTTGTGCGCCTGGACGCGACGTCAGTGGACTGTTCACGGCAACAGCCAGGCAGGGATCAGGACGGCGACAAACATGACGATGGTGCCCAGGCCAACCTGCAGAGTGCACTTGTAGCTTGCTAGGGTGTCGGTGAAGTCCTTGAGGGTGCCTCTTTTGAATTCCATCTTGGCCCAGTCCTTAAGTGGCATCTGCGAGCGCCTGTTGAAGGCACTGAGGGCATCCTTGAACTCGCAGCAGATCTTGCTGCAGTGCTCAATCGGGCCTCTGATCAGGGACAAGCTTGCCGGGTCGAGACTGGCAGCGTCCTCGGCGGCGCCCAGGATGGCGACAAGCTCGGCCAGCTCGGTGGACAGCTGGGCCATTGCCTTGTCGCGCCCCTTGTACCGCTCGACGGCGTCGTGGACCGTCTTGGCTGCCTGCAGAGCCACGGCCACGACGCTGATTGCCGAGGCGGCGGTGCTGAACGGGTCCATCGTCAGGGGGGCGGTAGTACGATGTTTGCTGGGCAAGGGCAACGGTTTGCGTGATGTGGTGCGACTCGAGATCCTGTCCTTGTCGTGTCGCGCACAGCTGGGTGCGTCTTTAATAGTGTACGTAAGTGCCAACATAAGGCTCCGCCAATACAGATTCTCAGGCTGCGAACCCCACGCGGCAGCGTGGCGGTCCAATAGCCTGCCATCTGTAGGCGCCCAGGGGGGGGGGGGGGGGGAAGAGCGCGGAACCCAGGCGGCTCAGGTGAGACAGGAACCAACAAAGAGGCACCTCGTCGGACCCGGAGGCCCCCCGGACAGCACATCATTTGACCGTTGGAGGGTCAGTCCAACACAGGTCCAAATCACGCAGCATCGGAGTTTCAGCCAATTCAAGACCTTCATGAATGAACACACGCTGGCGATTTGTAGCTAGGACTTTACATACATACTAATGAATAGCTCTCATGGAAACAGTAGGCCACGAATATCAGAAGGACATTGCTCGAGGATACCAGGATCTTAGCACCAAGTTTGTTGAAAAGTGGTCCCCAGTACCTCATTCGTAGGATAATGACACCCGCCTCGTTGTTCAGAGAGCAGTTTGTTTTGATCTGGATACCGCAGTAAGAATATGTAGCAGAGCGGGGTTGGAAGCCTGAATGTTAGCAGCATCTTGTAGAGGCTGGCCAGTACAATCGAGTTGAGCACGGATAAATATGCCAACCTTTCTTAGCTGTGAATCACCCTGGATGGAAGCGGCCGCACAATACTCTCCAATGCTTCTGGCTTTTTTGACCCTAACAATCTGTTTATCCCAACATGCTGTAACGTGCCGGGCCAATCGTAGCCAATAGCGACCATTGGATAAGCCGAGAGCGTCATTGACGCTCACTTCGCAAGGGTCTCTAGGCGGGGGAGGCGCTGACGGCTGTCGCATCACATCACTTGCGGGCGGTATTGCAGTCCGATCTGAGGTGGTCTCGTATGTCGACAAGCCGAGAAAACATAAAGGCAGACCAAGACCACCAGCGAGGCAATCTCGACCATGTTGCTGCCACAGGAGGCGAAGCCTGCCCGCAGGGCCCCGATGCGCGTGCTCTCTCTAGGCTTCTCCCGCACAGGAACTGCGTGTGAGTGTCATGGTCGCAACACATCAGCGCTCGACCTGCAGCGCAGTCACATCACCAAGGAAGCGGCAGCTAATTGAAGGCCATCTGTTTTGTCTGCAGCGATGAAGGCCGCCTTGGAGATCCTGCTCAAGGAGCCCTGCTACCACGGCTTCGAGCTCTACGACCATGTCGAGCACTGCGCGTTCTGGGAGGACGCGCTGGACGCCAAGTTCTCTCCCACCACCACGACCACTCCTTCTCACGAGGCGGTGCCCTTGATGACAGCAGACTACTTGGACACCGTCCTCGCCGCTTACTCTGCCGTGGCCGACGTGCCCGCCATCTGCTTCGCCGCCGAGCTCATTGCCGCCTACCCCGACGCCAAAGTCGTTCTCGTGCAGCGCGACACGGAGGCATGGTTCCGCAGCTTCGACGACAACGTCGTCAAGCATCTCTACGATCCGGTGCTGAAGGTCGTGGCAATGCTGGATCGCTGGTTCTTGGGACCCGTGGCCGGGGTGCACTATCGCTGGGCGGAGACGTGGATGGGCGTGAAGGCCGGTGGCGGGAGGGCAGAGGGAGAGCAGAGGATCAGGGCTGTCGCGAAGGGGTTCTATGAGCAGCACTACGCGCACGTGAGGAGCATTACGCCGCCGGGAAGAATGCTAGAGTATAAGCTTGGGAGTGGCTGGCAGCCGCTGTGTGAGTTTCTGGGGATCAAAGACGTTCCGGGGGTGGAGTTCCCGAGGGTCAACGAGACTGCTGCCTTGGACGAGACGATGAGGGGAGTTGTTAGGAGGGGGGTGAGGAGCGCGATATGGCATTTTGGGGTGTATGCTTGTCCGGTTGTGGTTGGTCTAGTTGCTTGGTGGCTCTGGAATGCGTAGGGTGTGCTCTGGGAGAACTGTTGCCAGCTGGGCAACGATCGTCCGAAAAATGGCACGAAATTCTCTGCGGTTTGGAGCTTGACGCTTGTGTTACCACCCTTTGAGCTATCCTTCATCGGAACTATGGGATGACCTCGAACTGCTGAGCACGACAAAGCTTTAGGACTCCTCTCCTTGCGGACAATATGTCACGTTCTGGGCCTCCAATCTACAGCGATCACTTGTCCGCGCCTAGAATATTGCTCTCAGCTTGTGAATATCCAGAGCAGTTTTCCTCCACATGGATTTCTCCTTGGCTCGAGGCGATGTGAGGATACAGCTAGACTAGATGCGGTAGTCCATGCCTTAATCTCAAGTGGGACGCCACCATCTGCCCTCGAGGTTACATAGTTGAACTAAACTTTTGAGAAAACAACGCCTGCCATGCTTAGATTTGCGTTCATCCCTGTCGGCGTACAGCTACTTCATGGTCTAGGACTAAATATGGGTACTTAGGAAGGGGACGGCCTCCACGAAGTGTTTGAGCCGTATAAACTAAGAATTTATATCGAAGTAATGGAACAGTCTGGCGGGTTGTATAAAGGTCGAGAGCTTGGGAGATAAATGGTCTCGATATGAAGGCTTTCATGGATTTCACACTAGTATAGACAAAGGAGAATTCCCGGGTAAGAGGGTATCGTCGACTTAGTATAAGCCACTCCTATATATACTAGAGCGGCAAGTTTCTATCATGTACCTTGGCTGCGGAGACGGTTGTATTCTCAGCGGGATCCGGGGTAACCTCCGTAAAAGTGGCGGGTCAAACGGTAACTTCTAGGGCTGGCAACAGAAAGTTCACATTCTCCCTGGCTTTACGGCACAGTTTCGAACGCGCTAGTGGCAAACGCGTGTTGGTTGCTAAGGCGATCTATCACATGAACAATCTATATGCTCGCGGTGAAACAAAGAGGCAGGCAGGGCACCAACCCAGACGCCGGGGGTGTCCCAGCCCAGACCACAGCGGAGAAATCCCACAGTGTAGCACTCTCCTCTGATTCCGTGCAAACATCTACTTCCGTGACATCGCTTGTCTGTGGGACGCCAGGAGCATGACGATCAAGCTGTCAGCAGGTGGCCAGCTTCAATGAGACCATGGGCCCTTCGCTGAACGTCGTCGAAACGCACATATCCGCAGCTCTCGCTCTCGAAATGGTCCAGCAATGCTGTGAAGCTGTGGAAATTGAGATGGCATTTATCTTCAGGACAGTGATAAAGCGGTTGCTGATCTGGATATATACCAAAAAGGGGAAGCACAGACCCATCTCAGCACGTTGCTCCTCGTATGGTGACTTGAAGAGACACTTACGAATCGGCGAATTGAGATGGGTATTGAGACCAAGCACAGTGGTGAATAGATCATGGCAGACATAACACTCGTACTCGTAGCCGTTCCATGCCAGGTCTGTAGCTTCATACCGACAAGGCGCAGGCCAATCCACGTCATCAGCTGGCAGGACCATAACTTCGTGCCAAGGAGTCTCCGGCCCAGCATGCGGGCTGCTGCCAACGGCTTGGACTTGAGAAGACCCATGCTCGTCGTTGAGATTCTGGCCTGTGGCTTGGTACTGAGAAGACTCTGAGTCGTTGTCCGAGTCCCTGCTGCTAACCTGGGACGACGAGTGGACCTGGGGTTCGCTGGTGGTGTTGGCACTACGAAAGACACCCGCGTCTTTGGTCTGCACGAAGCGCATGATCTGATCGCTGCTGAGCCACGGCGCACTGCCGCAAGTGCCGCTTTCGAGGTGGCGGGTGATTTGTCTTGCAGAGACAAAAATGCGTCTGCAAAAGCAGCACTCGGCGCTGTCGCTTCTGTGCATATTCGCAAACTTGAGATGCTGCGTGACGAGGTTGTGAGATGGCGGTGAAAAGGGTCCATGGCGAGGCATAGGCCAAGGCGAGAACAGATTTACATCTCTCAGGCCACTGTACCTCTGGAAATAGCGATCGCAGGGATCGCAGTATCGGTGCTCGTTGACCTCGTGCTGGATCATATCGTCTTGGTTGTCAAAGACCTGGGGACAATCTGCACAGTCCCAGCCGTGGGAATCTCCATCCCAATGGCGCAGAGCGCTCATGTGCTGCTCGCATGCGTGGCGGGAATTGAACCAGCGATGGCAGGTATCGCACTCGAAGTCGGGGCGGGCGTGACCGGTGGCGTCGCAGTGCTGCTCGCGGGCGTTGAAGCCGGCAGGGAACTCTTTGCCGCAAGTGCCGCACTCGAACTCGTGGTTGAACACCATCGTGGCGTCGTGATCGAGGTCGAATGGTCGGTGAGACAGGGGAAGGGAGCAGAGCGGCGACTTATCACTGTGCGCGGGCTCGCATGGTGACAACTTGGCCAGGTGGGAAGGAACGACGATTGGTACCTGGTACCTGGTGACTCTGCTACCATCCCGAGGTCCTCTCAGGCGAGATTCGGCACCGACATGCAGTTGCCGCACAGCGTCCGCATCAGCTGCCCAAAGTCGAGCAGCAGGTCCTCGTCGGCGTGCAGGTCCGCCTGCACCCACGAGAACTCGATCGATTTCTGCAGGCACACCAGCGTCCGCCCGGCCACGCTCTTGGTGCTGCGCTCCAGCAGGTCGATGACCACCCGCCGCTGCTCTTCCGTCCTTGCCTGGCTGCCCAGCACCAGCACAGGGAACTGCCGCTGGCACGTCTCCATGTCCTGCATCACTGCCATGGCCTTGTCCAGGATTGCCTCGATGCTCGCCGGCCACCCGAATCTCGACTCTCCCGTGCGAGCTAGGCAGAGGAGGGCCGAGAGTCGATACAGCTCAAACACGCTCGGCATCTCGTCGTTCTCGCGCCAGGGGACCGGATCCTCTCCCACGCACAGGTCAGAACTGTCCGCAACGGCCTGCATATGATCAGCGTAGACCATGCTCTCGACCTCGTCTGTCAGCTGTGTGACGCGGGCCATCTCCTCGTCACGACTGCGATCGAGGCCCTCCGCGGCCGGAGCTTGGTAGAGCATGAGGTCGAACACATCGTGGAAGAGGCCCAGGATCTGTCGGCCTTGCTTGGGGCGACGCAGCGGGTGGTTCTGTGCAAGATGCTAGTTAACGTCTGGTGGAAATCATCATCGACAGCAAGCATCCCGTCTGGTCGACTTACAAATATCTGATACTCCGGCACTTCGTCAAGCCTTCGGAACGGATTTCCCTCGCCCCGCCGCCAATGGAAACTTGTGAAGCGCGAGAACACATCTTGGTGATAGACCCAGTCCATCAGCTCGGAAACGTCGTCGCTGTCGCATACCATTGACGCGAAGCCAGACTTCTTGATTACTTCTCGTGCGCCGTTGAGGTAGACAAGCCACTCGTTGCCTGTCATGAAGCATGGCTGCATCTGCACGAGACGTTAGTGCGGCACGACGGAGCAAGTTCCAGAAAGTGGGCGGATCGACTCACATAGAGAGAAGACAGGAGCATCACGCCAGCAACATGCCTGGCCGCCTCACCCGTGTCGCCGTCTATTGTAGTCACGGATGCTGCCAGTGCACGGAGTGCAGCACCCTTGTACCTCGTGTACACAGCTAGCGAATCGCCACGATGGACACTGGCCACAGCGAGCATGCTGTACCGGAGAGCTTGAGCGGGTAGCCCGTTGTTGCTGAAGGCCATGCGCACCAGTAAGCCCCTGATCGATGTCGAGAAGGCACTGAAGCTAGGTATGCTGGTGTATGCAACGGTGTAGACTATGGAGCGCCACACGTCTCAGTAAGGCCCTTGTCATCTTGCCGTATTGGAGGGCAGGCCAGCAACTCACAGTACTGTATCAGAGGCTTCCCACTCTCGCTCAGATCCAGAGAGCTCCATATCAGTGGTGCTTGAGGAGGATTCGGCCAGCCGAGCCTGACAAAAGCTGCAAACTGGTCAGAAGGTCCCTGAAACACAGGGGGAGGAATGGGGTTCAACAAGCCCGGACCTGCACGTACACTGCCAACTATAAAGATCATGCCTGGAGGCAAGCATGTCCTGGTACACATCGACATCTCCGGGGCCCGTGTGGAGAAACCAGTAAGACCTGGTGCGATGCCAGTCTTCTTCATCCTCGTTACGGCTCTTGGCCGATCGGCTCCGGGCTTTCCATGGCTCAGGGCCGATCAGCGAGCGCTTGGGATCATGGTCCCGTGGCCATGACAGCCGAAGCCCGTACCCCGGACACTCACGCTTCGACTTGGAGCACGCCCGGCAATGCGGGAGAGTCCGGTCACAGCGGACTCTTCGATCTGTAGGCAGCAAACCGAACGTTAGGTCAAGGCCGAGGTCAGGGAATGGACTGTTCTTACCTCTGCAAGTCCAGCAGCCCTTCGCGGCTTGATTGGTCATATCGGAGGACAGGTCCTTGTTTCTGCTGAGCAATCTTCTGATCAATTGCGCCTGGGACTTTTGCTAAGGTTGCGTTGGAGCTAAGCTTGGCGTGACGAGATGAAGGGGTCCTGCTGTGTCTCCGAAACGTGGTTGTGCTAATGGAGGAAAAGTGAGGATGAAGTTGACAACGGAGCAAGGGGTCACTGGAGAAAGTTGCCAATGGTGGACCGACGTGCCAGTTGCCTGCCCAGGTGTTCCCCACGGACAGCAACAATCCGCGAGGACCCACCTGCACACCGTTGTGCTATTATTAAGCAGCTGCTGACAGGCACAGTTCTGAAGACGTCAGCCAATGAGCACGTCTGGTGTGCTCGCGGATACTTGCTCCCGGTGGGCCACAGTACGGTCCAGCCAATTACTGTTTTCTGATCCTCATCCGCGGCCGGATATACAGGTCCGCACAAGCGTATTGCTCCGGCATCCCATAGCCAACCCAGCAATGGATCGACTATTTGTCAGGACGGGGTCTCGTAGGCAGAACCGAGTAGTTGTGGATGGAACTCGGAATGACCCGAATGCCATCGCCCTCGAAGCTATAACAAGGCCACGAAATACTCCCAGATAGACCAGAATGCTGCTTGAACTGGAAGCAATCATTCACACAGCAAGGACTCATTCTCCAATTAAAACCTCTATCAATTTCCTGCATACGGTCGACCAGACATACACTCCAACAACCATGCCATCCTACCTGATCACAGGCGCCTCTGGCAGCCTCGGTGTAAGCCATGCCATGCACCACAAGTCCACATCCCAAGCTGGGAATCAGGGGCGAAGACTGACTCCTGCCACAGTTCGAGTTCGTCCGCCAGGCCTCGGCCAACCCGGACAACGTCGTCATCGGATTGGTCCGCAACAAGACAAAGATGGCCGAAAAGGTCGCTGCGGAATTGCCTGGCCGTACGAACGTGCGCATCGTAGAGGGCGAGCTGACCGACCACGATTCACTGGCGGTATGATTCCTCCTCCGTCGAGCGGGACAGAACAACAGGATTAGCTGCTCACTACGCGGGATCTTCGGCTGGGAGCTAACCTAGAAACACAGAGCACTGTTGAGCATGTTTCCAAGATCACCGGCGGCTCGCTGGACTACCTGATTGCCAACGCGGCGTACATGTCAGACTGGTCCGCATACAAACCCTATGAGGAGCAGTAAGCACCCCGCCCAATCAGCTCGCAGAAGCAACAAAAAAACAGTATACTCACCCGTGACCCCAGGGCCAAGGAACCCGCCGCCCTCACCGCCGACCTCAACGCCTACTGGACCATCAACGTCGTCAGCAACATCCACCTATTCAACCTGTACCTCCCGCTGCTGCGCAAGAGCAGCATCAAGAAGGTCGTCGCCATCTCGAGCGGCCACGCGGACACCAAGCTCGTGCTGGCCCACGACATCGACGCCACCATGGGGTACACGGTCAGCAAGGCCGCGCTCAACATGGTCGTGGCCAAGTACCACGCGAGCTACGGCAAGAGCGAGGGCGTGCTGTTCATGAGCCTGTGCCCGGGCGTGGTGGAGAATGACTCTACCAGGGCCGAACGTGAGTTTTCGGTTACGTTTAGCTTTCTTTGCTTCTTCCCCTTCCGTCCCCCTGCAATCGTAATACTACAACAGCAGCACCTGAATACGCAAAGGGTGGTCGCACAGTACTGACACACACTTCTTTCTCCGCAATGGACAGCCAACGAGGACGCTATCAAGTACGGCGGCGCCACGGTCGCCAAGTTCATGGCGTTCGCTCCGCACTTCAAGGGCCCCGTCCCGCCCGCGGGGCCGGTCGGCGACATCCTGCGCATCGCGGAGGAGGCTACCGTCGAGGGCGGCTGGGGCGGCTCGTTCACCTCGCACAACGGCGGACAGCAGTGGTTGTAGTTGTAGCTCTGATATATGGGTCGGGTTCCGTTCCGGGCAGCTACTTTTCAGACTATCTAACACCTGTCTTTGAATACCTCTGATGCAATAGTCCTCCCGGCGACCCCCGTCACAAATGGGTCCATCGCCCGTCGTATATGATACCTTCGTTCACTTCCTGCTCCCTGTGGAACCTCAAGCCTGGTGATTCTGCAGCGCCGCCGTCGCCGCGCGCGCGGCGGTACGTGACCGTCCGGTAGTTTCCCAGATAGTGCGGGTCCTTCCACACCGTCAGCATGGTGAGGTCGGGCAGCAGCTGCGGCCGCTCCTCTCTTGTGATCCTCTCCATCTCCTCAACCCAGCACGGGAGGGGATACACGCCTTCGCCGTCCAGCAGGCGCCGGCCGCGACCGCCCAGACACCACTCGCGCGGGTGCTGCGGCAGGAAGACCAGCTCGCGGAGCGTCTTGCTGTGGGGGGACAAGGAAGGGGCCGCGATGGCGCGGTACGTCTCGGGGCCCACGACGCCCGTGATCGTCAGATTCACGAGTCCGCCGCCGCCGCCGCCGCCGGGGCCGGTTCCTCCAGAGGAAGAAGTGAGCGAGAGCAGAGTCTCTGCCGCGAGCTGATCCGACTCTGCGAGCCACCGCGCTGCTGTTGCCTCCGCGCTGGGCGAGGTGGATGTTTCCTCCTGCTCCTCCTGCTCCTGCTCCTCCTCCTCCTCCTCTTCCTCGTGCTCGGCGCTGTGGACAACATGGATCGAGAGCGTACGGAGCACCGGAAGCCTGCCTGTTCGGCCTAGGTGGCCGAGGAGCCTGAGGGTCCTGTGGTTGGCAAAGCTTCCGAGATCGAGGGTGTGCAGGCGTGCGAGAGAGGCGGCTTTCTCGACTAGTTGCTCGAAGATGTGAGGAAAGCCCGCGTCAGTTTCGGCCTCGACGAGCTTGAGGCTCTGTAGGCTGGACGACAGGACGAGTACGTCGTCTCTTGGTAGTAAGTCATCTGGCATCAACCGAGCGGCCAAAAAAGAGTCGCTGCTGGGGTCGTGGTCCTCGGGTGCTTCAGGCTCAAACTCCTTGACACATACCCGCGCGAGATTGGGAGCTAGTCCTGCCAGCATCTGCGCCACCATGTCTAGGTTGTAGTCGACCAGGTCGCGCACATTGTGAAGATAGCCACCGCCTGTATCATCGTGGTCCCCGAGCAGCAGCCGCCTGGTCGCGAGCACGAGACTGAAGAGACACGGCGACGTCGCGAGGGCAAGGTCATCTGCGTCGAGGGGGTCCAGGGCGCCCGGTGCCCGAACGAGGCTGGGCAGGCTGAACGTGTGCAAGTGCAGTCTAGTCCTAGGGTGGTGGGCATGAAGCGCAGAGAGGAGGCAAGCCGGGAATGCGTTTGTGCAGCTGTACACGACGTCGGTCAGGCCGGTGAGCTTCTCTAGGAAGCGAGCGAGGGGCAGCCACGCCTCGTCGCGTCTCGCCTTCTCTATCGGATGCAGCTGGCGCCGTTGGGTGAGGCGGTAGTCGGTCAGCCGGGGCGGTTCGCAGAGGTCGAAATGGTAGCCGTCGCGGTAGAGATGGACGCGTCCATGCTGGTAAATGATTTCCGCCTCCTCCTGGGCGATTTCGCAGTCGTCCATCATGTCTTTGTATTCGCGGAAGTCCTCCTCGACTTCAGCCTTGCCGCGACCTGCTACAGTCTGCCACTCCTGCTCGCTCAGATCCGGCTGCATCCATCCGGAGATCGTGACGACCCGAACATGGCCAAAGGCGTTCCACAGTTGCAGAGTTTCATCCCAGATCTGCATGCAGGCTTGCAGCGTGGCGGCCGACCGGACTTTGAGCGGTATGTGCCGGCATATTTCCCGGAACGCGGCCGCACGGCATGTCCGGCTCACGTGGGAGAAAGCTAGCAGGAAGAATTTGGCTCTGCGGCTGCTGGCGACGAGCTCTGCGATCGACTCGAGCACTGGGAAAGGCAGCTGCTCGAGGCGCGACAGGGCGTGTGGTTCCATAGCAAAGGTCCAGAAGTCCTATGGGAGGAGAGGAGAGGAAGCTCTGCAACTGAGGCGGCTCGTAAGTGTGTGAGGGCGCGATAGTGGAAGTGCTGTGATGCGGGGTTCAAGGAGTGCGAAACGGCAAACGATGGAAGCTGCTGGCTGGCTGGCCCCCTGCCCAGCCGTGTTGGCGGGGGCGAAGAAGTCCATCATGGCGCATGCTGTAGGATCTGACTGCATCTCGGTTAAAACGGAAGAATGTGCACTTGCATCAGCCGATGAAAGCGAATAACATGGAGAAGGCGTTGAACCATTCTTCTAGGCATATCTCTTTTACCATATGAGACTTGGGCTTGGCGAGATAGTCAGCAGTCCCGGGACGACAACAATGACGATTGGGATGACGAGCAGCTTGCGAGGTGAATGGGGCAGATGATAGTATTTGTGGCCTAGAGATTAGCTGAATATAACTCTCCTTCTCCTCGCATACGCACGTAGACTGCCAGTCCCCCAGCGGACGGGACACCGATCTAGTGCAAACACTGAATCTCTGCAAACCCGTCCGTCCACCGCAGCCCGCCCATGACCACGACAAGCACAGCCAGGCCGGCGCCCACGCTCGCACCTCCGTACACATACGCGTCCCTCCGGCGCCGCAGCGACGCCAGCTCGGCGGCCCACGTCGACACGGTGGTCAGGCAGCCGCAGAACCCGTCCTCGACGCCCTGGAGCACCTGGCAGCCCAGCACTCCGCCGAGGGGCACGTACTGCAGATCCCACGCCATACCGAGCACCGTGGTCCCGAGGATGTTGACGGCGAAGGTGCCCCAGGGAAATCGCGCTGCGCCGCGGGATGGCTTGTTGAGCCATGCAGAGACGTAGAAACGTAGGAGGCATCCCAGGGGCGCAAAGACTAATGCGAAGGTGGCGGTGCCCCGCCAGCGCTCAAGAGGTGGTGGAGTGTCGTTACGGTCTGGCGGGACGGCCGAGAGCAGGGCAGCGCCGATCCAGCATCCGAAGGCAAGCGGGACGACAGCGCGATCGAAGACTTTGCTCATGGCGCGAAACGGGATAGATGGGGTGTACGGCTCCACTGCGACAGCGAGGTGCGCACCCGCGAACAGCGCGCTGAGGGACAGGGCTATCGTGACGATGAGCACGGCGAGGAGTGCCATGAAGGAGTAGCCGCCGTTTCGTGTACGTTGTGGCTGCTGCGACCCGCTGACGATCAGGTCGTTGGACAGCGCGAGGAACACGTCGCGCATGAAGGATGAGAAGGATGTGAAGGAGCCGCAGAAGCCCGTGGCCAGGCCGATGTAGAGCGGGATGGTCTTCTTGACGGCAAGGTGGGCCTTTTTGGCGGCGGCATCGTTGGCCGTGGTGGCGTCAGAGCTGGTATGGGCCTTGTCGGTAGGCGATGGGGAGGATCTGGGAACACCATGCTCATGCAGGAAGAGCTTGCTATCTTCAGCCAAGAAGCCCATGATGAGACAGCCGGCAAAGTTTGGCCAAAGGGAGCTGAAGATTGTCGGGGTGCCTGGATACGAGGTGAGGGCCTGCAGACCGAGGCGGGCGAGGGTGCCGAGAATGGCAAAGAAGACGAGGTAGGAGACGGTGTAGAGTTCTGTCAAGGGCCTGGGTTTCGACTGGCCGGGCGGGCCGGCGCCTTGCGGGTCGTCCGGCCGGGATGACGGAGTGCCAAGCCGGGCTTCGGGGGCGGAGTGCCCGGTGACTGTCGGCACGTCGGGCGAAGAAAGAGCTTCGGAGAGACCATAGCCGCCATCGCGTGTCGTCTTCCGATGCTGTGGCTGTGGCTGGATCCGTGGCGAGGCTTGCTGTCGCATCACGGGCTGGGTGTTGCTGTTGTGGTCGGGAGTCGTGGCTGATCCGGATGCTCCGTGAGGCGGGTATGACTCGGGGTAAAGCGCCGTGGATGAGGGCCCCATCTCTGCAGGCACCGCGGTCATGACATGTCTGGTCTGGCGCAAGACCCCTGGTGTATCTTGGGAGAACTCGGCCACGGAAGATGAACAAGGTGGAACGCGACAGGCCGGCCGTCCGTTTGCGCGAGACGTCACTCGTGCGCGACTGCGGCCCCACTCCCACTGCTGACGATGCTGGTGATTACATAATCCTCTCAACATGTGAACATGGCGACGGAACAATCCATTTATGCCTGTCGTCCCAGAGCTGCACCTGTGATCATGGTTGCAGTCACTTCGGCTGAAGCAACAGGGTTGGGATCAATCCGGCGTCGGCTGTCACAACACCAATGGTAGCCCATCCATTCCGACGTTGATATACCGACGCTCAACGTGTATCCGGGTTGCGCTCACATCAGAGCCGAGAAACATGGCAGGGGCAGGGACTTTGGATGCTTTTATGTTGCCAGACACGGGAGAGAAGCAAGCCAGTGCATGCCCCTCGCGTTCTTGGAGGACGTCATCCCGCCAGAGGCTCAGAGCTCTTCCTGCAAGCCCATGCATAATCGTTGTCTCGCAGCAAATGAAACTGCCGCGCACTCCCTTGGCTGCCAGCCACATGCTTGCATGCTGCTGCCCCTCATCTCACCCTTTTGACTGCAGGCATCCATACGCTTAGCTTTATCTGCGGGCGCTTCTATCCGAGCCTCCCGCCTTTACTTGTAGCTTCTTATCGCGAGCACACCTCTGCTTTCCAGCCCGCGTCCTGCACACTCTGTATTCCTTGATAGTATATCCGCAGCTCCGCGGTGCAACTTCAGATCCCACCCCAACAGAACAGTCTCGGACGTGCCACAGCCATGACTCTCCCGCCCAACGTGCACGTCTCAATCCACCCGTGCGTCCTGACCAAGCTGAGCCGCCTGCGCTCGCAGAGCACCTCGGCGCGCGAGTGCAAGGCCCTCGTCCACGACATTGCCACCATCATTGCCTGCGAGGCGTTCGCCACGTCGCTGACTGCCGCTGACGGGCCCACGGTGAGCCCTGATCATGTCCACCTGCCTCTAGTCGAAGCCCTCCAGTCGACCACTCCAAACCATGAAGTCGAAGTGAAGACTTGATGTGGTGCTTACGAGCCGCCCACAGCCCGCCCGCATGCCCTCGTTTCCCCCTACTAACTGGAACTGCCTTGACATGACAGGATACAACGCCCATGGGCTTCGAGTACACAACAACTACAGTCAATCCCCGGAGTATATCTCTGGTGCCTATCCTCCGGTCCGGTCTGGGAATGGTTGAAGGTATAAACATCAACTTCTTATATACCCTGCTAAAACAGCTTCCACTAACAACATCCCCACAGCCGTCCAGCAACTCCTCCCCGACTCCGTCCCCGTGCACCACCTCGGCCTGTACCGGGACCCCAGCACCCTCTCCTCCGTCGAGTACTACAACAACCTCCCCAACCACCTGACCTCGTCCCCCTCGGCCTCGGCGGCCGGCGCCGGCGCCGACGGGCCCTCGGAGCTCGCCATCATCGTGGACCCGGTCATCGCCACGGGCGGGACCTGCGCGGCGGCGATCCAGACGCTGCGCGAGTGGGGCGTGCGGCGCATCGTCGTGCTCAGCGTCGTCGCGGCCGCCGAGGGCCTCCGCAGGGCCGCGCAGCAGTGGGGCGAGGCCACGCAGTTCTACGTCGCCGGCGTCGACGCCGAGATCACGGAGAAGGGCATGCTGAAGCCCGGGGTGGGCGATGTCGGGGATCGGCTGTTCCTGACTATTGGCAAGTGAGCGGAGATCTGTTGTGATCGTGCCGCGAGGGGTGTGTTCGTATGGGTAAGAGGCACTAAGGAGAGCATTGAATGTGACTCCCGCGGATACGGTGCCGTGAATCAGGGGCGGCGGAAAGTTTTCAACAAATAAACGCCTTACGGTGTGATCATGCCACGACATAGTGCCGAGCCAATACTCCATACAGTGCAACGAGACTACCTCGACTCATCTAAGGGATTTAGGTAGAAGCTGTCCATTAGGGAACTTGTCTAGTAACGGCGAATTATCTTGCGAACATCTCAGCGTGCTCAAATCACCAGCCTAAACTTGAGCTTGTTCTCCTCAACAATCTCCTCCTTCCTCGCCTCGAGATCCTTGACATCCCACTGCGCGTTCACGAACCGCGCCTGCATCCACTCCCGCCTCTCGCGCGCGAACCACGTCATCCAGTGCGCAGGCAGCTCGACCGTGTCGGTGAGCCACTGGAGGTGCGACTCGGGCAGGCGGTTGCCCATGTCGGTCTTGATGGCGCCCGGGTGCGCCGCGACGACGATGAGCCCCTGGTCCGCGTACTCGGCCGCGATGTGCTCCGTGAGGCGGCACACGGCGAACTTGGTCGTCTGGTACCCGCTGCCGCCCTCGCTGATGGCGACGGCGCCCATGCTCGAGACGTTGAGGATCGTCTTGAGTGAGCTCGACTTGAGCACCAGCGGAACAAAGTACCGGCTGAAGAGGTACACGCCCTTGATATTGACCTCCCAGTTCTTCCACCACTCGGCCGTGTCCGTCTCGGCGAATGGCTTGTCCCACGGCGAGAGGTAGCCCGCGTTGTTGACCAGCAGGTCCACGGCGCCGAACGCGTCGCCGACCTGCTGCGCGAACCGCGCGACGTCCGGGTCCGACGCGACGTCCAGGCTCGCGCTGATCACCGTGGGCTCGGCCGCGCGGCCCGCATCCCGGGCGGCGGCCTTGACGGCGGCGACGAGCTCGGAGAGGTCCGAGCGCGCGGTGAGGGCAATATTGCTGGCGCCGGCCTGCGCGAAGGCGATGGCCGCGGCGCGGCCGACGCCCCTGGAGGCACCGGTGATGACGACGGTCTTGCCCGAGAGGTCGGCCTTCAGTGGGTCGATGTCGGGATATGTGTCGGTGTGCGTGTTCTTGATGAAGCCGACGGTGGGCCAGAGGTTGCTCTCGCGGATGGCGGCAGACATGGTTCTTTGAGGATTGTGAGGAGTGAATGATACTGGGTATTGATACGAGAAGACGGGATAACCTGAGTGACAGCGACGGAAGTGGCAGAAAGCTGCGAGTTGTGGCTTTATAGCCAGGCTCACGCGTCTTCCAAGGTTCCTACGCTTAGGAAGAGCCGCGGCGGCAACAGCAGAAGCGAGCCCCTTCCCCTGTCGTGACCACGTAACTGCCTGGTCGTTCTGGGGCTCTCGGCCACTTCTGGGAGCAACAAGTCAAGTCGTCGAGGTCATGTCTCCACCAACATTGCGACTTGAAAGACGGGCTGGAAGTGATTTGCTGGAATCCCCGACGGGAACCCCACCAGTTGCCCGCAGCAGCACGGCAGGGTCCGCAAAAGTCGCCGCTTGACGACCGTCACGATGCGCGGACTTAAGGACTTAAGTTCCCGGGATTAACGCTTTCGTGCAGCGCACAGCCATTTGGCTGGGGGACGAGGAGCAGACCAGGCAGGAAGTCTCTCGGGTGGTTTCAGCATGTCAGCCCTAAAAGACAGGGAATGCACATGTCGCCAATTCCCGGCCCGTGTGCATATCCCCGCGTGCTGCAGTAGTCGTTCTCCACCTACCGCTCCTATGTCCGTGGACCGTAACGATCGTGACCGAGCAGCCAGTCTCTAGCGCATGTCACAGAGAGGCCTCTCGAGGTCGGATGACTAGCATGAGTAATCTAGGAATGCAACTGGTGAGATGGAGCAGGACCTACGTGCAGAATACAAACTAACCTCGAGCAACGAGCTGCAGAACCCCTTCGAGCTTGACCATACAAAATGAACAAACGTGACACCCTCCCACCCAAGCCTAGGAAAACGCTGAGTAATGGAGCTGGTGTAATGATGTGTGCCGGCACTTTATGGCTCCAAGCCTGATGTACGTTTTCACGTGGGTCTGTCCACGCTACGGTTTACATGTGATTGCAGAAGACTGACAAACTGGCTATGGGCACAGGAGCTGAGCCAGTCAGATTTAAGTCCGACATTTTCGACTTGACCAGTTGGCCTTCAAGTAGCCTGGCCGAGTAGGCAGCATTTTGGACATGGGCAGGTTGATGAAAGACGACCGATATAGCCCAACTAGGGAGGGATACAGTCCCCAGCTAGGGCCATCCTGGCTGTCTTGACTGCTGTGAAAGCGTGTGCCAACAGAATCCCTAAGGATGCACGCGTATGAGATTCAAGCAAAGCGTAGAGCAACAGGCGGGTGTACATCAAAGTGTCTGTAACACGCGTCATGGGAGAATGCTCAATCGAGAAAGCCATATTCAGGGTTCACTACTTGATCTCCTTCATCTTCTGCAGCAGCTCTACCATGCTCCCAGCATACAGGTCAAACTCGCCAAACAACTCAGTCGCCGGATCATGCTCCTCAAAGTCCAGATAGGCCGTCTTGAATCCCGCCGCCCGCGCAGCGATCAAATCCCACGCATGCGCTGCCACGAACCACCTCTGGTCGCCATCGGCCCCGCCACGGCTGTGGCCCTGGTTGTCGAGATGCTCCTGCGCCCGCTGGTACACCTTGACATCCGGCTTCGCGACCTTCAGGTCGTCGCAGGACAGCAGGTGGGCCCGGTCCAGGTCGATATTCGCGGCGCGGTAGTAGCCGAGCGACGTCTCCACGCCGCCGTTGGTCACGGCGTACACGTCCCAGCCGGCGTCCCGCAGACCGTCAAAGCACTCCTTCAGTCCTCCGCGGGGGGGCATGCTGCTCTTGAACGCGGTCATGATGGCCTGCACGTCCTCGTCGCTCACAGCTTGCGCGGCATCGCCGTCCCCCTCCGCAACGATCAGGCACGCACGGCGCAGCGTCAGCCGCAGGACCTCCGCGATCGGCTTGTAGGATCCCGCGAGCGATATGTACGTGAAATCGCGCTGGGCGGCGTAGAACCAGGAGAAGAACAGCGTCGTCGGGTCTCTCTTCGCGGTGGGGAACTTGTCTCCTAGGCGGTCGTGAATGGCGGCGATGGGGCCGGCGAAGTCGAAGCACGTGCCTATCACGTCGAAGCAGGCTGATGGCGGCATCTTATCGGTGGTTTCTAGTGATTCGGTCTGCAGAGTCGAGGTCGGCAGCGGCAACAATGCTGTGGTTGCTGAAGGCGGGAGATGTTGAGGTGGTCGTGCAGCGATTGGCTTTTGATGACGTCAGTACGATCCAGACACACTGAGATGTTAACCTCGGAAGGTTGGATTTTGGGGAACTACGCTATCGGACGAATGGACGACCTGTCCATCTCTGAAACTCGGATTCATCGACTTTTAACACCATTGCTCTCCCTGGCCGGAATATTTCTGGGATTTGGGGATGCACGACCCTTATTTGAAAGTCACCTAGGAAAACAAGAGGGAGAGATTGCACTCCACGTGGTCGCCCTTTGCAGATCCTGATACGCGTAGTCAGCGCTCCAACTTGCTCAAGTCCAAACGTCGCAGGCATCCATCACGGCTATAGTCAACAGATTTGCAGAATAATATACACACGGTTATGCATGACCCTGCTTAAGGTGCTGACAACCCCCCGGGATCAAATTGCAACTGAAGCCAATAAGAAGCGAGACATCTGTCTGCACGTCACGGCAACGAGGGCACGCACGCAGTCTGATCCTGAGTGCTGCCTACCCGCCTACTGTTGTCAGTTTGTTCATCACAGCAGAGTGACGATTGCAGTTATCTCTCGGAGCATCAGTGCAAACACGTGCTGTGGGCTGCCGCACCCACAGTGAAGCAGTCTCGCCGTCATTGCAGCCGTTCGAAAAGGGGGAAACAACGCGAACCAATCGCCCGGGGCGCCGTCCCGAGCTAGCATATACGAATACGCCAGGCTAATGACTAGCGGCAACTATCCCAGCAATGAGATCGTGAGCCCTGATGGAGGTAAGCGGAGAATCACGCCGCTCGGCACAAGTTCCCCCACCTTCAGGGGTCGCTCAGACACCGTATGGGGCGTACTAGATACGAAGCCGAGCATCCCCGTTGCTTGGCTGCGGGACCAGACCCTTCTGCGTTTTCTAATGGCCCCATATAGTCTCCGTGCTCTCTTTTTACTTCTTTGTTTCTTATGTGGTGGCGCACTTAGACATCAGCCCAGTTTCGTGAACCCCAGCTTTGCGCCTCCGAGTCTCTGATCCATCAGGACTGTTGCAGAAAGGACAACCACTATCGGAAACTGACGTCGAGTCCTCCTGGTCTCGCGGCATTGTCACTTCATTGGTTCTCGTCATGGTCCTAACCATGCCCAGCTTCGGCGTGACGGCGCTGCTTGCTGCCGTATCGGTGAGAGCCGGTCCAACTCGTCACGAAACCAGTCAAGGATCAGAGCTAACGCGGACTAGATCAACGTCTACCTGGCGGCCAACGTGGTCTACAATCTTTGGTTGCACCCGCTGAGCCGCTTCCCCGGCCCGCTGTACATGCGGGCCACGAGAATCGGACACATCTTCCACTCGCTCCGCGGCACCCTCCCGTTCGACATGCTCAAGCTGCATGAGCAGTACGGCGACGTCGTCCGCATCGCGCCTAACGAGCTCGCCTTCGCCACGGTCTCCTCGTGGCAGGATATCCAAGGCCATCGCACCAAAGGCCAGCCCAACTTCCCCAAGTCCAACTGGTTCTACAGGGCGATCCCGGATCGCCCGGTGGACATCATCAGCGCGGACCGCGAGGAGCACGCCATGCTGCGCCGCACGCTGGCTAACGGCTTCAGCGACAAGGGCATGCGGGAGCAGCAGCCCCTCATCACAAAGTACATCGACCTCCTCATCCAGCGGCTCCACGAGAACTGCGAGGACGGGCAGGCGGAGCTCGACGTGGCCGCGTGGTACAACTGGACCACTTTCGACGTCATCGGGGATCTCGCTTTCGGCGAGCCGTTCGGCTGCCTCGAGAACTCGACGACCCATCCCTGGATCCAGATGATCTTTGGCATGACTCGTGTTGGCGCGGCTATACAGGCCATGGGAATCGTCCCGAATCTGCGGAACTTCCTACTCAGAATGATGCCGATGGCGATGCGCAGAGAAGCCCTGAAGCACGAGGAGATGGCAGCGGCCAAGATGAAACGCCGGATGGCGGTGGGCAACGAGCGGCCGGATCTGATCAACGGACTCATCGCGCGCAAAGACGAATGGGTAAGCGTAGCTGAGTATGCAACCAAGGGACATCCGTGCTGATCAAGTGTTGCGGAGGATAGGGCATCACAGAGGCGAAGCTGGCGACCAATGCCGGCATCCTCATCATCGCAGGCAGCGAGACGACCGCGACTCTCCTGGCCGGTGTCACCTACTACCTCATGAAAGACCCCATCGCCTTGGCGAAGGTGACGGATGAGGTCCGCTCTCTCTTCAAGTCCGAGGACGACATAAACTTCACCAGTGTCAGCGATTTGCCGTACATGCTCGCGTGCTTGAACGAGGCCTTGAGGTGTTATCCTCCTGTCGCGGTCGGGCTGCCACGAGATGTGCCGTATGGAGGCGCTACGATTAGCGACACGTTTGTGCCGGGCGGAGTAAGTCGTGACTCATTCCAAAGCACCCCGTGGTTGTGGAACGAATTTTGGGCGTGGCTGACAACCTGACCAGACCATCGTATCCGTCCACCACTGGGCCATGTACCACAACAAAAAGTACTTCAGGAAGCCATTCGAGTACAAGCCCGAACGTTTCCTCGGCGCCGAAGAATTTGCCGACGACGTCAAGGAGGTCCTGCAGCCATTCCACGTCGGACCTCGCAACTGCATCGGGAGAAAGTGAGTTATCCTGTCTTCGATTGAGTGTTACAAAAGCAGCCTGATAGATCTCGGGAAACTCGACTGACAGCGTACCATCGTCCAGCCTTGCCTACGTCGAGATGCGCACGATTCTCGCCCGAGTGTTGTTTAACTTTGACCTCAAGATGTCGGACCGCAGCGAGGGGTGGCTCAAGCAGAAGAACTTCAACTTGTGGGAGAAGCCTCCGCTGTACGCGTACTTGTCGCCAAGGAAGGGCTAAAAGCGAGTGCACATGGATAATTGCTGTAAGGCCATGGCGATGTCGACAGATTATCCTAGGGGCGGGCATGGATTTACACCACTACGGTATAGTCAAAGCGAGGACATAAATTCACACCAGTATAATGTAAGCAGCCGCGGAGCGGCGCTTTCGCGACAGTCTCCCTTTAAAAGCTACTTACAGTGGAACATTTCTTTGCCGGCTGGTGCACAAACCGTAAGCAAGACGACTGGCAGGGAGATGTATACTGATACACTTATGGAATGCTCGCAAATTCTAACAAACGACAGTAACAAGAACTCAACACGGCCCCATCTTTATCCGGCATTTACAATATGCTACACGTACCAAGAGTCTAAAGATAGAGCTGATACGTTATTTTGCGGGTGCATAGGACGAAAAACCCTGCAGAACTGTGCGCTTAGGGCCGCTGTGAAGTGTAGGGTAGTGCTGGCTCCCCCGTCAGAGGTATGAATGTCGTAGTGGGTGACGAACGTTACCTCCATTACTGCTCCTAGCGTTACAGAGCTTGGAAGTGTGAGTTTTCGCCCTGTTTGTGTTGTGACTTTGGTCTCTTGAAGCAATAAGCTGCCAGCGACATGTCTGCACTCGTTGAAGATATGGAAGACTTGGGCGAACTCAGAGTCTTACGAAGTCGAACAGAAAACCTGCGACAGGATTTGACCGCAAGCGTACGGTCTTCGCAGCTCTACAACTCAGGAATATTATGTTCTAATGGTGTGAGAGCATTTCAGTCAGACCTTCGGACCGTTGAGACAGGTTCCGGTTTTGAATATAGCGATACTAACTATCCTGTAGACAAGACTTTATGACAGTTTAGCTTTCCTTGTCGAAGCTAGACATCCTGTATGTCACGATTGCGCAGCTCTCTTAAGCTAGTGAACGTGACGTCCATTCTTGTCGGCGGGCTCTCACCTACCACCTCACGATGTGATGTAACCACCAGAGCTTCCGGGTAACAACGAGAGCTCCGCCACACGCCTGTAAGATCTGCTCAAGGTGCTCTCATGAAGAGTTCGCATGGACTCGAGCTCCAAGTTAGGCTTCGTTTGACCGTATAAAAGTACCCGAATTGCTAGACTTATACAAGACCATTACAAGTCGCAGTCGGTGGAGGGTTAGTTTTGTCGAGATCACTAAGTCGTTCTTCATATTCTCACGTACATGCTCTGCACTCAATGTCGGCGTTCACTTGATTGTATTCATTCACCCTGGCCCGCGTCCAATATACTCCTCCGATTCTGCCAAGGACAGCTGTCGGAAAGTAGAGGCGCACCAGGGGTCTGAATAGTGCAGCCTGATGTCCGTCCCACGGCATGGTGTGATACACGGCACATGACCAACACATTGCAGCAGTCATCATTGGCAGGGCTGCTGCATAACTCCGACACTCAAGGCAACCATTGCCACCACACCCGGAGCGGGGTAGTTTCGTCCTCACCAAGTCTTAACCAATTGTGACGAGACATTTAACACGCATCCCGCTGCTTTTCAAGTCTGGGGTTACACAAGATCCGAGATGGTCTCAGACTCTGCTTTGGGGCCTCGGGCCGTGGCGCGGTGGCTTCGGCCAATGTGTGGTAGCTATGAGCCTTTTGACCGAACCAGGACCGCACTCTGAAAGCTCCGTCCGCACCCATCTACCATGCAGGCTCTGAGAATGGGTAGTGTGAGGCAGGTCATGTGGTCGCAATGGAAGGCTACGATAGACAACCTCTTTGCCTTTTGGCTGATACGGCCTTGCGTGGATCTAGGCTTCTGTACAACAGGGCCAATGGTCTAAGAATGCAGGACTCGCACATCGTCGCACGCAGTAATTGCATTCTTTCAGCAACCCTGAAAGCGGCTCGGTGTGATCACTCAGAGAGTCACAAGGTCCCAGGAAGTATTTGAGACGTTGTGCGACTTGGTGAAACCTGGTCACCCGTTCACGCTCCGACACAGTACTCCGGCATCCTGTTTGTGTCCGCCGGCGTGCAACATGGGCAAGGATTCCCGATCATACGCGTCGACCTCCTCCGCCAAAGGCAAAGGGAAGCAGCGGGAAGGTGATGAGCCTGGGAAATACCGTCCTCAGAGGGGCCATGACCGGCTCCATGCTGGGTCGTCATCAGCGAGAGCGCTTTGCGTGAGTACTTCGCATTCGAGATCCAACTTATTGACCATTCTGACAAGCATATCAAAGGGTCATCCGCGGTGCGGTGGTGGCGGTCAAGGGTGCTTCAGGTCAACAGCAGAGGCTGTGGTCGCTTTAGGGCTTCATGTGCAGCCCAGCCCAGAGCCGGACATCAGAGATCCGGCGTACGGAGAGTGGCTGGACGGGTACGAGAATCACTGGCGAGACGCGACATGTCCTTGTCGCCAAGGCTTCTTCTGTCGTACTCATGGTCGGTGGATTGCCGGTGCCTGGCTGAAAAGTGATATATTCAGAGACCTAGATCGACAGGGGGATTCTCAGTGCGATGTTCTGGGCATGCATGGGCCCCGCGACATTTCGCCCTCGCCAATCTCCGGAAAGCAGTCCTCGTCGAGTTCTCGACATAAGGGAAAGCATGTCACTAGAAGCGAGAGGTTTTCCTCGTCACAAAGTCATGGGTTATCAGCGCACGATTCGCATCAGCCGGGTACCGGGAATTATTCACCTCACACCATGATTGGTGATACAGCGATCGGCTATCACTCATATACACTACCTGATGATTCAGATACGTACACACACCAGGATCTGGAGAGGGACACAACCGATAGCCCAGTATACCCGGGCACGGCGTACTCAGTGCATCCGCGGGACTCATCTTATGAAGGACACCAATCAGGTCGGGATTCTTGGACAATACCGGCCAGTGTGCAGGATGCAGAGTCTAGCAGGTCACGGCAATGGCCGGACACCACTTACGCGGACTACGATACGGAACCATCAGATTCAGCGCCAATCGATGTTGGCAACATACACGATCATCGAGTTCACCACCAAATATCATCACAATGGCCCAGGCATAGACAGTCACGCCATGAAACCGCAGACGATGATGACCTCCCGTATTCAAGCCATCAGGATGACTCGCTAGACCTGATGGTCGGGAACCTTGCTATTACGGATGCTGGTGACCCGACATACGCCGGAGAAGGTCAGTATGGGTATGCAACAATGTCCACTACAACTGGAACGCGCGATCGGCGATCACGCCACTCAGCAAATCGAGACTCCAGTCACGTCTATCAGGAAGTTTCGCCGCACCTCAGTGGATCGTATGGGGATAGCTCGGGCTATCCCGATGACGCGTATCCTGTAGACACAACGCGCCCTGGTAGAAGAAGGCATTAAGTGCCAGTCAACAATTGTTTGCTTGGCGATGGGGACATGACTTTGGATAATGAAAGTTATAGCCAAGGCATATGTGTTTTCTTTCAGTATGATTTACTTGTTCTCCATACCTCTGCATTACCATTATTTTGAATGCATAGTCCGAGATTATCTACGTGCAAGTAACATACCACACTAAACTTGCTCCCCATCCCATCATGATCTCTCAGTAGCCATCCGTTATCCTATAGCAAGCAATGCCACCGAGAAATCCCAGCCCAGATAATTTCGGTGAGGTCTCTAGGCATGTTTTTTTTGTCTGAGGGGTGTCATATAACGATCCAATCAGTCATAGAAGCACAACACCACCACGCCCAATGACTGCAATTATGCATGTGAGACTGCCTCGCCTCTCGTCCGATTCCACAGCATCACGCACGTACATAGAATTCCCCCACATGCAAGCCAATCATGGCTTATTAGATTGGCATATGTGCAGGAAGTAGTATTGAAGCCTGATCTGACAGTCCAGCAAGTACTTGTGTGTTCATAAAGTACGCTGGTACCCCGTGGGAAGCACATGCTCCTCTGTGGCTCTGTGCTTCCATACTCTATGCACAGCGGCATCATGATTGTCCCAGCCAAAGACTTATACGGGCCGCGCCCTTGGCCTGTTGACACGACATGCTGGGCAGAAGCAATCGAGGTATCGTCGAATCACAATCCTCTGCTGCCTGAATTGCACCCGAGATATCCACATTCTCTCATGTTCAGGCAGCACTGAGCAGGTGGCTATTGGCTGACAAACTGTTTGCAGATCTGTCGGAAAGATTACGGCAAGTGGTCACTCGACACACTCCAGGGCCCCCCGTTGAAGAGTTTCAAGGAGCTGTTGGGATGCGCAAACAAGGCGCTCGAGGTTCATAACCGAAGGTCCTCAGCACTGGGCAAGGCCTATCACAAAATCGTGCAGAGCCTCCAGTTGTACTGCGATTCGATCAACGTGATGATACAGCATCAGCCCTTCATTACATCCCTTGTTTGGGGTTCCTTCCGGGTCGTATTATTGGTCAGTCGTTAATCTATTGGTTGGTATCACCTCGCCTCGTTGCTGATCATCGGCTGCACATGTAGATCTCCATCGAATATCACGAGACGCCAGCCGTCTGTATCCAGGGCTTGCAATTTATTGCCGAGCACGTGGGCCGTTGGCAGACAGAACTGTGTGCCTGGCGTGAGTCGGAGGGGTTACAGGCTGCCATGGTCCGGCTGTACGCCACTGTCATCCGCTTTCTGCACTTCACAGCCAACACGTTGAATCGAGGACGACTTGGTGAGTGTTTTTGCCTCAGAACAAACCCAGTGGTGACTGATCAGAGCGGCGTGAATCATTTGGGGTTGATCTACAGCTCGAATCGCCAAAGCTGTTTTCTCCAACTATCGCACGAAACTCGAGGGCGCTTTCCAGAGCATGGAGAAGGCAGGGTCAGGCTTAAATGCAGAAGCACGTGCCGCAAGTAAGTTGGGGTCATCAGCAGTCCCCAGTTCCAGAGCCTTGCACAGAAACCCCAGGTACCTTTTGTACAGCAATATACCCTGACAGCTGACGCATTCCTCAGGCGATTGGCGCATCAAGACCGGTGAGTGCGCGTCGTTAGCAACACCCCCGGGCCTGTCAGCCACCCAAGTCATGCTGCTGGATCCGGTGGCCATGAGGCGCATCAGCCTGCTGTTTGGACTGACTGAGTAGAATTACATAAGTTGGAATGCTCTTTAATCTATCAGAATTGTGAGTCAAACACATGTCTTTTCTCTCTACCTGCCCTTCTTTTGTGCGACCATACGGGTCTTCAGCGACCTTATTCTACGATTCCACCGCAGCAATCACTATTTTCTCGTCCTCCATGGCCATGAACGATGCACTGCGAGCTTCACTGTCAGCCCCAGCCGAGCAGCCACCGGCGACAGTTCAATGGGCAGGACCAGTGTCCTCGCGACCCTTGGCCGCTACCCCAGCCGCTACTCCAGCCGCTCCTGTCCCTCGCGCTCGGCCTCCACCCGAAGTTTGCTGCAATTACTCATGGACGAGCCTCCGACACTAAGAAATCGCAAATTTCGATACATTTAGCACTCGCTGCCTTTCAGTCCGTCTTATCGAAGCTGGACCAGCATATCCACCCGAGACCGCCTATCCAGCCCGCAGAACCTGGTACCGGGCGATGGCTCTTCAACAAACCCCTCTTTCGAGATTGCTTTGAGCTGCATTCATCGTCAAGGGTCGTTGTCTATGGTCCCGCAGGTTAGTTCCGCTTGGCTTGACCGCCTTTATAATGTTGCATTAGCAAACCCCTCACTACACGCTGCACAGACACGGCTTCCCGGGTCGCTAATGTGGTTATCCGATAGGCCACGGCAAGACGACTCTCGCCGGTCTGATTATAAGGGAACTCTCGGGGGTGAGCGGACAGCGGGTGCTGCAGTACTTCTTCTGTTCTACTGCTGCCAATCATTGGGTCGTTCTTGTCTCTTTTGTCTGCTCGCTGCTCCATCAACTTTGGTCTCCTGTTGGTACCTCGGTAAACCCGGCACATTGCATTCGAGCATTGGAAATAGCTCAGGCCGCCTTACAGCAGGATCGCGATCCCGAAGGTCAATTCAGGTCATTGTGGGCAGCTCTCACGACGGTCGTCGCCAGGCTCCCCTCCTTCGTTCTTGTTGTCGACGGCCTGGACGAATGTCCGGGGGACGCATCATCTGGGCTCGCGTTTCTGCCCGGACTCCTCGATCAGCTTTCTCGGACCCATCCCTGCCGCCTGGTGGTCCTTGCTCGCAAGAAACCCTGTCTGACCAGAATCTGGCCCCTGCACGAGGCCATTGTCATGGATGCTTCTCAAACGCAGCATGATGTGGACGTTCTCATAGAGGCTGAATTCGAATCAACAACCGAGGCAACTTCGACAACGTCAAAGCTGCCGCGGAGGATTCTGGCCGACGTACTGAAAATAGTGCATGAAAAGGCACAAGGCTCGCTCTTGTGGCTCCGGATGTACTTGGATCATCTCCAAGATGCCAGCACCGAAGAGGATCTCGATCGGCGGCTTTCGGAATTCCCACGGAACCTTGCTGACGCCTATCAAAAGCTGGACGAGGACGGATGTCGCGGCTTCAGGCGTGACGAGATGCAACACAGGCGAGACCTCCTTTTAACAGCTCTGACCAGCCTCCGTCCACTCAAAATCGACGAGATAGCATCACTACACCAGTTCCGCAAAGGCAAGGAGTCTGACGTCCTCAGATTTAGTCGACCGTTCCTGATTCTGGACGACGGATACGTCAAATTTACACATTCGACCGTGAGAGAATACCTCCTCATTCCTAGCCTGGGACAAGATGCCGCCACATACCGAACATGCGTCTCATCGATTCGATCGACACTAGCGGAGAAAACTGTAGCTGTTCTCTCCAAGCCCGAGTTCGGCGATCTCGGCAACATCAAGGACATCTTACTGCAGAACATCGAAGAGCTGGATGAACCAGCCGAGGCAACAAGCGCTACACGTGCGATGACTGAGCCTGCATACGACTATGCAGCCAAAAGCTGGTATCAGCATGTTGCAGAGGCGGAGGAATGGACCGAAAGACTAGCCCAAGCTTTACGAAAGTTTCTTCCGAGCGCGCAATTCGTGCACTGGGCCGAGTACGTCACGAATGCCGATGGCGAGGGCACCCGCCTGTCACGCAGCCGGGAGATCCTGAGAGACTGTGCAGTGGCACGACACGGACTGGATCTGGAGCACTATTGCATCTTCCCGTACCAGACTACAAGTTCGAGATTCGATGCCGAGGCAGGCGATCAACTCCTGCGTTGGCTGACCTTGAAAGAGCTTGGCAACTACCTCTTCCTCGTTGGCGATACAGATCTGACCTGGAAGATAAGGAAGCAAGTCGCAGACGAGCTAGGCGCCTTACTGGGACGAGAGCATCCACTCTTTCTTCGCGCGCTCTCTGAGTCGGCTTACAGCTGTTTTCTCAGCAATGACATGCGGCAGGCACTCACAGACTACCAGTATCTGTACGAGACGCAGAGCCGGATACTGGGACCAGATAAGCCTGGGACACTGACAGCGTTAGCGTATAGAGGCCACGCGCACTACTACATGGGTCATGTTGACGAAGCGCTGGAGTCTCTCTGGGAGGCAGTGGAAGGTTTCCGCCGCCTGCTTGGCGAAACACATATCAACACGCTCGGGTTTCTGTGGAACGTCGCCATCCTGTTCGAAGCCTATGGGAGAGACGAAGAAGCAATGGTGATCCTCCGGACCATTCTGGAGGAAAGAGTAAAGGCACTTGGTGATGCAGACCTCTTCGCCGTGATGGTCAGATTCTCAATCGGTAATATCTCGCGAAGACGGATGCTGGCAGAGGAGACGTTTGAGCAGCTCAACCAGGCTTACCAAGCAAGAGCGAGCATCTGGCCCAAGACGCACTACTTGGTGGTCGACGCGGCCCTGGCTCGGGCGGTCGCCTACTGGCAGTTTGGTATGATTGATGAAGGCATGACCCAGCTTCGAGATATCGAGCTCGACAAGGACCTGATGTCCCGGCACCAGAGGCTCTGTCAGTGGGCACACCTCCAGGCCCTATTCTCTCTCAGAGGACACGAAAGTGGCAAGGCGATCGCGATCTTGCGCACACTTTCGCTCAATACGGAGCGCGCCCAGGTCAACCGGGCATTGCTGTGGGCTCGGCTCGACCTTGCGCTGCTTCTGAGAAGGATCAATTTGGAGGACGAGGCGAGCGCATTATTCCACAACATGGTACATGACCCCGATCACGATCCAGGTCATCATGAGCCAGATCCACCGCGGTACCTGGATGTCGCAGAACGAGCCTTGCGCTATACACGAGTCGGGCGGACGGGCGATGCAAGTTCTCTCCTGAAGACTGAAGGATTGCAGTGGGCGAGAGACGAGGATCTTTGGTTCTGGGTTGGAGGACCGCGGCCCGACACCGAGTTCATGAGGGAGCCGTAAGTGCAGTGATTCTCTCGCGATCGTCATGTCCATGCTCCTCCATATTGCTTGGTTTTCCTTTTCCCGCACGTTGGGCACTACCCTTTCGTCTCATAGGTTTCCAGTTCGTGCACGGTTCCTTTCCTATAATGGTGGTATTGAGGTGAGCGAAATAACGAGAAATCAGATTGGAACAGTGTGCCTTGATCTACAGCCTCATTGCTGCCTGTTGCCTCACAACGTGGACCAATCACCCGTGTACAGTATTTCGGTGAGTTGGCGTGGCTGCATGATAACATATACGACCCAGCCACACTTCCT
The DNA here is from genome assembly GCA_001566295.1 of Microdochium bolleyi. Taxonomy (NCBI): domain Eukaryota; kingdom Fungi; phylum Ascomycota; class Sordariomycetes; order Xylariales; family Microdochiaceae; genus Microdochium; species Microdochium bolleyi. The sequence goes on from KQ964257.1 coordinate 247,692, forward strand.
GCTGCCACTGTTGTCTGATAAAGGTTGCCAAACTTTCAATTTCATTCTCACACCTATTACCCGAGTCGGGTTGTATCATTAGAACACAATCCACTTGGAACCATCTTACTCGTGCGCAACCCTTTCAGCTGAGCAGCATACGACACGAAAGGCCCCCTGATCACTCACTCACAGCTCTCGGTCCTCGATCGTATCAATACCAGGTCCTCATACAGCCATACACAAACATCCCCATCGCGACTCGTTCCGTCATCACCGGTCATGTCCTCGTATTTTCCTGATCTTGCCTACTGGGCGATCTTCCTGCACGCGCTGGGGGTCGGCTTCGCCCAGTCCTCCAGTCACTATGCGATTCGCCAGATCTTGCTACGGAAGTGCATCACCAGCAACATGGAGCAAGATCTCGTGCTTTACCAGCACTGCGAGGACTCTGTAGACGGCGATCTTGCGGCAATCCGGAACACGCAGAGCGTTTGCGACAGTCTTGGTTCGTACATCCTCTACATCTATTGCATAGACCCTGTTCTCAGAGCTTAAGCTGACTCACATGGTGCGCAGGCTTCATCACTTGCCTCTCTTGGTTCTCACTTGCTCAACATCTTGGGCGTCGCCGGGAATTGCTACTTGTTGCAGTACTTCTCGCGATGCTGTCTCAAGCTGTCACAATCATTGTTTGTGGGTTGACCTCTCGGCTCCCGATGATTCACGCAACCGATCACTCATGACAGCTGACCACCCGCTCAGGTCTGGAAGTTTGTCCTGCGCTGCTTGGACCTGATCAGCTGCCGCTCTCATCAGTGGTGAACTTTGTCAGTGGAGGCGAGCTCCTCTACACCGGGCTCGCGTTCTCACTTGTGCCTGTCAGAGCTTCTCTCCCCGGACAACCAACAGGGTACGTGTGCGGTTTGTCCTCCACGCAAAATCCTACACATGTCTATGTCGTACTAACCAGGTATGATACATATAACAAGGTACTCCAATCTATTTCTAGTAGAAGGCATGTATTCTGGGGCCACAATTGTTTCCAACTTCGTAGCGGGTTGGATAATGTTGACCTCCAATCCGCTCTCCCTCTTTCTGGCTCTGCTAGCCAACATCTTGTCGTTCTTCTGCACATGGAGTACCTCGCGAAAGAGATTCACTTCTGTTCAAACGAACCAAACCGTCGCGACCGCAGCCAGGGCCGTCACCCCTTCAGCTCCCTCCGGCGACACGACTGCACTTGAGGCAACACCCCTTCTACAAGCTCGTAACAACAGTACACCGTATGCGGCCAGGCGTGTCACGTTATCACCAGGAGTCGCCACTTCACCGCATAGGACTCTGTTCGCAAGACTCACCCCCGGAAGGAGGACCGTTTCTAGGTTCATCATGCTCTTTTGTACAGCGCTCATGTCAACGCCGCCTTTCATCATTGACCTGATTGAGTTATACGGCTGCTCGCGCTACACCACCGCCGCCGCGGACCCTGCGAGCCGCTGCGTCCGCGAAACGAACTACGTCATTACCATCGGCCGCGGCATCAGCCTGCTACTGGACTTAGGGCTCGGCAGCGTCTTCCTCTGGCTGGATCCGAACACGCGCTATTACCGGAGCCTGGCAGTCGCCGGCGCCGCGGTCAAGGGCGTGGCCTCGATCGTCGTTGCGGCTGCTCCGGGACGCACACTATTCTACGTCGGTATGTCTGATCCTCCCTTTTAGTTTCTGCTATTGTGGTCAAGCCTCGCTGACGGCCGCGCTCTGCGCGACGTATGTGATGTAGGTCTTCTACTCGATGCCTGTGGGAATATCTACTACATGTCCGCCCAGATCCTCTTCCACAAACTGCTCACAGCCAGCACCCGGAAACCCGAAAAGACCAACAGTGACCGCCCTACGGAGCACACAGACCCAGCGGGCCGCCTCCAACCCACTCCATGTCTCTCGCCGATAACGACACCAGGAAGTCGTCTACCCGCTCCCACCGCGGAGGAAGACTCGGAGACCGCGGCGCTGGCGCAGAATCTAGTCCACATCCGCGTCGCGATGGGTGTCGGGGCGCTGAGCCACAGCTTCTTCCTCAAGCCGCTCTACGACAAGGCTCGGCTCGCAAGGAGGAGGACGGAAGGGGGCGGACACGGGGTCCCACGCGGGCAACCTCTGCCACCGCTGGGATTGGCGATGATGATGATCTACGGACTGCCGTTCTTGTACTTAGGAATCGTCGAGCTGTTCGTTGCGGCGGTGTGGGGGATGACCGGGTGCGTCGCGTTGGATCTAGCAGAATGATTTAGCTTGCGCCGCCCCTGGGAATTCGACCGCATGGGCTGAGCGTTGGAGGGATGTGTTCGGGTGGTAGTGGCGAGCCGTAATGTTTGTCGCGGCCAGATGCTAAAGCGGATTATAAGTGGCGAGTGAATCACTTGAATTTCTGTGGTCTCGTTAACATCAGACGCGGCTTATTATGCTGCCGACATCGACCAGCCCGACGATTAGGCACCTCGCATTCGACTACGGTTTGTGGCAAGATGGTAGGCATGAAGGGAGAGGGCAAAGGTCATACCGACCAACATGACGCCTCTACACGCCCATCAATCTTGGGAACAGGCACGAGTCGGAGGTAGCCAAGTGTATATCGATGCCAGACAAGTCCAAACCATGCTCAGACCGGCAGCTTTACTAGCGGTGTTGATACAGAGCATTGAAGGCACCTTGAGTGTCTCAGCAATAAATAAAAGGGGCAGAGGCGTCCACGGAATACAATCCTCACATATGGACTTCGTGGGGTTTTGAAGACCAGCAAAATATTGAGAACATTTTAGTGTTGAAAGAGAAAAGATTTAAAACAAATGCATCAGAGATGGAAAAATTATGAAAACTGAATGAACCAAAATAGACAACTTCAGTGAGAGATTCAACTTCACAAAATGCGATATACGCTTCATCTTCTCTCATGTGATTACATTTCCACACTGCGTTACCACTTCAGTACTCTCGCCTATCAAGCTGTGTGTGAATCAACCATATCTCCGGCACTTGTTTGACAGTCTATGATCTCACCCCGTCGTGGCTAACTAACAAAGGCTTACCTACCTACACGGAGTCTGGCAAGTCTTCACTGAGACGTCGCAGAGGTGGAGTAGCTTCAAGTAAGAGAGGAGGTACGTTTATACATCACGGGGACGGTAACATGTTGGCCGTTCCCAGCTGTGGCTTGAACGTGGCATGACCACCAGGATACACAGCCATGGGACAGGGTTCTGCTTTGCACGAAATCACTAGAGTCTCCCTGAGAACAATACTGCAGAGCCAGTGGAGGGTTCGACGGGCCGAGAGAGGGGCCTGGTCGTGTGCCATGACATAATTGCAGATCCCCGTCGGAAGGGATGCACCAGAGACCCATCTGTCAAAACCCTGGGTGCAGCAAGGGCATGTATGCATGGGACATACATCCTCAGGAGCCAAGACGCGCGCGTGCCGAGCGTGCCTGTCACCGTGCGGAAGACTTGCTCCGCAGCCGTGGTCCAGACTCCAGCTGCGCCAGACCTGGTTTGAGACTCCTGAGACCGACAGCCTGGCTCGCCTGGCAACGAGTGCCAGCAAGACTTCTGTCGAGGGGTGCGCCTCTTACGGAATCACAAACAATGGTGGAGCCAATCAATAGCGTGGCCAGGGGTGCCCACATGAGGATGGACGCCAGAGGATATCATCGTGCATCCATTTATTGGGGGATCGAGATGTTGGAGCATCGTTGGCCAGGGAAGGACTGGTTCTGTCGTGGGCTGGCTGGATTAGGCTTGCGGCGGCGGGCGAGAGGCCGTGGTGCCTGGGAAAGAACCGTGGTTTGCGCACGCTGGCTTGGTCATGATGGCGTCATAGACGACGCCCAAATGCGTCGTAGCAGGCTCTCATTCAGGGGCACTCTGGACTAGAGCTGTGAGCAGTAAATTCTCCATAGCTAGCGCAAAACCGTGCTTGTTCCGAAATGGCAGGCCACATGTAATCTCGGCTGGCCGGCCAGGCTCGAGCAGGGTCTTTGCTCAGTCATGAGTGACTGGAGTGTACGGTGGTACGTCACCACGCTTCCAAGGCCAGCAGGCGACGCTATTGTGGACCCCCAGGTGGTTTGGCGTCTGTTGCAGCCAACGAAGCGTGCACAGGCGCTAGGCCCAGGCAGAGGCCAGCACCAGCGCGTACCGTGTTGGAGCTTGGCTCCCTGGCCGATGGTTGGGACAATGGTTTTCCTTTGTCAAGGTTCGAGACATTCGAGGTTGCAGTGCGAGGATGCTTTGCTGACGGACACGCAAGGGGTCCCGTCCGGATGCGGCAATGCCACTGGCACGGTGCCCTGGACTGGCTGGGACAGACAATGCAGTGGACGCAAGCCACAACCTGCGGACAACCTGTCTCCGATGGAGATCTGGTTCGGGAGCGTTCGAGCATGGGCAGGGGCCGCGGGACAGGGGCTTGTGCAGGGCAGGGCCAGCGTGGCGCCCGATCTGGGAGACTGTGGCGGTTCCAGACGCATGGGATGGCACACTCTCAGCTTGGGCGATGACGACCCGGCGGGTTTTTGTCACGATGCTGACCGGCCGGCTGTAGGCAGGAACGCCGTGCGATGGCGGTCGAGCTGGCCTTGTTGGCGGGGCGTGGCGTGGCTTAAAGTACCAAAGCGGCGAGACAGGCGACAGGAACAGGCGATGTGGGCGAGCGCAATCTGGGGCAGCGCGACGGTGCGAGTGTCGTCGGCGCAGGAGGAAAGTGGGCGGGCGCCGTCGAGAATTGGCGTGAGGAGGATGGTAAGAGCTGTCGGACAGGTACCACCCCAACAGCCCTCACGACGGCTCCAGTCGAGCCTCTGCGGAGAGAGCTCTGGCCGTGGAGAGCTGCTGGAGAGCTGCTGGTGAGCGGCTGGTGAGCCCGAGGTGATGATCGACTGATCGGGCCATGGGCCATGGGCAGCAAGCGGGTCGCTCCACCCGCAGGAGGGCGCTAGGCCCCAGGGCAGCTAGGCCGGGCTGGGCGCACGCAGGCGCCGGCACAGGCATGACGTCTTCCACATGCGTCGTCCTCCTCGCCCGGTTGCACGTCACTGCGCGCGCACCCGCGCATGCCAGCTGCTTGCTTGCGGGCACTCTCAATCGCTCCCTATAAACACCTGCCCGTGCCTGGCCGCACTCCCACCGTCCTGTCCATTCCCTCTTCCCAATCCTATAATCCCCCAATCTCAACTGCAAACTTAGATACCCCATCCCGAGTTTGTCTGCTTTTACGATACCCACGACGCCATCCACCTAATCTGTGATACCCAGCCGGCTCTCCAGCTCAGCCCGGCCATAATACGCATTTGTTCTCCTAATTGAGACCTGCTCCCGACTACAATCCTGCTCAATTCAGCAAGTAGCGGCACAAATCCAATCATCTCGCAGCTCGACACACAAAAATACCTACACACACACACATTCCACGGCACTCGCGACATCATGTCTTCCGCCGTCAACAAGCCCACCGACCCTAAGCTCAAGGAGGCCGATATCAACCGCAAGCTCCAAATCTACGGAATCATCTCGGCGTTCCAGGCCGGCAAGGTCCCCTCGGTAAGCTGCCTCCCTACCACTGCGCGGTCCCCCATTGCCACGTGACCTCGTGCTCACTCTTCTGGTGCCTGTAGAACGAGCAAATCGATGTCGCCCTGAACAGCTTCCTCGCCTCCAAGGCTCTCTCCAGCCCGTCTAACAAGCTCTCTGCTGAGGGCCGCGAGCTTGTCAATGACGTCCGCGCTGTCGTCACAGAGGCCAAGAAGCTCCTCCTTTCCAAGAACGAGGGCAATCTCCTCCAGGACTTCATCTGGCAGAGCACACAGTTCGATCCCAAGGCTGTCAGCACCCCTGGCGCGCCCGTCAAGAAGGATGCGGCCAAGCAGGATGGCGACAAGGCTCTCGAGGGTCTTCGCACCCTCGGCACGTTGCTCATCACCAACGGCCAGTTCCGCAAGCTCCGTAAGTACATGGTAGCCTCGAACGGTGACGGAAACACCTGCTAACTAAGTCACTAGTGAGCGATGCCACCACTCTCCTCCGTGATATGGCTGGTGATGCTGCAACCAACGCCGCTAGCAAGGTCAAGCCTTCGCAGGAGGCCCTTCAGCGAATGGATGAGCCTGCCGCCGACCACACCTGGCACGAGAAGCCCGATCTCTCTAAGGAGAATCTACGCGCGCAGGCCCAAGGTATTTACAAGAAGAACACCGACGGCAACGCAGGAGATGCCCGCCAGGATGCCCAGGCTGCGGCTGACCGCACCGCCGATGCTGCCCGCAACCCTGATGGTTCTCTCAACGCTCGCGCCGGTGCCAACGCCGCCATCAGCGAGGCCAAGAACCGCATCGACCCCGAGACAAAGGAAACTGCCCAGAAGGCTGCCCAGGCTTATCGCGCCAAGACCCGCGAGTACCTCGGCAAGAAGATGCCCCAGGAGCGCCGCGAGCAGGTCATCTGGCGCCTCAAGAAGATGATCCTCGAGTGCCAGCAGCACCCCGACTACCAGCAAGCTGTCCAGACCCTCCTCGACCTCGGTGAGCAGTACGGTCGCCATGGCAGAACCGCCACCGCTGGTGGCGCCAACACTGTTCAGCAGGCTCGCGGCGGTCTGAGTGCTGCAGAGGCCGATCTGCGTACCCTGATCGAGCGCTTCGCCAACGGCACTTCCACCGAGGACCTCTGGGCCTCCATCCGCGCTATCTATGACGCTGCCGACCGCGACCCTGAGCTCAAGGACTGGTTCAAGCAGATTGATGCTTACATCCGCAAGAGCCTGCAGCAGCAGGGTTACATCATGGAAGAGGAGTCCAACCGCGAATGGGACCGCCTTTACGAGAAGGGCTCATTCCTGCTCCGCAACAAGTACAAGGGCCACACCGACCGCGTTGTCGACGAGATCAAGTTCCTTGCCGACCAGTTCGACCAGGACCGCCAGAACAAGGCCTTCGCCTCCGCCGTCGAGAAGCTCTTCCTCGATCTTGGCAACGACAAGGATGGCAAGCCTGTGTACAAGCCTCATCTGGTCAAGGATCTCACCGAGGTCATCGTCCCTGCTGTTCTTGAGAACATTGCCTACGTGCCAATCCCCAGAATCGAATTCTCCGACCACCAGATTGACTGCGTCGTTGAGAACCTCGTCCTGGAGAGTGACAACTTCGCTCCCAACGTGCTCGAGGTTGCCAGCGACAACTACTGGCGCTGGGGACGCAAGAACATTGCCAACAAGAACAAGAACTCCATCGACATCAAGGTCGCTGGCATCCAGCTCGACCTTCGCGACGTCAGCTACTACGTCAAGCGTAAGGAGGGCTTCCCCTCCATCACCGACACTGGTATGCTCAACGTCCGCCTCGGCGGCGATGGTCTCTGCTTCCGCATGAAGCTGTCCACCGCCGACAAGAGCGATCGCCAGCACTTCTTCAAGGTCGAGAAGGTGGATGTTGATGTCAAGCACTTGGAGATCAAGGTTGTCAAGTCCAAGCACAAGCTACTGTTCGGCCTGTTCAAGCCCCTCGCTCTCAAGACCCTCCGTCCCGTTATCCAGAAGGTCGCTGAGAAGCAGATCAAGGACCAATTCGACCAGTTCGACGCGCTCCTCTACGCTGTCAAGCAGGAGGCTGACCGCGCCAAGGAGGAAGTTCGCGAGAACCCCGAGGAGGCGCCCAACGTGTACAACCGCTACATGTCTGCCGCTCAGAAGCAGTTCATGCAGGGTAAGAAGAAGGCCGAGGAGGTTGCCGCCGACAAGAAGGTCAACATGGCCGTCACCCAGGAGGACAGCATTTTCCCCAACATCAAGCTCCCTGGTGGAATCAGCACCAAGGCTACCGAGTACAAGGAGCTTGCCCGCAAGGGTGACAAGTGGGAGTCTCCTGTCTTTTCCATCGGCAGTGCCTCCAAGAGCAGCGACATCCCCTCTGCCCCCAACGTTGTGCGCAAGCCTCACACCACCGCCAAGCCTACCGATGTTACCAGCTCGATGAACTCGGCTGGCAGTTCTGTGCCCGGCGGCAACCTGGACACCTCCAACTTCAACACCGCTGGTGGCCTCGACAACAACTTCGGCAACAGTGCCAACTACTCGGCCCCCCACGCCAACAACACCCTCGGTGGCGGCCTCAACGGTGCTCAAATCAAGCCCGGCCCCATCGATGACTACGGTGTCCCCGTCGCCAACGGCCGCACCACCCAGATCTAAACATTTACCTCATGCGTTTTGCTTGACTGTATGAGTATACCCCAGAAACGTTGAGGATGTGGACAGATGTGGAACAGGATACCATCGTTTCTTGTTATGATTTCAATTACCCACAAACACGCGCTTTCTCCTTTGTCGTTCAAAAATGTACCTAGCTCCTAATCAATGAATGAAATTTCCGTTATTTGTGCATTTCCACATTCTGATTTGACTTCCACCGGGTGTGCAGAAAGTTGTGACTGAATGTACGAGAAATTGAACCCCCACCTCCAAGGACTGGAAGCCAGGAGCGTCACAGTGACTGAGCATCCGTTGGTCCTGCCCGTCATTATGATGACGTTATGATCTGGACATGGCGTGGTTCAGGTCACCAGGCAAGTACCCCGTTGTCGCCGCGCGACCCATTCCTAAGTCGGATCGGGCCTAGCTCTGCCGATGTGCCCCCCTGGTTTAGCGTCCGCTCAGGTTATCCTCAGTACCCTTTTTGCGAGTTGCGACTAAAACCAAACCGCTAAACGCCCCGTCCGCAACGTCTTCTTCTCGTTGGGAACCAGACGCTCTCTCGTCCAAAGCCTGTTGAAATGGGTGTCAGTGCGACTTTCACAAGGGAAAGCTTGTCGTGGTCGATGACCGTAAGCGGTCAGACAACTCCTGGGTCACATGGGCCACGACTCGTGAATCAGAATCTGTGGAGGATTGGGAAACTAGGTTGTTGTTGTTGTGTGAATTCATGCTAATCAGTACTCGCTCGGACTTTGCTTTGATATGAAGGCAGGATGAAGAGCAGAAGGTATTGACAATGAACGACGTAAACAGCCAAAAAGGGGACCAGGCGGTGCAATATTCCGGACGCAACGTCTTGCTCAACTACCACTACCACACCGCCTGGGGAAAATGGCTGCTTTGATCCAGACTGACCGCAGCAACACCCCAACTCTTGCTGGTTGGTTGGTTGGTTGTTTGGCGTGCGATGGCCCAGCTCAACCTCTGGTCTTCTGAGTTCGATCGCCACATCAGAACAGCTGTTCACGTTGGCCACGAATGTCAGCAAACGCATCACCATTACTACAACAACACAGCCGTTCATCCAGAACAAAGAAAAGCTCCACACTCAACAAAAAAAAAAAAAAAGGAATGAACACAAGGGAGCAAGCAAGTAAAGAAAAGATGAAGGCACAAAAACAAAAGAGAACTTACAGGACCCGACTTCCCCTTGAGCTGCCCCTTGGCGCGCGTCTTGGGCGCCGCCTCGCGCGCGGCGCGCCACTCGGCCTCGGACATGACGTTCTTGGGCACGAAGCCGTACAGGTTCTCGTAGAAGTCGACCTTCTTCTTGGCCTCCTTGCCGCGGCGCCACTCCTGGAAGTGCCGCCGCGGGGTGCGGCTGAATATCGACGAGGATGACCACGGCGACGACTCGAATGGTGGTGGTGGTAGCGGTGATGGTGATGATGATGATGATGCTGCTGATGTCGATGCAGGTGCCGCGGCCGATGATGATCTGGGAAGAGGAGGCGGAGGAGAATTAGGAAGGGGACTCCGGGGCCCTGCTGACGAGGAGAGGATTGCAGCCGAGTAGGCTGTCGAGGAGGGCTCGCTGATCCACCTCCTCCGCACGGCAGCCGCGGAAGCAGCAGCAGCCGACGATGACTCTGCCGCGCTGCTGCTGCTGCTGGGGTCCCCGTCGTGCTCTCGCGAGCCGGGCGTGGCTTTGCGGTCCGCGCTGTGCCCCGCCACCTCGGCGGCCACCTCTGGGCTGGCGGTGGGCGAGTACGGCGGCGGCATGGCCTCGCTGTCGCCTGTCCCATAATGATTATAATGATGATGATCACTACTGTCGCCACCATCTTCTTCCTCTTCGTCTTCCTCATCCCCGAGGTCTGCGGCTGCTACCGCAGCACCAGACTGGTGGCGGCCATTCGGACCAGTGACGACCTCGCCGTCGTGTATGAAATACGTGGCGTCAATCTCCGCGGCGTGCAGGCGCTGCGTGGCGGAGCGCGTGCGCTCCAGCCTGAGCTCTTCGGGGGTCGGGTTGACGGCGTAGTCGGGCGGCGGGATGAGGGGGATGTGCTGGTGGTGGTGTGGCTGTCGCTGCTGCTGAGACGCCATCGTGCAGGAATTACTGCCAGTCAAGAATAGAATAAGATGCTTCAAAACTTGCTGGATTTAATAGAAAACGGCGAAACGGCGTGATGTGGTCAGTCTTTCCCGGCCCGTGAGAATGCGGGGAACAGGGTGGTTGATGACGCTAACAGAAGTGGCATCCGGCGGGAGGAATTCGACAGAGTGGGTGGGCGGCGGGCGCTTGACCACGGGCATAAATGTTCCAGAAGCCCTTCCAAGGCTGTTTTCCTATTTGTGTGTGTTCCCGTCGGGATCGAAGAAGAAGCCAAGAACGGTCCGAGGCAGTGCACGGAGTAATCGGCACGCAAAGACAGGGAGATGCGTCTTGGCAGCATTCGACCCCAGCGCTGGGCAGATATTCGAAATATATATATTGCAGACAAAGCACTTTCTCGACACACACAACTCTCATTGGTCTTGGAATAGGCAGCCATATAAGAGCCTCATGCCCTGTCCCTGGGCGGTAGGGTCGTGACAATAAGTCCCTCACAGCCAGCTGTCATCCGGATGTCATGCAACCCTGGGGGCGGCCAGCTTCCCCGCATCCCAGGGCGGGTAGATCCGTCCGTGAGCCAATGTACTGACCTCGACGTACAGAAGCACCCCGGGCCAGCCCTACGTGCCAGGCCAGGGAGCCATCATCTGCACTTCGAAGAGAACAACCGCTGGCCAGCGGTTGACCTTGCTGGTACGATCAACTCGGGGACTGAACCGGCACAGGGAAGTCTTCTAGAAGACCATGTCATGAGCACAACCCAGTTTGTGGATCCGGGCCAAGTCCCCGAGCTGCGGGGAATCACTGAGATTGCCATGCATCGCAGTTGGATGTTCAAATGCATGCTTCACTATTACAACATATAATGATATCTATTTGCTTCGTGCCCCTCTCATAGTTGTGGTACAGTATCAATAGTATTGTGAGAGCCCGCCAGTATCCGAAAGGAACCCTCCTTACCCCTTGCGCGACTTGGCCGGCTCAACCCCGAGCTCCCGCAGCGACTTCTTGATGATGTTCTCCGTCACGTCGATCACGTCCGCGCCCCGCCGCCACGTGTACAGCGGCACCCCGAGGTCGTCCAGCGCGCCGTGCGCCCGCTGCAGGCGCGCCTGCCACAGCTCCACCTTGCGGTCTACCGGCTGCGGCAGCTGCTGCTCGTACATGAGCTGGTGCGACGGCGCGCCCACCTTGCTCTCCGCGCTTGTCGAGATCGTGCTGGCTGAGCCGCGGCGATCTTCGCCTTGTTGCTGTGCGGTCGCGGCGCCGTTCTCGTGGTTTAGCGGGGTGCCGCGGCGCCGTGGGGGAGGTGGAGCAGGAGCGTTGCCGTTCTGTCTCGACCCTGATGAGGATGTGGTGGTGCTACCGAAACTGTTCTGGCGGGATGTGGACGGTCTGGGCGGCTGGGATGGCTGACCTTGTTGAGGTGTAAGTCGTCTGGGCATCGGTGGCTGTGGAGGCTGGCCTGATGTCTTGCCAGTAGTGGATGTGGCGTTCTCGTCTTTGAGCGATGCTGAGCTCTGAAGAGCCTTTGGCTTGACCGGTCGTGGTGGCGCTTTCTTTGCCGTTGCCATGTCCTTCAGATCGGACACCGAGCTTGACGCGGCTGGCACTGTCTGGGGCTCTTCAGAGAAGTCGATCAGGTCTTGCTCCGCTTCTTGTGGCTTGTTCCGCTGGGTGGTTCGTGGCGGCAGAGCAGGACGACTTGACGGGTCATCGCCAGCCTGCTTCTTGTTCTCAGTGCGGTTGAGCGAGCCGCTCCTTGAGGGAGCTCCACTGGCCGCGTTGAACCCCGACTCAAAGTACCCGCGCTTCTCCGGTGTTGTCACGTCGCGGATGAAGATGCCCAGAATCTTCTCCGGGTTTGCGACAGCAAGCTCCGTGTAGACCTCCAAATCAGCCTCTCCGCTGTCCCCGACAAGGATGAACCTCCGCTCGGGGAAGTCCTTCATGATGCGCTCCAGTGTACCTTTCTTGCGCTCGGCCACGGGTTCAAAAATGCCTTGTAACATGCCGCTGTATGCCTTGAGATGGAGAGAACCCGGTGGGAGGCCCGCAAGTTTGAAGAATGTCGCGAGCACCGGGAATAGTTGCCACGGACTGTTGGAGACGTAGTGGACCTTGACGCCGAGGTCATACATGCTGTTGTACCACTCCCGGGCGCCATCGACAGCAGCACCGTCAAGGTCGCGAACAAACGTGTTGCGGAAAATCTCCCTGGCACCCAATGAAATGTTCGACCGCTTTATCGTGTCATCAATGTCGCTGATCAGGCTGACGCCTTTGGGCTCGATGATCTGCACGGGCTCAATGCAAGAGATGCTCTCGCTCGCCATGACACGAACATGTGTGGGCACGAAATCGAGGGCGATCCGCGTCATAAAGTGGCCGGAATCGTTCGTCATAATTGTCCGGGATTGCGAGTCGGCGTCGTTGTAGAAGAACAAGGTGATGGGAACCTCTACGAGGGGGTTGGTCATGAAAGGCGCAATGCGCGCCATCAGGTTTGCGTTGGCTACCGCCAGCTCTGCATCACTGAGCTCCGCAGTCGTCGAGGACGAAGTGTTCGTCCGCCGTACTGATGCGCGACTTGGCGAGCCTGGCCGCGAGCCCGGCCGCGAGCCCATGGGCGTAGATCCGCCACTGTGTCGGAGACGCTGGCCACTCGCGTCCTCGCCGCCATCATCGATGGAGGGGTCGCTGGGCCGCTCGCTGTACCCGCCCTTTTGTGCCGCGTACTGCTCCTCCTCGCCTAGCCGCTCAATCTCCTTTGCCCTCATCGCGATCTTCTCCTGATCGCGCATATCCTCGTGCTCCTGGTGCCACGCAGCCACACCGCCTCCTGTGGCATTGTTGCTCTGCTGCGTGCTCGGCATCGGGATGCCACTGAGCTGCCTCGCGAGGCCGATCAGCATGCGGTTGCGGCGCGTGATGGGCCCCCGATGCGGGTTGTAGATCCAACCTCGTACGTCGACATCCACCACAGCTCTCTCGTCCTCGTACTTGGACCACTCCTGTCGCCAGTACTCCTGCTCGTTCATGTTGACCGCCGCAGCCGACGGCGGTCCGCCTGGCACCTCGAACTGCCTCTCCTCATTCCGCACGTGTCTCTTCGCGTACGAGGGAAACAGCACCATCTGCTCGTCCCCCTTGGTGATGATGGCAACGTCCGGGAACGAGCCCGGGATCGTGATCTTGGAGGTGTCCGGGTGGTCGATCTCGCGGGACCTCGTCTGGGCGTAGCTCTCGCGGATCTCGCTGGCAGCGCTTGCCCCGGCGCGGTACACGCTGCCCGCCATGGCGGCCAGCTTGCGCCGTCGCGAGCCAGGTTCCCTGCCGCTGCCTCCCGCGGCGGCGTCGCTGTCGCCATAGTTGCCGCTCCCGACGCCGTAGCCGGACATTGACGTCATCTTCTTGCCCGTCTTTCTGCTGCCTGTGGTGAAGGGCGGAGACTGCTGGGCAGCATGCCTTGCGCCGCCGAGCGACCTGGAACCAGCACCCGCTGCGAGACTGGTGGTGCGTTGGCGGCCAGTCAGCAGCCGGCGCGCCTTGTCGACGAGGCGGGATTGGTCTTTGCGGCGGCGCTGGCGCTCGAGGATGAATCGGTAGATGCGGCTCTGGAAGCGGTGCTTGACGCCAGGGAGGGTGTCGAGATGGAAGCTGAAGAGCCGGTCGCGGTAGCGGTCGCGGATGGGTTTTGGGAAGATGTACTGCAGCAGGCTGCTGCGGTTGTGCGGGTGTGCGCGCAGCGGGAAGAGACGTCGTGGAGGAGCCAGCTTGAAGACTGTGATGATAGCCTGCCGCGGAGCTGTTGCTGCTGCTCCAGGACCTGGTCAGCGTCGCAGGCGCGTGGAGAATGACGGTGATCGAGGCAGGCAGGGCTTGGCCGGTGGGGTGGTTGTGATTGTCGTCAGCTTGGGCAGTGGGCGTGCGGGCGTGATGGCATAATGGATAGAACGGCACGGCACGGGACCGCATCTCGAGGCTCTCCCCACGCGAAGGAGCTGCCTTGCCTTGGTGGGGGCGGCCCCGGTGATGTCAGTCCCACGCACCACGTATGCACTGTTGCGACTCAGCTGCAGTGCGACAGAGGCCGTCACATGCCACTGCGAGCAACAACGTGCACACAAGACACACATTTCATGAAACGATTGGCTCTTGTGTCTGTAATTTGTGTCAGGCTACATCTGAGCCATCGGTCCATCCTATGTACACTCATTTCGAGAAGCTCACAATCTACCTCCTGCCCTTGGGCTTACCGGCGGGCTTACCTGCAGGCTTTCCTGCAGGCTTTCCTGCAGGCTTGCCCTTGCCAGACTTGTCCTTCTTAAAGTTGAGCACGGCACCCTTGCCCGCTCGCTCCGCGGATCCCTTCTTCCACGCCCGGCCCTCGGTACGGTCCGTCTTTGCGTCCAGCTTCTTCCGGTCCTTGTTGCTCATCTTCTTGCCCTTGGCCTTCAGCGACTCCTTGAGCCCGTTGAGCTCGGCGCGCCCGGCGTCCCTGGCCTTCTGCTTCTCGTGCTGCGTCTCGAACCACGTCCGCTTCGGCCGCCCCTTGATCTCGTCCTCATGCGCCATAATGTTCTCGCCCTTCTTGATCTGCATCTCCACGTTGGCCAGCGCCTTCTCCTCCTTCTCCTCCAGCATGATGGACTCGATCTCATCCTCCATCTTGTCCACCTTGTCCTGCCACTCGTCCGCGACCGCCGCGTCGATGACTACGCTGCTGATCTTGGCCTTTTGCGCCTTCGCGGCCTTGACTGCGGCCTTGACGACCTTGCGATCAGGCTCAGCGGCCAGTGTCACAGCAACACCGGAGCGGCCTGCTCTGGCTGTGCGGCCGATACGATGGATGTAGATGTCCACGGACTGCGGCGCCTCGTAATTGATGACCGTGTCGATGCCCTTGATGTCGAGACCTCTGGAGGCCAGGTCTGTGGCCAGCAGGAACGATACCTGGCCGTCGCGGAACTCTTCGACACTCGCGATACGCTGTGAGCAATGTTAGCAAATGTGCACGCGTCAACACTTGATCACTGTAATGACATACCTGCGCCTGGTTCATGCTACCGTGGAGCTCAGCACACGACATGCCCAACAGGCCGAAGATGATGCGGGCCCTGTGCGCGTCCTTCTTCTGTCTGAAGAAGATAATGACACGCTCGCTGTGCATCGTCTTGCAGATGTGCACGAGGTAGCCCATGCGCTTGTCCTCGCGCCCGGGCCGGAGCCGGACAAACTTCTGCTCGAGCTTGTCCACAGTCTTCTTCTGTGAGTCGACCATGACCCGCACAGGCTTGTTCATGCCAACGCGGATAAGACGGTCAACGGAAGACGTCATGGTGGCGGAGAAGAGCATTGTCTGGCGGGACTTGGGCAGCGTGGTGAGGATCTCGTTAAGCTCGTCGGCGAAACCGTCCTCAAGCATGCGATCGGCCTCATCGAGGACGAGGATCTCGACGCTGTCCGTCGAAAAGCTCGCAGAGTTGCGCATGTGATCAATGAATCGTCCCGGCGTGGCAATAACAACGTCCGGACGAAGCCGGAGCTCGGCCTCCTGGGCTTTCAGGCTCAGACCACCGACAGCCAGACAAAACTTGATGTCCGTGTAGCAGGCGAGCTTCGTGGCGACGGCGTGGGCCTGTATGGCCAGCTCACGGGTCGGTGTGAGGATGACGACGCGCGAGGTGGGCACCTTCTTGGGTCTGTAGAGCAGGCGCTCAAGGATAGGGAGCACAAAAGCACCAGTCTTTCCGGAACCTGTGACGGCGCCACCGACAACGTCTTTGCCCTCGAGGGCAATGGGTATCGACTTGGACTGGATAGGTGTCGGCTTGCCGGTCCAGCCGACGGCGTTGAGGCCACGAAGGATCGGTCTGGAGAGGTATAGGTCTCTGAATGATGACGATGCGGAGCCTTTCTTGGTCGTGTCATCTTCGTCCCCGGGCGCGAAGAAAGCATCACGCTTGGCCGCCTCCTCTGCGTCTTCATCATCATCGGACGAGTCCGAGCCGTTCGCTTCGTCCTCGGGATGGCCGTTAGGTGTGGCCACAGAGTCATTGTCGGACGCGGCATCGTCGTCTTCGTCATCATCGTCGCCCTCTTCGCTGTCTTCCTCGTCGTCGTCACCCTCGGGACCCTCATCGCCAGACTCATCGGCGGAGTCAGCACCCATACCGAAACCATCCGCAGCCAGGACTTCGTCATCGTCGTCGTCGAAGTCAATTTCCACGTCGTCACCGTCCGCCTCGTCCTCTTCACTCTCGCCAGCAGCCTCGGTGCCATTGGTCTCGGGCTCGTCCACGACCTCGCCCTTCTGGACGCGGCGCTTCCGTATTATCTCATTGAGGTCGACGGCCTTCTTCTGATCACCCTTGACGCCACCCTTCTTGGCCCCTTCGAGACCCCAGCCGGCAAAGTCTTCGTCGCGGAAGTCCGCCGTGCCGTCGAGCATGAACTCAAAGTCCGAGTCCATGGCGCCGTCATCGTCGACCTTGTCTTCCTCCTTTGCGGCGCCGAGCTGCTCGTCCATGTCCTCATCATCCTCGTCTGCCGCGCGGGCGTTCTTCTTGTTCTTGCCCTTGCCTTTGGGCTGCTGCTTCTTGGCGACAGCCTTCTTGCTCTTCTTCTTGGGCGGCTCGGCCGCGGGGGCGGCCCCTTCCTCTTCTACTGCAGCATCTTCGTTGTCGGAGAGCGTGTAGACGAAGTCGTCCTCGATCTTGCGTTTCGACATTGTGCCGAGGGCGGCTCGGCGAGGTTCGGTCGGATTGTGCAGTTATCGCTGTCGCTACACAATAGGGTGAGATCCTAGATGGGTCGGCGTCTGAGATTGGCACGGCAAAGAAACGATTTCGTGTAGCGTCTCAAAGTGCCAGTGATGTCTGAAGGTCGCCCAGGTGTGTAGTGTTTAGAAGCGGGCGCTGGCGCAAGACTGGAGCTTGCAGCACTGCGCAGGTGCTACCCAGATTATTTTTTCTGCCGGTCTTGTCAAGTCGCACGCTGGCCCCACCCTTTCCCGCGGAAGGGTTCCGGCGCTGATTGCCTCGAGACTCTCTACATGACGATTGAAAGCCGTCGATAATGCGATGCAGGTTGGTTAATTTTGCTGCATTCAATGAAGAGCCTTTGTCATCTTTTGGGGATAGTCAGAGAATTTCACGACGCATGTCAGAGTCGAGTGTATCTTCATGCTGCCAGAACCATACTGCTGTTGCTCCACACCGCCTTCACCAGTCAGCGAAGCCGTGTATTGTTCCCATGAAGGGGAACGGCCACGCAGAAGTATTGTCCGATACACAGACCCTCATTCACAGCACTGGCTGAAGATATATGGCTGGCCAACGGTCACTCGGTCAGTGGCGCTGTACCCCAATCTGTGAAGCGAAGCTCGTCACCAGGATCACGTTCGAGTCCCACCACCATTTCAAGCGCACGGCCGAACCACTAGTGACAGGACCAGACATCACGGTCGCATGGGGAAGACAATAAGACTGCAAGACAGAGTAAATAACAGTTCTTCATTCATCGCTTCGTTGGTATCGCCCGCTAGATGGCACCCAATATCCAATTTGTAATCCAAAGCCCAGTCGCCGTTTGCGGTCGCACCATCAAGGCCGAAAAACCAGGTTGGTCGTGAGTACAGCACGGTCATGGATTTCCTCCTGTAAAATGTGTCTTTCTCGCTAGCATCGCGCACGCTGTGCTCGTCTTTGTCGTCAAAATGCGAGGGTCGCAGTCGAAAGAGCGCCGGGATCGTGTCGCACCCCTCAGCCCAGGACCCTCGTCGCCAATACGCGCCAAGTGTGTATTTCGGTGAACAAAGGTGTAGGAACGATCTACTCCTTCAGAATGACGCGCTCGGCGCTGCCCGCGCCACGAGCGTTGGCGGGGATGTCCTCCACGGCATACCCAGGGGCGCGGTCGTGTCGCTTGACGTTATCGCTGCTGCGCTCGACGTTGGCCTGCTGCTGCTCGGGGGTGAGGGTGGCGAGCGCGGCGCCGGCGCTGAGGAGGGAGATGATGGCGGTGGTGAACTTCATGATGATTGACTGGACGTTGTCGCTGGTGGTGGGATGGTGGGCGTGGTGTAGGGGCGTGGAGTTTGAGTGTTTGGCTGGCTGGTGGGAAAGTGAAGATCAGTGGAAGGGGTTGCGACGGGGAGGAGGCCTGGCAGCCTTAAACCACGGGGGTTGTTCAGCTGATGCCCCACCTCCTCCAGTGAGGCTTGGGGGCTGGGCTGTGAGCAATCTCCGCACACAACCACTTAGCGCTGGCGACACAGCCTGCCACGGATGCTCCTCCCGCTAAGTACCAGAATGAGCTGTGCCGCTTCGTGAAGTGATCCGATTTGCCCCGGAAGCCATCGTTCTCCTCTCAAGAACTGTTCAAGGAGACAAGGTGGGCTTGTGGACGTTGACGTTGCATGTGTGCTCTGTGAGCAGCACCATTTGATCCTACTTCAATGCTGGAAGTCCTGGACAGCCAATCGGCTTGGCAGGATCCGGGCCGTGCTATCCTTCTTGCAGGTGAACAATCTCGATCTGGACATGCTCTCGAGAGCACACGACTGCATCTGCCATCGCAATCATGCAAGCCAACAGGACGTGCTGCTGTTCGCTTCCGAGCCACTGCTGAGCCGCCACGTCCCTCGCTCTTGTCCTTGTCGATTGATGAGTCGGTCCTGCGTTCAAGAAAGCCCTTCCACCATGCTATCGTCCCACACGAGCTCCTGGCTCAGAAACGCGCCCAGGTTGATGTCCTGCAGGGACGGGATCTCGGCCACGAGCCCGTCAAGCCACCCAAGATCAGCATCCCCCAGCGGTGGCGACTGCAAGGCAACCGTCGCCGTCACGGTGCGCTTCTCGGGCAGCTGAGCAGGTACCGGGTGCCGCTTCAGAATGTCGCCAAGCCTCGCGGCACAGCGCTCCTTACGCTTCTGGTGCAGAAGGATCAGCACTGATGCAGTGCCCAGGGCCTCCTCCAGCGCCTGGGTCTGGTACTTGGCAGCCCCGCTGCTCAGACACTGCATCGCGTCGCCGAGCTGCCCGATGGACGCTGCTGTGTCGATGGCCAGGAGGATGCAGACCACTTGGAACGGGACGTTGGCCATGTGGTGCCACGGAGTGCCCGCGTCGATCATCACCTGGGCTGCTCTGATCCCCCGCATCGTCAAGTCAAGAATCCGTGTGAGCACAGTACCAGTGAATACGATATTGTTGGACTTGAGCCGCCGGCAGATACATAGCATCAGGTTGCACTGGGCCATGATGGAAGATTCTATCGAGTGCTCCCGGTCCAGCACCTCGACAAGCGCCGTCTCGAGCTCCACCACGCTCGGCTCGCGGTCCGGGTTCAGGATTGCTGAGTACGGCAGCAGATCGAGCATCTCGGTGGTGAAGTCGCCAGGCCTCCTCGGCTTCGGCGCCACCGTCGTGGCGTTGTGCAGGACGATGCGAGACCGGGCCATGTCAAATGACATCCAGCTGTTGAGATGCTGCGAGAGGCCAAAGATCCGACGGCGGATGTCCGGATCGACGGACTCCCCAATTGAGGTTGTGGGAAAGACCGAGTCGTCTGAAGGCTCGCAGTGGAGGCCAGCAGCCTCGACGATGTGCATCAAAATCCCACTGGCCATCCAGGCGGCGTGAGGTGTGCCCGTTATCCGGAGATATGACACCCGCAGGACCCATGCAGTCACCATTGTCGCCGTCGGCGTTGCAGAGAGGGCTGCCTCGAGCAGCAAGCGCGCGCGCTGGACGAGATAGTATTCTGCCTTGACCGGCTGCACATGCGAGTATACGTAGCCGAGCGCTGCCACACCGCAGAGCACAGCATCGTACTCGTGTTGCAGGGCCGGGTCGAACCAGCGCCGCCTCATCTGCGAGTCAAACTCGGCTCGGTCTATGAAGCCGTAGATTGGGTCGACCTTGTCGAAGTAGACGGCAGAGAGCGTTTCCATGTCGCTCTGTGAGAGGACATGCGTGACCGAAGGGGGGATCGGCTCGGACTGCTCGTCGACGATGCTGTTCCTCGAGCCCATGAACGGGTTCCACGCAAATAGGTGCGCCTTTGGGGCCATCTTGGGGTCGAGCCGCAGCGCCAGCCGTCGCACGAAAGCGGCGCCTGAGTTGGCCTCGAGGGAGCGCAAGGACGTCTCCTCGGGAGAGGTGATGGCGAGCCCGGCATCGCAAGGGTGGGCGACGCCGCCGCGGTCCCGGACGATTGGGGACGCCGCATGCCGGTGGGTTGTGCCGCTGGTGCTGCGAGCTGCCAGCGGGGACGGCGCGGGCGGCTTGATATATCCACAGTCGTACTCGAAGCGAATACAAGAGCCGCATGGCTGGCCGCCGTCGCACTTCCTCTTGAGGGTGCGGCAGGGCTCGCAGGCGATCTTTGCACGCCTGCGCTTCTGCACGCCCGGCATATCTGGTGCTCGGGGCATTGTTTCGGACCGGGCGAAAGGGGCCCTAGCCCTCGAGGACGGCCGGACACGGAGACCGGCGTGGGGCCGGACCTTGACGACCAGATGCGGCTGTGCGGCAGCTGTGCATATGGCTTCCGGTGACCTCCTAGATTGGCTTGCGAGCAGGTCGGCGCGTCGTCGACGGCAAAGTCGGGATCGTTGTCGCTTGCTTGTCATTCAAAGGGTGGTGGTTGGGAAGATGGAAAGCTGCAAGGTCGGGAATGGCGGGGTTGGCGGGAACATCGGGAACAGCGGGACTGCCCCTGCCCGGACCTCCAACCTCGGCATGGCCTTGAGCCTGAACCCCTCTGCACGACGCACATCACCCTCATAAATGGACGAGCCAGACACGCAAAGCTAGCAGGAAGCTAGCTAGAGCTCCGACCGAGGCTGCATGTCTTTACCTTCGAGCAATTGATAAGCAAAATTGGTCATCCAGCTGCTTGCAATTGTCGTCGGTGCTCCCTTGCATAAAGGACGAATGCAAGCTCCTCTGCCGCTGGCGCTGCGTGCCAATAGAGAATCTACCGATCGCAGGTAATCAGCCAAGCTTCACGCTATGATGGGCGCCATACCTGAGCCACACCACATTGATGCTGACGACCGCGAGTCGTCAGGTGTAGAGGCCACCAACACGGGCGAGAAGCACAAGCCGAGCCTCGAGACCGTCCTGAGCACCTCCCCGCCTCCCGACGGCGGCTTGCAGGCCTGGACACACGCCGCGCTGCTGCACATCGTCTTCTTCAACACCTGGGGCGTCTCCAACAGCTTCGGCGTCTTCCAGCAGTACTACGTCGAGCATCTCCTGCAGGACAACTCACCGTCCTCGATATCATGGATCGGCAGCGTCCAGACGGCCTGCCTGTTCGCCCTCGGTGCCGCGGCCGGCAGGGCCACTGATGCGGGCTACTTCCGCCTCGTCTTTACCAGCGGCGTCCTCCTGCAGGTCTTCGCTATCATGATGGCCTCCCTCGGCAGGAACTACTGGCAGCTCTTCCTCGCGCACGGCCTCTGTCTCGGCATCGGCAATGGCCTTGCCTTCATCCCCGCCATGACGGTCACGAGCACATACTTCAGCAAGCACCGCGCCATTGCCGTCGGCCTGGGCGCGTCCGGGGCGGCATTCGGCGGCCTGATATATCCCGTCCTCGTGCAGCAGCTGCTCCCCGACAACAAACTCGGCTTCGCCTGGACGCTCCGCTGTATGGGCTTCCTCATGCTCGCCACATACGTCCCGTGCTTGATATGGTACCGCCCGCGCCTCCCGCCGCGCAAGACAGGCCCGCTCATCGATAGCACGGCCTTCCATGAGCCGCCGTTCCTGTTCTTCACGGCGTCCTTCTTCTTCTACTTCTGGGGCGTGTACACGGTCTTCTTCTACATCAGCACTTTCGCCCGGGAGACGCCGGGGATCAACCTGCCCGCGTCGCAGGCGGGGAATCTTGTCACCGTGCTCAACGGCGCCGGCGTGGTCGGCCGGATCCTCCCAGGGATCATCGCCGACCGGTACACGGGCCTGCTCAACCTCGCGACCCCGCTGTGCTTCATCAGTGCACTGCTCGCCTATCTCTGGAGCCAGGTCCGGTCCGCGACGGGGCTGTACGTCTTCGTGGTCGTCACGGGGATCTTCGCGCACGCGATGCAGAGCCTGTACCCGACCATCTCGACGACCATGGCGCCAGACCTGAGCAAGACGGGGACGCGGGGCGGGATGATCGCGAGCGTGGTCAGCATTGCGGTCCTGACAGGACCGGCTATCAGTGGTGCCCTGCTGCAGAGGGGGAGGGACGAAGGGAGGGGTTATCTGTATGCGCAGGTGTTCGCGGGGACGTCAATTCTCCTAAGCGCGGTGCTGATTGTCGGCGCCAGGGTCACGAGGGGAGGGTGGAGGGTGGGCGTCAAAGTGTAGGATACATGTAGCTATGTGAAAAGACGTAAATACAGTGTTCAATACAATCTTGATGGACTGCAGCCATGCAGATGCGGTGGGGAAGACCATACATTCATGGGAACAGTGTGCAGGCGCCATCGACCTGCTCATCAAGCATGTGTATCAGAATAGCATCTTGCACATATCCCTCCGCGCTTCTCTCTAACTCTCGAGAGCCCCTCCAAGGTCGACCAGCACCAGTTCACGCGCGACGGCAATCTCCACCCATTGTGACCTCGGGACCCCCAACTCATAAAGGTAGGTAGATACGCTAGGAAAGCTCCGCTACATTCTCGGCCGGAGTGGTGAAATAAGCACAGGCTGTGTAACAGGAACCCCGGCAGTCATGGAGCAATTACCTTTTTAAACGGGGGTCGACCGGGCTCGCTCTTGGGGTCCGGGCCCTAGGGCGTCTTAGTTCCGATCCGTTGTCTCAGCCGCTGCAGATCCTCGGCAGTCTCCACGTGCGGCTCGTAAAGGCGCCCTAGTTTATGTCCCCGGAGTGATCACGGGTCTCCCACCGCCAGCCACGCTCCTGTTTACTGATTCCACCGGAAAACCTCATCTTCGCCATGTGCTCCACGAGACTCGTTCTGCCGTACCGATTCCCGCGATGGCGGTTGCCAAGGGACGGGAATCACTGACCACCAACGAGCGGATGCAATCTGCGACGCTAGAGCCTTTTTACCGCAGACTCTGCATCGAGCCAGCAAAGCCATCTCTTGTCCGAGCGCAGTCACAGCCTGCTCTGCGCGTATTGCACACACGACCGTGATGCCGTCCTTAAAGCCGCCACTGCGCCATGGCGGTTCCTCTGTCCAATGGCTGTTTGTCGCCGCACCTGGTGATCCTGCGATCATTCGCTGCCCACCATGCTGAGGCTCGCGTTTCTCCCCGTCCTTTCTCTTTGCTTGTTTTCTTCTGTCCATGCTCAGAACCCCATCACAGCATGTCCAGCCAACGCCAAGACGTTCACTGCGGATGACGGCAGCGTGTACGAGCACTGCCCGTTCGCCGACTTTGGAGGCACGTATCTCCCTTCCGTCCTGCAGACGTGATGTGTCCTAACACAACGAGTGACAGGTTGGGCTAACCGAGTCATCCCCAATGTCCTCTCTGCCCACGACTGCGTGGCCCTCTGCAACGAGAATGCCGGCATTTGCACCCGCGGTGTCTGGGAGGCCTACTACAACTACTGCCACCTGAAAGGCAATGGCGGCGACTGGGTCACCAACCCCAAGACGGACAGCATCCGCTTCATCTCCAAGGGCAACCCCCCGGTGCCGGGCATCGCCGCGTGCCCGTCTACACCTTCCTTCTACGAGGCTACTTCTGGCGCCATCTTCGAGGTCTGCCAGAACTCGGACTACCACGGCGATGCCGTGCGTGTTGACTGGAACGTCCCAGACCGGGAGACGTGCATCCGTGCCTGTGAAACAACCTCGGGATGCAAGTACGGCGTCTGGGACAAGATCTACAAGGCGTGCCACATCAAGCGCGACGGCGTGCGATGGGCCAACGGCACCGCGCAGTTCGACACCCATCGCATGATCGCACCTCCCGTGCAGCCGCCTCGCCTCGGCGGCTACCAGACGTGCCCGACCGCGACGAAGCGCTGGACGTTTGACGACGGGTCCGTCTACGAGATCTGCCCGAACAGCGACTTCCAGGGCAACAGCTATCTCGTGGTGGACAAGGTGCTGTCCGACTGGTCCTGCCTCCGCATGTGCAACCTGGACTCGCGATGCACCGTGTCCGTGTTCGACAACCAGTACCTCTACTGCCACCTCAAGGACACGAGCAGCGGCAACTGGGTCGCGAGCAACCAGTTCAGCGTCGGCCGGCTGGTCCAGCGCGGGTCCCGGAGTGTGGCTCCGTATCAGGGCCTGGGGCGCTGGAGAAACCCCGTCATGCTGCCGGTGAACCCGGTGGGCGCGTACATCGTGCCCGGCACAAACCGCTTCATGGGATTCTCTGGCTGGGGCGACAACGAGTTCTATCTTGCCGAGGGAATGACTCAATTCGTCGACTATGACTTTACCACCGTACGTATCATCTCCTTGCGCTGCGCTGCACTCCCCGCTAACGCTAGATACACAGGGCGTAACATCCAAGAGGACCGTGAGCAACACCGGACACGACATGTTCTGCCCGGGCATGTCCACCCTGGCAGATGGCCGCATGGTTATCACGGGTGGTGCCAACGCCGAGAAGACAAGTGTCTACAACCCGCTGAACAATGGCTTCTCTCCAGCCGCAAACATGAACATCGCAAGAGGATATCAGACGTCCTGCACACTCGCTGACGGCCGGGTCTTCACTATCGGAGGCGGGTACAGTGGCGGCGTCGGCAACAAATACGCCGAAGTCTACGACCCGTCCGCCAACAAATGGTCCGTCATCCGGGGCCCCAATGTCGACGCGGCGTCGACCGCCGAAGGCAACAGAGGAGCGGCTGACAACCACATGTGGCTGGTCACCTGGAAGGGTAGCTCGGTCTTCCAAGCCGGGCCGTCCAAGGCCCAGAACTGGTTCGGGACAGCCGGCGCCGGCAACACCACCCTCTCCGGCACGCGCAGCAACACCGATGCCATGTGTGGCATGTGGGTCATTTACGATGCCGTCGAGGGCAAGATCTGGTCCGGCGGCGGTTCCCCCGAGTACACCAATAGCGACGCCATCACCGACGCCCACATCACGACCATCACGAACCCGTATCAGCCCGCCCGAGTCCAGCAGGTTGCCGCCCTCCCCCGCGCCCGCGGGTTCGGGAATGTCGCCGTCCTCCCAGACGGCACAATCCTCGTTAGCGGCGGCCAGGCCCGCTCCATGGTCTTCACCGACACCAACTCCGTCTTGGTCGCCGAGCTCTACGACCCGGCCAAAAACACCTGGCGCACCCTCGCCGCGGCCAAGACCCCGCGCAACTACCACTCCATCTCCCTGCTGCTGGCGGACGGCAGCGTCCTCACGGGCGGCGGAGGCCTCTGTTGGACCGCGCAGGGCCGCTCGACCGCCAACTGCGCGCGCCAGAACGACCACCCTTCGGCCGAGATCTTCAGCCCGCCGTACCTCTTCAACGCGGACGGGACATGGGCGGCGCGCCCGGCCATCAACTCGGTCTCGTCGACCACGCTCCGCGCGGGCGACCGGCTGACCATCAACGTCAGCGACGCCAGCGTCACCTTCTCCCTCATCCGCCTCGGCAGCGCGACGCACTCGGTCAACTCGGACCAGCGGCGCGTCCCGCTGCGCCAGGGTACCGCCAACGGCAACAGCTGGACGTTCACGCTGCCCGGCGACTACGGCGTGATGCCTCCTGGGTACTACTATCTGTTTGCCGTGAATGTGAAGGGAACGCCAAGTTATGCGACCGTGGTGAGGATTTCCCTCTAGATCTGGCACGGAGTGCTCTGGATATAGGTGCCCACGGTGTAGGAAATGACGGAGGAGCGACAGGGAGGACTTCACAGTCGATTCTGTGTATAAATATACACTATCGTTCATGATTCAAAGTTCACATTTGTGTGAAACACCATTTCGAGCTGGACGATGGTTGTTGCACCAAATAATACGAAGTTTTGTCCTTTATACTGGTTCCGCCGGGATCTCGGACCAGGTGTTGCGAATATACTCCCTAGATCAGAAATCAGATCAGAAGTCGATAGAAAAGAGCATCACTGCGGAACTGGACCTGGGGTCACTCCTCTGCTCGGAATCAGGAACCCTGTTAGGCTTAGGGATTCCAGCCGAACTTTCAGGTAACTACAAGTCCACCTTGTGGAATGGTGGCTCAAACAACGACGGGTCCGCCCCCTTGCATGCTGCCTGGCTGTCCAGGTGATACTTACGCGTACCTGGCCCCAACTGTTGGAGAAGCCACGAACTGCCGAGGTCGGATCAGCTGTCATTGGCGCGATGCGGGGCCGCCTCTCCGCACCTTGGCCGTCGATATCCATGATGTCAGGTCCAAACCCGCTCCTGTGTCTGAGACCGGAGAAGCTGCCCGCCCCTCCCCGTTTTCGTTTTGTCACGAGCGGGGAAATCGTCGATGGGTGTGGAGAATCCAGAATGCCAGAGGACGGAGGGCAGCCGGGATCGGGTGCGAAGCGGAGGATATTTAGAGTCGGCGGGCACCCGGCTTCACTCTGCGGGCAGTCCGTCCCACACTGCTGAACACACGATACAGGACAGCAAGAGCAGCAGCAGAGCGCAGCAGCAGCGAACACACACCCATCATGTCAGACAAGAACGCACCAAAGGCCACGGCCGTGACCCGCCGCGAGGGCATCTTTGAGGGCATGTACGTCAACGACTCCCATCCTTCCCTCCGCCTCTCCCCCGCCTCACCCACCCACGCAACACCCAGCTAACATCACCTCCTCTACTCTCTCCAGCGTCAACCCGGCCGGCGCCCAAATCGCCGTCTCCGGCCTCGCCTACGTCGCCTTCATCCCCGTGACGTCCTACCTCGCGCGCAACGAGTCCGTGCAGAACCTGATCAAGGCCCTCGCGGGCCTCATCCCGGGCTTCTCCGCCTCCTCCGCCACGGGCACGAGCGGCTACAGCGCCGGCATCATCCCGGCCCTCTCCGCCGTCTACGCCTTCTGGACGTTTGCCGGCTCCAGCGCCCTCTCCGTCACAGGCCAGGCCATGGGCCGCCCGGGCAAGTTCGACAACGACCACCCCCGCCAGCACCTCGCGGAGCTCCGAGGGTTCCCCCTGCGCCTGCGCAGCGCGCACTACAACCTCCTCGAGAACTTCACCCCTTGGGCGCTGGCCGCCGCGCTGAGCCAGGTCCTGGCCCCCGGGGACAAGGAGATTGTGAGCCTGCTGGGCGTGCACATCCTGCTGAAGCTCGGGGTGTTCTACCCGGCGTATCTCCTCAACAGGAGTGCCCCGCGGTCCGCCAGCCACTTGATGGCTAACGCGGCGTTCATCAATGTCCTGCTGCGGCTGGCCAAGAAGTAAAGGGGAGAGCGGACGATGGCGTGGGGCTGGAGAAGCACAATTGGGAAAGCTGTGCCGATTCTTGGATGTCATTCAGATACGGCCATCATCGAGTCTGGGGTGCATAAAGTTGCAGAGCATATCCCGTGAACGGTTTCGAGGTACCTCTCCGCGAAGCGTTCGTGTATCAAGTTCAAATAAAGTTTCCTCGACAGAATGCAATAGATGGCTCTGTCGTTGCTTCCCTCGCCGTAGCAGACTTGTCAACTATCCTCTGGTAAGCTCCCGCCAAGGAGTCGGAGTTGTTCCTTGAGCCTGGCGATCTCGAGATCCTTCTCTTGTTCCCTTTCTTGCAGCTCACGTCGTTGTCTTTCCATGTCTGTCGGGTCCAAGAAGTACCCCGGCATGTGTACTACCCGCTGTGTGTCAGAGAGGATGTGTTGAGCTGGCAAGGTAACTTACAGTGTGATGGTATATGAGCCTCGACTGTGTCTGGCCACAGGGCTGAATATATGCGACGGAAGACCACGCGAGGGCCCTCACTGCTGTTGCCGCGGGAGAAATTCAGATTGGAGTATCTTTCCTCCTGTTCTTCCGTCATCCACTCTGTACCAAATCGGGGATCTGGTTGGAATTCGCATGCTTCCATGACGAGTTTGTAGCACCTGTGTGCCGCTTTTGCTTCTGCCAACTTCGGTTTGCTGATATTTGTGAAGCGATGGCCGCATCTAAGACAGCCGAATACTCGCGAGTGAATCCGTCTTATGTGCTCACTGGTCATGGTGTCAGTCATGGTACTATGTATCAAAGACGGCTTCAAAGGAAGGGGGCAAGGGTCCTACTAAGGGCAGCTTACTTGAGCTTTCCTGTGTCCGAGAAGCCCCATCCGGTTGTGCAGGATTCCCGCACGTGCACATAGCGCGCAGGGTTATGTTTCGGAAAAGGACACGCGATGTTCTCTCGGTGCTGGATCGGGTAATCTGTTTCGATGGCAACCTTTTTTTCGCCGTCTCCATCGCCCTCTACAGGTGCCTGTGATGGCAAGGCGAAGAGCGAGATCTCCTCCAAGTGCTCAGCGATGTGGTCCATCAGCCTGGAGAATCGCAGTACCATTGGGCAGAGCGGACATGTCTGGATGCTTTCAGCGTCAATTTGCCGCTCGCAGGCGTTTAGTGTGAGCGCAAGCCGCTGGGCGGAGATATCTGCGGAAAGAACATCGTCATGTTTTGACTGCAAATGATGGGCCATCTCATCTTCACTTGCTGCCGTTTCTCTGCACCATTGGCAAGCCCACACATGCCGGTGCATCTGGATCTCATGATATGTCCACTCATGGCGTGTGGAGAACATCTTGGAGGGGGTCTTGCAGTTCGAGGAGGTGCACATGTAAGGACGAAGATCGCGATACACATGACGCCTTGGAGCAATGCAAATCAGAATGTCTTCGAAGCTGGTATACGGCGTCAGACGCACCAGTGATTGGGGCAAACTTACTTCCAGTTATTTCTCTCTTGCATGAAAAGTGTTGGGAGGTCCTGGTAGCAGTAAGGACATTTGAAAGTAGCATTCTGCACAGCCAAGCACGAAGGACAGTCGCTATCACGGACTTCGGACGATCGTTCTTTGTGGCAATCCGGACACACAAGGTCGTCCGGGGCAATCTTCTTCGGGACAGGGGGCAGAGGCGTTCTGAGCTGATCTTGAATGGTGGTCTCTGCGTAGACCGTCGCCGAAGAAATGTGACGGCTACTCAAGCCAAGCTCTCTGCCCACTGTAGATTGCCTGGTTGTCGAGAATGTGTGCCTTGTCTCGAGTGTTCTCTGGGATCCGCTACTGTTGTTTATTGCCGCGCCAAGCCCTTCTGTATGTCGATCTTGGTGTGAAGGTTGTGATCCTGATGTAGGAGGCCAATCTACTTGCTTTCGAGCCAGTTCCCTCAGGTCAAGATTCATGTCTTTAACCCAGCTTGGATGTTCGTCCCAATAAGCAAACTGCTTACGTCGCTGGACATTACCATTCGCAAGGCGGCGCACCAGAGTATTGAGCCGTGTTCCAGGCCCGAGCTGCTTCGAACGTTGTTGCATCTCCTCTTGGGTGACTGGAAGCTCGTCCTTTGCTGGTCTGCCTGTATCCGAGATTGTTGTCGATGTGCGCTTTCGTTTTCTTGTATTCGAAGGTATCAGGTTTGCTTCCGTCGATGTGAGCTTTCGTTCTGTAGTGTTCCAGGCTTCCAGTTTCTGCCTGATGTGGGCCTCGTCCCAGATATTACTGTCAATATTGGAAGAACCCTCCTCTGAATTCGATGATCTTAGATATCTCTTTATGGTGTTTGGCTTTTGGATAAGTCTCGAGAAGCTGTAAAGATCCTCTATGCATTCTGTGATCTGCAGCAGAGCCGAGGAATACTGGCGTTCGTGGTAAAGCTGATCATCATGGTCGTCATCAGCAGCAGAGACGCCCTCTGCTGAGTTGATAGAGCTCTCTGATATATGGTCGTCGTAGTCGTATTCCTGTGGTGCTCGCGCTGCTTCGAAAGACAATCTATGGTCTAAATACAAGGAACAGTCAGCAGCTTCCTTCGCAAAGTCCTACCTATGTGGGTAAGCTCACAAGTCTCAACAAGACTACACAGTTCCTCTAAGGTCTCCAAGATGTTGCTTTTGAGTGCAGGATCGGTATCCAGGATGTGATCGAGGCTCATCGTGGAACCATGATGAGTCGGTGGCATCCACGCCCTGGTTTCAAGTCCCCATATCTTGAGACGATTGTAGCTATCGAGGAGCTTCTCAAGGTTCGATGTACGATCTTGGAATACGCTAGTCTCGCGCAACACGCTCGTCAACGAAGACAGTGTCTGATGGAAGGTTTGGAGGACGGTGGAGAATTGCACCGCAAGCGATTTGAGCTCGCCACCATTGTCGGGGGCCCCATCATCAGTCTCCATCACATTCATGATGATAAACCGGATTGTGATGCATGTAATTTGAAGATCGTGCCACGGGTGCCAGTAGCCCGTAGATCGGAGGGAGTGGTAACCGCGCGAAACGGCCACATGAGAAGGAAGGTACGGTTCGACACCCCTCTGAAAGTGGCAAGAACTGAGCAAGACACTGAACCCCGCGGCTCCTGCAGACGACCTGCATCCATCCATGCGACCCTCGTGTCACACAACCACCACACGTGACTGAGGGGTTATTGTTGCGAACGTGCAGACGTGCAGACGCACAGGAACCCCTCCTTCCCGATGACAGAGCTGTGAGGTCCAGCACTGCAGCCTGCTGTCATGCCCAACATTTCTACAAGCAGACCGAAAGCGACACTAAACCTAGGCCATGGACATTGCCGGAGTAGTACTTGGGACTATTCCCCTCATTTTATACGCAATCGACAAGCACAAGCAGAGAAAGACCAGCCATGACGTGAAGAGGATCCGCCGACGCATCTTCCTCGAGCAGCGGCTTCTGGAGGCGACGTTCATCAGTATTGGTCTCCAGCTCGGCAAGACAACCCGAAAGGAACTGGAGACTCATTTGAAGAAAGCACATCCCACTCATAGTGCCCAGTTTCTTGATATTATCGACCGTATGGAAGAAATCCTGCAGCAGATCATGAACGAGCTCATGATTGACTCAAATGGACAGGTATTGGGAACCCCGCCCATATCTCGGCCACTTCTGAATTGCTGCCTGGCCATGACTGACTACCTCTAGCCGATTTCCCAAAGTGATGGCTCAGAATGGTCACAAATGAAGCGCTTTGTGAAAAGGCACGTCGGGAACGGCAGCCGGAAAGCACTGATCGAAGAGCTGAGGGAGTGGAATGAAGACCTGAACAACCTGATAGGGAAGCCTGAGATGCCATCACCCGACTACAATCCGCTTGTCACTAGCCGGCGAGCTCACTTCGACTCAGCACATTGCGACAAATCGAGGACGAACGCCGCCTTGGTCCACGAAGCTATCATGACAACTTGGCAGTGTTGCTGCGAAGAACACCATGGCGCCCTCAAACTTCAATGGCATAAAGGGACATCAACAAAGTCTGACGAGTTCGTTGTCGCTATCTCTGTTCCCGAAAGGAACAAAGACTGGTTCGAAAGTATTGTCGAGGTTGGCACAAGTCTGGACTGTCCTCCGCTTTCCAACATCAAGTCGGCATGGGTTAGCGATTGTCCCCCTGATTCTACCACGCAAACAGCGGGGGCCAAGCGAGCAGTATCTCGAGGCGTGAGATTCAGCAGCGATCCGACGACATGTAAGACCGTTCGTGCTCAAGGTCAGTGGCTTCACTTATCCAGCCTCCAGTCAGTAGTGTCTGACGGTTTCTTCCATGCCACAGAGGTTCACGCAGCGCCTTTACCGCAAATATCCTGCTTGTGTGTGTTTACGGGAGCCCTACAGAAGCGAGATTCCGGTATCATCCCAGGCACAACTATGAGAAACAGCTTCTCGCTGGACACCGCACCACTTGGGCAGACTATCCGTTCCATTAGCATCGCTTCTGCACTCCGTCACGTCGAATCATCACGCCATCCCTGTTCATTATCAAAGAAACACCGATTATCCGTCGCAGCAGCCTCTTGCTGGGCTTTGCTCTACCTATGCGGCACGCCCTGGATAAGTAGTTCCGAGTGGTCAGGCAGTCATAGCCTGCAGCTCCTGGTGCGGACACACGGATCTTCAATTGTGCTCGCGGATCAGATGCCGATGGTTTTCCACAGTTTCGAGAAACTTCAAAGGGCAGGCAAAAGTGTATGGCCTTCTCACAACACAGACGAATTGCTCGGGCAGACAATATCGGACCTGCACGGCCGCAATAAAGCACTCTTCGCACTTGGCATACTACTCATCGAGCTCTATGTCGATACCAGCTTCGATGAACTCCGCGAGCTATTCGAATTGGCACAACGCAGCAAAAGGGGTTCATCTGTAGCTCGCTCGCATCGCCTGTCAGACCTCGAAATAGCAGAGCACTGGCTCTACAACAAGATCTACGAAGACGCAGGCCAGTCCTATGGATATGCGATTCAGCGATGCATCAGATGCGAGTTTCCGGGACGCCCGGACAGGAGAACGTTCGACTTTAGCGACTTTCGTACAGAGTTCTACAAGGGCGTCGTTGCTCCGATCCAGGCTTTTCACGACATATTCGACGGCAATATCGATGAAGTACTGAGACGAAACTAGCTCTGTACAGGAGAGGGTTGTTGTCTCCAGGTTCTTCCCTCGATCGTTGCATATGTTCTACCACGACCGTAGAAACAGGAATACAACATAGCCAATCATTGTTATGATTTGGGCTTCGTGTTATAGCACCCGCCAGCCATGTACCATCACCACGGAACTGGGCTGCTCCCTTTAGGTCCAGAGATACATGACACAGAAATCAGACATAGCTGGCGATCATGCCGTTGCCATTCCGTGAGCATCACAGGTCATGTTCGCAATCACTTTTTGAACCAGAAATTTACAATAGGTTACATGCGACACACAATGGTAGGAGTGACTATGTCACCAGGATTGTGCTCGTCGACAGGGATTTGATGATGCTTACTGGTGCAATGAAATGCGCTCGTCATTGCTCCGTCAAACGTGACTCGTGTCTCAACATCCTCCCGATGAACATTCAGATGACAACATCCAACATCTGTAGTGTCTACCCTAATGTACGTGCTCAGTTTATCCACTTCTGAACAAAAAGGCATGGTTCTGCGCACGGAACACAAGGCCCCGCTTTAATCAATAGTCTAAATCGAGCATGTGGTGCTAGATTAGATCATCTGTGAAAAAGGGGGTCTCCCGGCAACGCCCTTTGTCATAAGACGGGAAAGGCGCAGTGAAGTCTTATTGCTCCCCGTTCAATCTGACAAAATATTCAGCAACACAGGAAAATATGGACGTGATATGGCGCTTACTCGGCTCTCCCGCGAGGATTGCCCCT
Organism: Microdochium bolleyi; assembly: GCA_001566295.1. Taxonomy (NCBI): domain Eukaryota; kingdom Fungi; phylum Ascomycota; class Sordariomycetes; order Xylariales; family Microdochiaceae; genus Microdochium; species Microdochium bolleyi. The sequence goes on from KQ964257.1 coordinate 281,313, forward strand.
CCCAGGGTGCAGAGCGATGATGTGTACCCCGTTCACATGCTGGACGATACGAAAACACTCCGGGGTATCGTTGTGGCCTGGACCATGCGCGTCGACGACGTGCTCGATCCAGAGAAGCTGCATGGGGCACTGGCCCGTCTTCTGGAAATCGGGGATTGGAAGAAGCTCGGGGGTCGCCTCAGAGTAAAGGTAGTCGAACTCACCTCTCAAGCTCTTGTTTCGCTGTTGCTGACTTGGAGACACTAGGATGATGGAGGTCTAGAACTTCATGTCCCGCAGCCTTTTACGACAGAGAGGCCTGCCGTGTCCTATAGCCACGAGGTCATTCCGATGAACATCGCGGATCACCCTCTGGCAAAGAGATTCCCATCGCGAACAGTAGGCCCCTCCGTCCAGCCGGGGCCGCCAGCTTTCCGATCATTCGCCGCCCGTCAAGGAGCACCCACGACTCTCGAGGACTTCATATACACGGACAATCCCCAACTGTCTCTGCACATTACCTCGTTCCAAGATACGACTCTCCTTGGCCTCTCTTTCCCCCACACAGCAATGGACGTGATGGGCCAGCAAGCGCTTCTGCGCAGCTGGTGCTTGGTGCTGGCTGGTCGCGAATCAGATGTTCCTCCTCTCCTGGGGGCCCGCGAGGATCGCCTCATCGCGGCCGTAAAAAACAATGGAGCCAAGGAGGACTTCAAGCTAGCCTCCAAGGTAATGCAGGGGTTTGGACTACTGAAGTTCGGAATGCGGTTTGCGCTAGACATGGCGCGCAATCCTGTCGTCGAAACGAAATCCATTTTCCTCCCTCAGGCAACCGTCGCGGCCTTGCGAAAACAGGTGGAGATGGACCTCGGCCCTTCCGAGGATGGCAAGGCACCCTTCATCAGTACCGGGGACGTGCTCACGGCATGGGCCACGCGCGCCATAGCTTCGTCCCTCCCCCAGCCACGACCCGTGACAGTGCTCCATGCACTGAACACCAGGTTTCGGTTGAAGCCTCTGATCGAGGCACAGGGCGTCTTTGTCCAGAATATGGCGGTGGCAGCCTACACATTCCTGTCTGCAGATGAAGCGCTAGACTCACTTGGTCAGATTGCGCTGGAGAATCGGCGTCAACTGGCTGAGCAGGCGACGGAAGGCCAGGTCCTCTCCTTCCTGCACGAGCTTTTGAAGGACTCCAAGACAGGAGGTGATCCGAGAGTACTCTGTGGGGACTCCGACGCACTCCTGCTGCCATTCACCAACTGGGACAGGGCAAACATGTACGAGACGGCCGACTTCGGTCCCGCCGTCATGGATGCCACAAAGACATCAACGAGAAGTAGTCCTCCTGGCACTTTATCGTACCATCATGCAGACTCCATGGTTGACAGCTCAGCGGGGAGGAATGTCGTTGTCGTGCTGGGCAAGGACCACGGGGGCAATTACTGGTTGACAGGGCTTCTGTTACCTGCGACATGGGCAAGGATTGAGGAGGAGTTCATGACATTGTGCGCATAGTCTATCGCTTCTATGTGTTGGGGTGAGTTAAGCCTAGGAGCGAAATTTCTTTCATCTCATAGATTACTCTTGGTCTTCTCCTGGTCTACCAATGTTCAACCATCTTACTCTGTTGCTAGTCTCTCGTGACTGACAACAGCTGCCCTACAGCACGTCTCGCTGTCAGCCCTAATTGTTTGCACAATAGGTAGAGCCTTCTCGGTAGTAGCCATCTCCTCCGCACGGACTTGGGACTGCAACTGTACATCTTTCAAGTTCCTCCTGGTGGAGTCGTTAGTGTGGTCGTCCGATGCACCAGGCCAGTGTCCTTGCCTTGTCATCGGAAAGCCGGTGCCATCATGGCCCATTACGACACCCCAACCGGCGTACATGCCAGCAGATCTACGCTGATGCAGTGGGAATACTCTACTCGAGCACCTCATTTCCTACAGGGGCTCTTCCAGCAAAACCTCTCCTCGTTCCATAACATCGTGTTCAACCTCCATTTCGTCACGTATCAAGTAAGAAAGACAAGATTGCACCGTGCCAGATTCTACCTTCTCAGGGCGTCGCATAAAGAAATGAGACTTTAGCTCCCTGAGCACTCTGTCGTCCAGTGCCACATTACAAGCATCCGTAGACTCAAAACCATCATCACCCCCCTTTCCACCCGCGCAGCGACTAGTGAATGAGTACTTGATCGCCCCAGGGCCTCGCGGCAATAGCCTCGAGCTGCTTCATACCCTCCTTGCTGAACCCGTTGACCCCGTACGCGAGCTCGGCGTCCCTCAGCGACGACCGCAGGAACGCGACCACGACCATCTTCATCTTGAGCCGCGCGATGTGCATCCCCAGACAGATCCTGTTGCCGCCGCCAAAGCTGAAGTCGGCCTCGCGCATCGCGGTGGTGGCGTTGGCGTCCGCCCAGCGGTCCATATCGAACTTGTCCGGGTTCGCGTAGATGCTCAGGTCTCGCGAGATGCTGTAGGCGAGTGGCGACGCGGTGATGCCCTCGGGGACGAAGTGCCCGCAGATCTCTCGACCGCCGGAAGGCTGTGGGTGAGAAAAGGTTGGGAGAAAGGATCAGCTTCTGTGGGCAAATATTACTCGCGGCAGATATTATTCAAGGCGAACGGTTACTCACCACTTGCCGCGGAAGAGGTCCAGGAGCAGCCCCATACAGCCGTAAGACCTCGAGCACAAACTGTTCGAGATACACCAAGCTCGCCAGATCATCAACACCAGGGTGGACTGGCAGTTTCGCAAGCTCAATCTCTTCGATAAGCCTAGCCTTGATATCTGGGTGGCTCAGAACAAGCCACAGCATATACGAGGTGGTGTTTGCAGTCGTGTCTGTGCTGGCGAGCATGAGCATCAATGCGTTGGCAATGATCTCGTCTTCCGTGACCCCGCCGGTGTCTGCCTGCACCTCGAGAGCCTTTTCGAGCAGGATGGTCTGGGGCATGCCGCTACCGCCATCAAACTTGCGCGAGCGGTAGTCGTCGATATACTGTTTCGCCACCTTTTCCAGGCGGTCGATCACGTTTCGGAGCTGCCTGAACGGGAAGAAGGGCAGGTGGCGCGTCTGGGAGTAGGGAGACTGCCACAGGACCAAGCGAAAGATGTTGAGCGGCATGACGCGCTTAATATCCTTGACATATTGGTTCTCCTGGGTTATCACGCTGATGTGTCAGCGGCAATCTTCCAAGAAAGGGAGTCTTGGGGGAGGGGGGTTGAGTCGCACTCACCTCGCCAGTCTCGAGCATGCCGAGTGACGATCCGAGGCTCAGCTCGGCCGTGACGTCCGCCGTGAAGTTCTTGAACCACCTCACAAGATCGACGTAGCTTTGAGACTCCCTTTCTCTCTCGATCTGCAGGATCAGCATGTCCACGTGCTTCTGTATGACTGGCTGGAACTTGATAACGTTGGACTGCGACGTTGCCGGTCCCAGGAGCTTGCGCATGCCGGCATGATAAGCCGGATCTGCCGTGGTGAGGATGTTCTGCGCCGAGGAGAAATTCGAGTCCTCGTAGAACTGCGTCTTGAGATACTCGCTGCGGAATCGGTGGATCTCCTTCGCCGCGCTGGGGTCCGTGATGGACACTTCACTCGGCGTGATCCGGAGAATGGGACCTGTCCAGCGTCAGTAGACGTCTCCGAAAGCGAGTCGAAGGGTGCACCCCGCTTATTACCGTAGCGCTTGTGCAGTTCATGCAAATAGTACATCCTCGTCCCGTGGAAGACGTGGTAGACGATGGGCAAGCCGGTGAATTTGCTCCAGAGTGGTCCAGGAAGGCTCGCGAGCGGCCCGGTCAGCCCTGCATACACACTGTACTGTATGTTAAACCTCTCAGCACCGCTCATTTCGAGTTCATATGCCTAGCGTGATATTCGACGTACTGATGCATAGGTCAAAGCGAACAGCCCTGTGCTCAGAGCGAGCAAGTTCACGTTGCCAACTTCCATTGTTGTTACACCAAGAGCGCTGCATACGCGACAAAAGTAGTAGGCAAGGTTAATGTGGCTGGATGAGCCATCACCCCCACAGAGGTTCAGGTGGCCCTTTCCTATATAGACATCGACGACAGAACGGCCAGGTAATCGGGATCAGGTTGCATTGTGATCTCGAAAGCCCCTGCACGATCACTTTATGCAGCGGTTACGATGATAGCCATGATGGCGCTTTTCATTGGCGAGCGTACGGACGAACGCGAGCAGCTTGCCTGTGCATGATGTCTACCCCGCTTTGCGTGACCCAAGTACAGAGCTGATACGCTGGTTGAAATCATGCAGCTTGGTATGCATGCATGGGTTGGCGGGCATAAGCAGGGCACAGGGCACTATAGCCAGGTTTCATCCCTATCACGATGCCATGGCTCCTGTCCGGAACGAGTTGTGGTTCGTTTGAGGTGAGAATGCTACCATGCACAAATGTCAATATTGATTCGACACTGTTGTGCTTGCCGAGTGTTCGCAGTGTATGGTGTTTACCCGTCACATCGGGAGATTCTGACGAGGTTCTGGGAGCTTACTGGTTCACAGCTCGGAAAGCACTTTGAATTGAGTTGTGAATCGCTGTCCAAGTGCGTACGACAAGCCAAGAAGTGATGTCCAAAGTGCGCGATCAATATAGCAACAAAAGGAAGATGCAAAGGAACTGCTTTTCGGCAGACATGAGCTGTCAGGTCTGTCCCGGTTTCTGGTATGCCTGGCGGAGGAGGCATATCACACATCAAAACCAGAACAGGTTCATAGTGAGCCATGTAGAACAGCTCGGGGATCCCTAGACCAGAAATCTGCAAGCATGTGCTACCACGAGCAAGATGTCTGGCATGTGAAAGCCGACTGGCATCTGTCTTGAGCCAGACTAATTTGTATCGGATGCGTTGAGAGAAACATGCGGCTGAACCCACGACCCAATTCGGTCAAGTAAGCAAACCAGCTTACTTTGTACCGGTACCCATCGGAGCAACTTTTAACGGCGGACATAGTAGCTTTGCTCTGTGAGACGTTTAAGAAACTAGGAAACCTTAAAACGTGCAACCCACCACGCCCACCATGCTCACACTTTTTGCGGCTGATAATGAGACATTGTCTTTCCAAGTCCGATCTGGGTCCTTGGAGACAGGTCCTACATTTGTACAAACCATCCAAGGGAGCTACCCACACAAAGGTCTAAGACACGGGCCGTCCCTGACATGCTATCAGCTCTTTCCAAAGGCGGCGGGAAGGTGTCGAGGGTCGAACTTTGTCGGTGTTTCTTCAGCTTGTGATTGTGGGACGCTAGAAGGATGAGGTTTGCATAAAGAGCTGTAAATAACCACCTTCCTCGACGCAGAGCCATCTAGTGCGATTTTTCCACACACCAAGGCCGACCGGCAAAATCTTGTGACTTCCGTCCAAAATGATCTTCGAACTGTTGGGCCGCCTGGCGGCAATGTACATCAAATTCATTGCCAGCATCGGCGTCTACCTCGCCGTGTTTGTGTTCTCCGTGTCAGGCAACTCAACCATCACCAGGTCTATTCTGATCCTGGCCCAGCGTATCTTCACTGCCCTGGTGCAGAGCCTGTCCGGCGTCGTCCTCATCGTCAAGAGCATCTTCACCAACGAGACCAGCCCGGGGCTCATCCGGTACATGGTGGACCACCTGTATGAAATCATCACCTTCGTGTTCGACCTCATCCGGCCCTCTGGTGTCATCACCACCGGCGAGCCCGACGAGGCTCCGATCAACGACTACTGGGAGCTCGACCTCAAGCTGAAGGCGAACCGGCAGGCCATCGGCGCGCAGGTCCAGCGCGTGCTGCTTACGGTCCGCAACATCATCGCCATCGGCACGGAGCGCAACCTCCCCACAAGTCTCGACCAGCTGCCCATGAACATCGAGTTGCCCAGCGACAGAGATGCGCAGGGCAACCCGCCTTCCCCGACCTACATCGCCACGCCCCAGGGCGGCGCCGCCTCGGCGGCCTGGGACGAGAAGTGGATCTACATCAACGGCATCGGCAACGAGCGCGTGTGGTTCGAGCGCGCGTGCCACAAGATCAGCGAGGCCTTCCAGCGGCAGGTCACGGGCGTGTACAACCGCAGCGACGGCATCCTGTGGGACATGATCCAGTGCTTCGGCGAGCACTCGGCCGTCAGCGAGGCCGACAACAGCCTCATCCAGCGCACCGCGTCGAGCATTGCCGCCGAGCAGCGCCTCGAGGACGAGATCCGCGGCGCCCTCTGGCCCACGAGCCCGGGCGTCCCGCCGCCCAAGAAGCTTGTCCTCATCTGCCACTCCCAGGGGTGCCTGCTCACCCGGCTCGCGCTGCAGGCGCTGGTCGTGGAGAACCCGGAGGGGTCCCAGCGGCGCAACGACATGCGCGAGAAGCTCCGCGTGTTCCCCTTTGCGAACCCGAGCATGGACTGGCGCGTCAAGGACAACGACAAGACCACCCAGTTCCTGGGGAACTACGCCCACACCACCGAGCATTACGCCCACGAGGTCGACTTCGTCGCCATGCTCGGCGTCATCTCGCACATGAAGAGCGCAAGGGGCCCCAAGGCAGGCTTCATGCAGGGCGGGTCGAGCGTCTTCACCAGCATCAAGGGCCCCGTGAACCCTGCCGTTGGCCATCTCTTTGGCGCGCACTACGCATTGGACCCGGAGTGGTACAAAAATGCGGACGACAATGGGGAGCCGTCGCGGCTGTTTGAGGCCCTGGGCGGTGTTCCCATTGCTTAGTCGGTATTTGATTCTGGATGGGGAGCCGCAGGCTCATCACGGGGTTCAGGGGCTCACTAACCCCAGAGAGTGACTTGAGAATTTTTTGTTTGAACTTTGGCTGCATATTAACACCGTTGTCGGTTGAAGAATGCCTAAGATGGTTAGAGCAGATCCAAAGTGTAGACAGGGGACAGAGCGAGCCTGTCTGTAGCGTCACAGAAGTCGATTTGTATTCACACGTAATTTCCGCGTTTCAATACTATTCTAGTCTTTGCGTATCGTACGAATCTAGCAAGTTCTAAGCAGTGCAGTTTTGTCTACAGGGCCATAGCTCCGTCTTTCGCGTCTACCATTCTAAGAAATCGTGACCCTGACGCCCTTGCTAGAGGACTTGGTCAGCGGAATGAACATGTCACGGTCGTACTTGACGTCCTCCTCAGTAGTCTCAAACAGCTCCATGTGCGGCAGAACACGCAGGGTCAGAGCAGTGACCAGGAGATACAGCTCGCATTGAGCCAGGCTACATACTGTTAGCAAGATCACTTCCACATACACAACATTCGTAGCAATCTCGCGACTCACTTGATACCCAGGCACCCGCGGCTGCCCTTGCCAAACGACATGTGCGCATCATCCAGCTCTCGTCGCGTCTGGCCGAACTTGTTGACGCCCTCGGCGTCCTCACCAAACAGCCAGCGCTCGGCATCGAAGGTGTGCGAGTTGGGGAAGCTCTTCTCATTGTGGTGCGTGATGACGGCGGACATGCCGATGCCGTAGTCCTGCGGGATGACATACTGCACGGGCCTCGAGACGCCGGTCTTGGGGTCCGTCATCTCGCCCTTGTACAGCAGCGACTCGGCGGTGGGGACTCTTCCTGTGCGTGCCGACACGCCGTACGAGAGCCGCAGGGCCTCTTGGATCACGGCGGACAGGAAGGGAAGCTTCTCGAGGACGGCCCAGCGCGGGAGGTTGAGCGGGTCCGAGACGACGGTCTGCAGCTCGGCGGTCAGGCGCGCGAGGGTGGCCGGCTGGGCGAGCAGGTAATACGTGATGATGGCGACGGTCCAGCTCGTGGTTTCGGTGCCGGCGTTCAGCACGGCGGCGGCTTCGTCCGAGAGGCGCGTCACAGTCTTGAGCTCCTCGGGCAGGTCCGAGTTCAGGAGTGATGCGAAGACGGTGGGCTTGTCATTGTTGTTGGGGTCCAGCACGCCCGAGTCAAGATCGGCCTGGGTCTGGCGAACGTAGCTGGGGATGTCGACCTGTTGAAGGCGAAGAGAGAAATTGTTAGTCACTAATACCTTTGTACATATCGCCTTCATGATACTATGCCTCCAATTGCCGCATGCAAGCATGTAAGGTGTTGTCAGACTTACCATGAGGGTCTTGATGAAAAGGCCCATATCTTCGGGCAGAATGCTCGTCAAGCTATACCGCCAAACCTTGTGAGCCAGCTATACTAACACATTATCAGGACAGTGACGGATTGTCAGAACTTACTACACAGCCGCGAGCGAAGTATGCTTCAGGAACGGGAAGTACCGGAACAAGAACACCGTCTGCAGCAAGCTGTATACAGGCTTGTGGTAGTTGGGCTCCCAGACGGGCTCGCCCTTGGGCCCCTGCCGGTCGAGGAATCCAAAGCTCTGCCCGAACGAGTACCCCGAGATGACGTCGCTGGTGAAGCAGCTGTACGCCGACGCGAGGTCCAGCGGCTCCCGCCCACTCCACGCGAGAAGCCTGCTGCACAGACGCTGCACCTGGCCGGCGACCTGAGGCTCCAGCTTGGTCACCTGCGTCCGTGAAAAGAATTTGGCCACGGGGCCGCGCAGTTGCCGATGGCGGTCATGGTCGACGGTGGAGAAGCCAGAGTACTCGATGCTGTGTGGCCGGAAATTGCACTCAAGGTCAGCACTGGTAAGGATCACGAGGGGGCTGTGTTCAGCGGTCATCGCTGCGGTACTTGACCTACGCTGAACCCCTGACCTGGTGCGGAACCTTATCACGTTTCCTACCACCCGAGGGGAAGATCTCGTTGGCGAACTTAGGGTCGTTGCAGTGCTGCAATTTCAAGTCTGTCAGTCCCTTATCCAGACGCGTTGCCATCTCTCCACGTTGGCAGGTACGCTTGGAGTACCTCGAGGTAGGGTATACTCACAACTTCGTCGGGGTTGATGCGCACAATCGGGCCGTACGTCTCATGCATTTTGGCAATCTCGCTCGTGTACTTCCCGAAGCGGATCGTGTCATGAAAGAATTCCGGCAGGTATGTCATGGCGTTGAGCTTCGGGCCAGGGATGTGGCTCAGCGGGTGCAGCGGCGAGACATTGTAGACGGCGCGGGCGAGGCCGAACGTCGTGCCGCCGGCGAGCAGCGTCGCGATGATGGCCTGGGCCGTGGACAGGTCCAGGTCATTCGTGATGAAGTCCCACAGGTCCTGGATGATGGTCGCCATGGCCGCGATGGTGGACGGGCACGGTAGCAGTAGCGAGCCGCGATGAGTAATATAGCAACGAGCAGGGAGTGGGAAGAGGAAGAAAGAACACCCATCGGCGTCTTCACGTGCACGATTCAGGGACTCACTTTTTCTTTCTCCATGCAACCTGCTACTCCTATATCAGGGGTCCTGACGCCGAGCGGGCCTTGGCCGCATGGCTGTGTGTTGCTCGCTGTCTGCAACTGTGCAATGTCCCCGCTGCTCCCTGCCTAGTCGGCCGAGAATGGAACCGTAAGCTGTCAAAAGCATGGCACCCTTGTCCCTTGGTTATTATCGATCTGGTGGGTTTTTCGTAAAAGCTGTCCAGTGTTTCGCTGGAGTGCCGATTCTGCTCCACCAAGCGAAGCACGGACAGCCACGATATCCCTGTCACAGACCCATTGCCCATGCGTTCCGTGCGTGGTTTCATGCCAACTGTGCCTTATCCACTCTCATCTTGCCGACAAGATTGCCTGTTTGAACATCGTGTGTCTCTGTGTAGGCAGGAACTGGGTCTTCTACAGGCTAGGGTGCGATTTGTGGTGCCTAGTTCCTGATTTCTATTACTGGGATAGAGGCCATACGATATTCTCCGTTGACTCCACTTCTTCAAGTGCCATGAGTACCCTAGGGTAGGGTATGGCATATCGCCTGGCGAGACAGGGGCATGTCCCCTATCAAGTAGAGCCACACCATTGGTTTGCGAGTTCCCTTTGTATACAACAGAGCGCGTTATCAAGCGCATTGGCAAAATGTTGTTTTGACTAACGCAGAACGCAACCATGAGTATTGGTCGCTGGATTTGCCAGCCCTTTCTGTGTAGATTTCATGCGGTAGTGAGTTTTGTATAGACGTGGAGAGCTGCGGCCACGAGACCTGGCCACTTTCCAGATGCCAGATCTACTTGCGCCTCTCAACCACGTTCGAGGCTGCACGTTGGCTGCTATCGAGAACTGCCTAGTTGTGTTCGCGACTTCCCAGGGGAGACTTTGGAAAATACCGAAAGCTAATCGCAGATGAGGAATATTGCCATCGGCTACAGATGGCGCCGACTCGCCTTGCACTGATGTTAACCCCGCTGGCAGTATGTTGGTGTCGGGTTAAAATGAAATCAGCGTGGGGTAAAGCTGCGCTGCTGTAACCACGCGAGGAAGGCTTTTTATCAAGCAGTGCACATCCAAGTGCTGGCCTGCATAAACCCAATCTTCCACGTTGCGTGAGTTCCGCTCGCATGCATCGGAGTGCATTCCGCGGCGGCATAATCATCCACACATCTGTGGCTCGGATCCTGGTCCGCAACGCCAGCACGACTTCATGACGTCAGCATTCTGTCTGGCAGTTGGAGCGGGATACACCCAGGGTTCTTCAGAGCAATGGTGGGCCATTGTCGCAATCTTCGTGGATTGGAGACTGCTAGTGAGCAAACTATGATTCATTAAAGCACAATAATATTTTTTCCCAACAGCTTTGCAGCAAAAGAGCTGTGGCTACGAAGCGCATTCTGGCTTTCGCATTCATCGCTGCACGGCTGGTTTCATTTCGACATTCACTGAACCGAAGCAAACTTACCATCTCATGACAGATATGGCTACAAAACCCACAATCGCGATCGTCGGAAGTGGCTGGGCTGGCTTCACGCTGGCCCACGCGCTGTCGGTGACGAAGTATCACGTGGTTGTCATCTCGCCAGTCCGGACCGTCCAGTATACACCTCTGCTCGCTAGTGCCGCCGCTGGCATGTTCGACTTCAGGTAGGCGATCGTTGCCCTCTGGGAGTTCATAAATGTTGGCAGCTCCGAGCTACAGTGATGAGGGAGACCTTGTGTTGATCCATCGTGCCCAGGCTCGCCGAGGAACCAGTCCGCCGCATCAACCGGCTCCCGGACCTCGAGTTTTTCAAGGCGACCGTCGAAGATGTCGACTTCGCGGCCAAGACACTGCAGTGCAGACCGGCCGTGTCCAACATTGCCGACCAGCACCTAGCGGACTCGCACTCCTTTTCAGTCCGCTACGACAAGCTCGTCCTGACGCCCGGCTGCTCAGTGCAGACGTTTGGCACCCCGGGCGCCGTTGAGCATGCGCATTTCTTGCGGACTACGGATGACGCGCGCCAGATCCAGCAGCGCCTGCTCGAGATGCTCGACGCCGCGTCGACGCCTGGCCTCACGCGGACCCAGCAGCGCGACATGCTGCGTATCCTGGTCGTAGGCGGCGGGGCAATCGGGATCGAGGCGACGGCTGAGCTGTCGGATCTGTGGCAGCATCACATGCGACACCTATACGCGCACCTAGACGTCCGCGATGACGACGACAAGGGCGAGCTTCTCAGCCTAGAGATCCACGATGTCGCGCCGACGATCCTGGGCACGTTTGACGACCGGCTGGCGGGCTATGCGCGCAAGAAGCTGGAGGACCGTGGAATCGAGATCAAGACGAGCAGCCACATCGAAAAGGTCGGCGAGGGAGCCATCTGGACAAAGGAGAGCGGGCGGATCGGGTACGGGATGCTCATCTGGGCGACGGGCAACGGGGTGAACCCGCTGGTCGAGAAGCTGGACGGGGTCCGGAAGGACGGGAAACTGCAGAGGATCGTGACGGACCGGCGGCTGCGGGTGCGGGCAGCCGACACAGAGGAGGTCATGCCGGACGTTTATGCACTGGGCGACTGTGCCGACATTGAGGGCGCCTCGATGCCCACGCTGGCCGAGGTCGCGGTGCAGAAGGCCGAGTACCTTGCCCGCCAGCTCAACCAGGCTTCACTGGACGGGGGTGCCAGCGGACCGTTCGAGTATAAGCAGCGGCCCAACCTCGCGTACCTGGGCCAGCACGATGGCGTCATGGGCGGCCAGGAGGAGTGGACGGGCCACTCGGCGTGGCTGGCGTGGCGGAGTGGCAGCATCTACCACTGGCCGCGCAGCTGGAGGCGGACGCTGATGATTGGCATCAGCTGGGTGTTCAACGCCGTGGGCGGCAGGGACATTGCCCGCAGGTGGTAGGTAGTAGGGTTTCCGTGGAATCATCACAGACAGAGTATCCCACCTATACAATCTGCTTGAAGTACCTTACTGTACCTTGTTGTAAGTACGCGTATTCAGGGTCAGCCCCGGAGGGTTCGATCCGGAGAGTGTGGGGTAGCGCGGAGGCGGCTCTCCGGTGCTTCCCGGCCGGAGCGGGTGATTGGCTCCCCGCACCAGCGAACGTGCCGCCCGGGGCGTTTCGTCCAGGCGAGAACATAACAACACGTACACCACACATCACCATTCCCGTCGGAGTCCCCAGGTGTCAGCCCCGTTGACGAGTTCAGTGATGTGACCCCTGGTTATACATTCAAGTGACAAGTCTGACGACATTGCCCAGACCAATTGCCTTTCCGGCATTTGCAAGTCAGAATTGCCCAATAAGAACACCAGGATTTCCGCGCGGAGCCCGTCACTTGCACGTCAATATGAGGCCGACCCCTTGCAACGACCCCTTCACCTGTCATGACACCCCATGACGTTGCAAACCCGAACTGCGTGATTGGCTTGCTTCTCAGCTGGTCCGGAGCAGAAGGCCCCAAAGCCTAAATGATTTGAATATGACATGGACTTTGAGCGAACCTCTAGCAGGAGGAACGGTAGATACCACAACGCCTATATAGCAGCAAGAACAAGCATTGCCATCAACGGTGGTTCGCATCTCTACAACAACAATGTCTTTCTTCGCCCGTACAACCACAAGCCTGTTCCGACCCAGCCCGCTCCTAGCAAGAATCCCAGCAGTCACGACAGTAACGACAACAGCACCCCGGTACTTCACCGCCTCCGCCGCCATGGCCGTCAAGATCAGCGATGCCATTGCGCACGACCACAAGGAGCTCCGCGAGGCGCACCGCCGCATAATCGAGGCTAAGACGCACAGAGGCTAAGACGCACGACGAGAAGGTGCGCTGGCGCAACCAATTCACGTGGGAGCTCGCCCGGCACTCGATCGCCGAGGAGCTCGTTGTGTACCCAGCGTTCGAGCAGCACCTCAGCAACGGGAAGACTATGGCTGACCACGACCGGTCTGAGCACCTCACGGTATGTAAATTGTTTCTAACGAGCCTTGTTCCAGTAGAGCAACATTGGAGGCTATCAATGCGAGGGGATGACTAACAACAATTGAAAACTCAGGTCAAGCAGGAGCTCGTCAAGTTCCAGGACCTCGACCCGAAAGACCCGACCTTCTCGACGACACTCGAGTCGCTCTGGGCCAACCTGGACAAGCACATGGCCGAGGAGGAGAAGGACGACATGCCGGCCCTCGAGAAGGCCCTGGAGGAGGCCGACTCGGACAAGCTCGTGCGCAGCTTCAACCGCACCAAGAAGTTCGTGCCCACGCACAGCCACCCCGGCGCGCCCGACAAGCCGCCCTTCGAGACCGCGGCCGGCCTGCTCGCGGCCCCTATCGACCACATCAAGGACCTGTTCCGCAAGTTCCCCGAGGAGGCCAAGACGGGCGAGCTGCCGCCGTAGGGTAACCAAGTAGGATTAGGGGGCTTTCGTGGATCTCATCTGACTTTGGGCCAATGGTTGGATCAAGTCGAGATTGGCGGGGTGAAACATCGCACTGTTCTTGTAAGGTTTTTGTTACGATTAGTGTGATCTTAACGGTTTCCTGCTGCGAGCTTTACACCGAGATAGTGGAGTAGGTAGCTTTGGCTAGATTGCTACCGTAAGAGACTCTCTGTCTATCCATACACGACTTGTATATCGAGAAACCCTGACTCATTAAGCCATCAGGACTCGGAGGTTTAGAGGCTCTGAGCCTCTAAACCTCTGGCTCTGCCCTCCGTACCTCTGAATCTCTAAGACTCCTAACCTAATAAATTCTCGATCTTTGAACCACTGAACCTTTGGCTTCGGCCATATGAGCATCTCAGTCTTGGGACGCAATCCAACGTCCAGGCAGGGTATTTCGCATCCTTCTTCACTAGCCAGGAATAGTCTTCACGGGGGCATGCTTAGTCCATGGTGATAGCTTGAACAGGAAAGCAAGGCGCCGAAGCTGCCTGTCGTGGCATCATGGAACCAGCTGTGGGGGGATATCGCAATTGAAGTCATGTATCGATTGTTAAACAGCCGCGGTCCTCGGTCTTTAAGCATCACATCAAGTTCAAAACGGCAGAAGCGACTCGTTTCAGAGCCGCATAATTGCATCAAAATTTCTCCATGTACAATTGTAGCCGCTTTGGGTATATTTCTATGTTCATCTAGATCAACTCGTTATAAGTAGAAGTCACTGCCTGGGTAGGGCGGATTACGGGGCCTGCATCTTCGAGTAAGTGTAGCACAACGGGCCGGCCTGGGTGTCCATGTAGTCGCGGACGAGCGGGTAGGGCTCCTGGAGCTCGCGGCTGGGCATCACGTCGCCAATGTCGGCGCGGACAACGTTGTCGCGGTCGTTGAAGCCCTGGTAGTCAGCCAGGCGGGTGGCGTTGCGGCCCTGCCACTGTGATTGAGGAGAACGTCAGTATCAGTACTAAGCGGAATCATGGGAGACTTTGTCCGGCAGGTGGTGGTGGAATAGGGAGGAGTGGACGAGAAAACTCGAAAGCGCCCAAAAGTTGCTCAAATTTCATGGGGACGACGCGAGATTATGCACTTACCCTAGCCCATACTCTATCCACCTGAGCGTGGTGCAAAAAGAACAAAGGTCTCGACTCTTTGTTAGCTGATTATTCATTCACGGAGGTAATCCTTATAGAGTACATACTCGTTCGGCGAAGTCGCGGGGCCCATGTCGCCAAAGATGATGCTGTGAATTTGGGCGTGGGGCAGGCCCTCGAGCATCTCGGACATGCGGAAGTAGGTGTCAAACTTGTGGATCGTCTTCATGACGGTGGTGCTGTACGCGGCGGCCTGCATGTCGCCAATGTGCGTGTTGCCGTTCTCGTCCTTGCCCGTGGCGTCGTTGAACTCGCGGGTGAAGCAGTGCTTGCGGTCACCGGCCGTGTTGACGTCGGGCCAGCCCATGCCGATGGTGAGGTTGGTGTTGGCAAAGGGCCCGTCGACGACGCAGCGGCCGAAGCCGGGGACGGTGCTATTTGTGAGCACGCCGTTGCCTCCGAAGCCGGTCTCGGCGTCCCAGATGGGCGAGGTGGGCATGGTGCCCGTGTCGGACTCGATGGACCAGTCCCAGTACGGCTGGACGCCCTTGAAGCCGCACTCGTCGCGGAGCAGGTTCTCGTGCAGCTGCACGAACCAGCGGTGCCAGGGCAGGAAGTTAGCTACGAAGTGGATGTCGAGGTTGAGCGCCCAGTGCGTGTAGACGAGGTCGTCCATGCGCGTCGTGACGGCGTTGATGTGCGAGTAATGCTTGCTGGGCAGGTTGCGCACGCACACCGCGGCGCGGAGATACTCGGCCTTCTCTGCGCCTGTGAGCTCTCGCCATTCCTTGCGGACGACGGGATTCGTGCAGGTGGTCTGGCGAGGCAGGACACTGGCGGCAGAGGTGGCCGCAAGGGCGAAGAACGCCAGGAGCGAGTGTGAAAGCATGGCTGTTTGCTCGAGTTGTGTTCTTAGCGAGTGTGGTGTTTTTTAGAACGAATGTACAGTCGGTCGGTCGATCGAGCAGGCCGTAGAGAGAGAATGACTCTGAATAACTGCAGTGCAGCAGGAACGATGGGTTTTTATTCCACGATGACGGGACACGATCACAAGCTCCATGTCAACTACATACGCAGTGCGAGTGCCGTCATGCTTGTCCCCACGCGTGCTTCCATGCAAATAATTCCTTGTCAGGGCCTGGCCAGGGGTATAGACAGGGTTCCGGGTGGATTTGTTGGTGAATACGATGCAGGAAGTGGAGTGCAGACCTCGTTGCATGAAGCACCAGGGGCAGGGGTCTCCGGCAGACGAGAAGCACGATCCCATTGTTCATGTAACCATCCCATCTATCCTCGGACAATGCTTGAAGCTTTTTCTCCCTCGAGCTCAGCGGACATGGTCAACTTTGCACAGAAAAGACCGAATATTGGGCAATGGTCCGTAGTACTACATACATGACCTTTGTGCTTGCTCCGAATATCTGCTCCGAACATTTGCTCTGAGCACAAGCGAGAACAACCACGGGTGCTTGCGGACTCCACAGTCAAACCGTTGATCTTTACCACAAAGGTGGTAGGAAGGACTGCAAGAGACACCAGTCCAGGCAAGGGAACGACACGAGCGCTCAGATCCCCCTCTTAGCTCTTCTGCGTAGCCAGACTCAGCGGAGGTGAATACTAGAGATCGACAGGCATCACGGCCCATGCATCTAGGTATGCATCTCCTGATCGTTCTCTCCTCTCTCCCTAGGTGTGAGAGTGTCCCAACCAGGACGATCGTCCGCATGCGGGAGCGCCGCTGTGCTGTTGGAGAAATGCATTGCTCGGCAATCGCCGCGAACTGCCGGGACGCCAACAGCGGGAACGGCTAAAGGCTCCTCGTATTCCAAGGATCTGTGCGAACTGTGGGGGACTTCCTGACCCCTGACTAGAGCCAGCAACAACTTCTTGGGGTCCTGTGATGCAAGTGGCTTGTGCTAGCTCATGGCCAAGGAACTCGGCTCAACACGGCGGGCACGGTCTGCGTTCATGCCGGCTGGGACGAAAATAGACAGAGATGCTCTAATGTCAACTTCAGCACAGGGTAGATGCCCCAACACAATCCTCGTGTATTCCGACGCCTATGCTTGTTCGGCGCTCGGCCTGTCAACCGTCGGTCAAAACGCAGCAACAGGCCCGGTCACGCCAAGAAGTCATCTTGAAAATGGCCCAAGCCTAGGGCAAATAGCTTGCCGTCCAAATTTATCTGTGCCATTTGCGACACCATGACAATGCCAACCATCCACGTTGTCGGCAGGGTCCAAATAAGCAATGTCCAAATTGTGGCCAAGCAGGTAGCGGAATGAGAGAGGGAAAAGACCGCATCATGTCACCAACGTGAGAATCTATTGACTACAATCTGGCATTCGCGATTGAACCATCTGCTAACAGTCGCGTGGTATGCAAAAAGTATCTCAACTACCCCGAGGCAAATACTCAGAGTTCCAGGCAAAGTGAAAAGTCTATATATCTGCTAATTAGGCAAGATACATTGTTCCAATTGTGACAATCAAAGCGCAGAGTCAATGTCAAGTGCCACTGTGCGGCTAGTATCAATTTGTCATAACAACCTGGTATTTATTGACGTTGTATAAGCGGTACGTTGCATCTTGGAAGAGAAGCTCTGCACTTTCTTCTGCTTATTTCAGCATCTACTTTGTCATGACCAATGTTGTGGTCTGAAGACTTGCTTCTAAACGGCTCATTGACAGTGGTGCAGATGCCTCAGTGATCCATCGCAAAGTAGCCTTCGGCCACTGTGCTGTTTATCGCCCAGTAAACTCCCACATAGCTGTTGAAAACGTCTGGTACATATTCCAGGACAATTAAGGCTGCGACGAAGTAATAGTGCTATGCTAGTTTTCGGGCAAGGATCGATTCTTGGCTGATGCTCAGTTCTCTATCACTCATCAGTTCAGTCTCTCCCAAAGATCCTCCGAACCCACTCCCCGTTCTTAAGACCGTCATGACCAATTTGCGCGTCCTGCTGTATCGCAGCCTCTTTTGTCGAAGGCTCGGAGCCCCCCGTCACTCCTGCCGTCACTCTCCTGGGGCTGACAGCCAGGCGGGCCCTAGCGGCTATGATATTGCCTGCGACGTCCTCCAGAAGCCTCGCCGTCTGTTCCATCTCGCCTGCCGGGAGCATAAGCAGTTGACACCCTAATGATTCTGCGAGACGTTGTGCTTCTTCCTGTGACATCTGATGCCGCTCCTGCCGCTGTGCGGGATACTCCTGCTTTGGGGTCAAAGCTAGTAGAATCTTCCTTAGCCCAGAATTCCTGGTATCCGCCCTGTGCAGAACCGTATTATCGATCCCTGTGAGACTTTGAAAGCCCAAGGGATCACTGAGCGAGACGGTCAGGACCAGCGCATCTGTGCTCTCCAATTGCGCGTCGAAAGTCCCATCGCTGGCAGCGGAGCCGAAGAGATCTTCCACGATCATCGGTTCCGAGAACAACAGCGTGACAGCGACTTGTCTGGGCGCACCGCCTACACCGTCACCCACTGCAGTCCCCACAAGACATTGCCGAGAGTATGGAAACTCGGGGTCGACGCCGTGACCGGGGGCAGCCTCGTGTTTCGACAGGCCAAAATATTCCCCAATAGCCTAAAGTATATGTCGTTAGCATGGTATGCCCATCTCTCGTATGAGTCTCGATCCGTGTTCTCACCTCTCTGCCGAGCCCGGCGGCTCCGCCATTGCCGGTCGCGTGCGTGGACATGCCACACAGCAGGACCCGAATCGTGTGCTGTGTCTGTGCCGGGCATGTCGACCCCTGCTTTCGGAGGTCAGTCATGGTGGCTTTTGGATCGTATACAGCATGCAACCAGCCAAAAAGCCTGCGGCTCGGAATGTGGCAGGCAGGCAGGTAGACGAGGGAGACAGGGCAAGCAGGTTGGTTGGGCATCAGCTGCTTGCCGCGGCCCATATAAATGATGTCGGCACGCGTGCGCGTGGTGGCTGGAGAATCAACGAATCGCGTACAATGTCGGGAGGCGGCGGACGGCAATGCACCGGGAAGCGTTCCGCGGGTGGGGTCGCCCGGCATTTCGGATGATCGCCGGCAGACGTCCGCCTCAGGTGAGCAGGGGAGGATATGCATGCGGTGTGTGACTGGCTGTGTGTTCTCATTCAGATCTCTGCTAGATTGGTGCTAGGTACTCCGCTGACCTGTCTAGGTGTCCACTGGCCATCTCCCCATGTTGGTCCCCTCATGCCAACTCATCTTGGGAGTCATCGTGTATGCGGTCCCTCCTCCTTCCCTTGCTACGCGGCTCATCATCATCCTCTTCCAGTCGTGGGCTCGTGGCTGCACTACTCACCGTGCCTTGGCTCGCACCAGGACAGCCAGTATCGGAAGCCAGCTCGTCCCAGCCCGTGCCGCCCGTGCGCATCACGAGATGTGTGTTGATGTCAACAGTGAAATACTTCTCCCTCCGCGTGCTCGCGCGGACACCGCCCTCAAGAGCTGATAGCGCACTGCGGGTCGTGCGCATCTTCTTCTTCGGCTTGCCGCCCTCGCTGAGGATGTTGCTGCGCAGCAGCCTTTCCTGTCGGAGCCGCTCGTCATATGCAACAATGCTCCGGACGAACGGCGCCACGTCGAGAGTGATCAGTCGCATCGTGCGGTCGAATATAGAAGGATCCAGGAAGCCGCCTGCCATGACCTTCTCAGAGACTGCCAATGAATCAAAGGCCACGCTGTAGTCCTCTCTAGTGACTGGCTTAGCTCGAGGCTCAATGAAGGACTTCTGAATGAGGTTGACGGCTCTAGCTTCTGGCGACAACACGTTGACGTCCACTGAGGCCTGTGCACGTGGCAAGATGGACTGCGCAAGCTGGCTGATCGTCACAAAGGCATCTCGAGACAGAAGGGAACCATCCGTCCGCGCATCTGCCTCGAGGAAGCGACGCCCAAAGACATTGTCGTCTTTGGCCTTGCTTGGAACAGGCGGAAGCGTTGTGTCCAGGAAGACGTCATCTTCAGTCGCGAAGGCCCTATATGAGCACAGATCGGCATCGCTGAGTGCAGCCATGAATGCATCCGCTGCACCTAGGTTTTCCAGTCGGGCGTGAGCCGAGCTCGATGTCGTGGACGAACTGTGCGCCCAAGAAGAGAAGCTGTCTTCTGTGTGGCTGATGTCCAGACCCCATTCGCTCCAAACGTCGTGCTGCAACTGCTCATCTGTGGTGTGATCTAGGGTCTCTGTCTCTGCGACGTCGCGCGTGACCCAGCCCATCCCTCTCTGATATGTATCACCACTCACCACTCGGATGGTGTCACCGTGCTCATCCTTGTCGACACCCTTAGGCCAGCGAGGGAAAAACCAGTTGAACCCGCCTTGGGGGTCGCCAACGCCAATTTGACACCAGTAGTTCAGCTCCGTGATAGTCGCGCGCAAGTCATGTCGACGTGTCTCGTACAATGCCTCGACTGCTGGCCGTTGCAGGCTATGTCCCTCGTTGGCAGCAATGAGCAGTAACAGGTCGACAGCCAGCTCTTTTGGTGGGGCGGTGAATCGCAAGATGCCGTGGAGGTTTAGGCCTTGTATCGGTAGGGACAGCTCATGGGTGCATGTCATGACGAATGGGCGTCGAGACTGCACAATCATGCCAATGACGGTGGTCCAAAACTGCTTGTCCTCGTCGTAGAGGATGTCAACCTCTTCAAGAAGGATCAGAGACTGTTTCTGCGACTTAGCAGGCCTTCGGATTTCGGGCTGACTCTCAATCTTCGTCAAAGACAATTTTGTTGTTGATGCCGAAGAAGACTGGCTGGTTTTGGTTGTCTTGGACTTGAAGAAGTTCGTCATGGTTCCCTGCTTCCCGGACTTGAGGTCTCGGGCGACTTCGTCCTCCACATCCACAGCGGGGGTTTCCTCGATCTGGTTGTGTTGCACGAGGTGATTACGGGTCATATCGCCAACACGATCCAGGATATCCTTGCCCGACCGTCGAGAACCTGGATTCAGCTCGAATATTTCAAAATCGAGTTCCTTGGCGACTGCGAACACGGCTGCCGTCTTGCCGCAGCCATGGGGACCGCTGAGCAGAATCGTATTGCTCAGGCGTGGACCTGCGATGATTGGTCGACTGACTGTCTTTCGTGCCTCGCCCTTGCCGTTGTCTGCAGCCCAATTCACCTCATCGTCCGAGCCGGCTTCCATGACGCCAAACTCATCTGAGTCGGACACAATGAAGTTATCAAGTTTGTGCCGTCTTCGCTTCTTTCTGACGGGTTTTGGCGCATCTTTTGCCCTGCTGGCTGCCACCTCCGCGGAACCGGTGTCAACCGACTGCACTATCAGAGCATGAAGCCAGTCCCGTAGTATTTGAGCCTCTTGCCCGCTCTGAAGGACGGCGTTTGTGGTCATTGGCGCATATTTCGTTGTCCATGCCATGGACTCGCACGTTGATCTATCGAACGCTGAAGATTCGGTACAGATCCGATCGTAAGCAGCTCTGATAGCTGGGTGTTGCTGACTCGGTTTTTTGCTGATCGTACGCAACTCGCCTGCTATTCGCGACTGGAGCTTACGCCCGCTCTCAAAATGTCGAGAAGGTACACGCAAGAGCTTTGGTGGTGGTTTGAAGTCTTGCTCGTTCTGGTACCGGACGTCTGACGCTAGACTATCTATGTCGAGCTGTGAAAGGGCATATGTCATAAGTGATTCATCATCTGTAATGGCGGTGTGCTGGCCCTTTGCTTTTCGCATGGCTGCAGACGGGATATCCCTGCTGCTTTCCCTCCGTTGACGAGACGAAGTCATATCGTCCAAGTCACGGATGTGGCAGATGCCTTTCCAGGGGAAAGCTGGATGTTGAGCGCCAGGGAACTTGAGCAGGCCTGACTTTGTGCCGAAGGTTGACGAGTTGAACTGCGGCGCAGGTTGCTTGGGCTTCTTCGGCGAGCATGGCGTCGAAGTGAAGATTGATTGTCGCTTTTGTTTGGGAGGCAGGGCCGAGGGGGCTTCAACCACAGGCGCTGTCGTTGCCTGAGGCTTCCCGAGGAAGAATGGGTGCGTCGACTTGCTGGAGGAAGGTTTTGCCGTGGCCGAAGAGGTATTCTTTGAGGGCGCCTCTTTTGCGGAGACAGGAGAAGTGTTCGACGTCGCGATATTTGTGTCAACACGCCCTGACACACGCACGGCACCTTTGATGATGCTGTCGATTTTCCTACCCAGTCGTTGACGAGCACTCAGATCTGTCGATGCATACCTGATACGTACGATCAAGTTCTTCCGCGGCCGTCCTCGTTTCTTGGGCACTGAATCCTCTGTATTGAGCTGGGCCTTGGGCTTTGGCGGAGAGCCGATCGTGCCCGTCTTTGGGTTGAACGAGAGGAGTTTCTTAGGAGCGGATATCTCGGTTGCGGGGACAGCTGTCGGCGCAGTCTGGAGGGGTATGTCGTCTAGACCCAGGAAGGGAGGCTGTTCTGGTATTGCTGGAGGCTGTGTTGCTGATGGGGATTGGATCCCATGACCAGAGCTGCCGTCGAGTTTGCGACGTTTGGCTTCGCGGCTCATGTCTCCTGCAGGCGCCCCTCCACCGAGCCCTGGCATCTCGTGAGCACGCTCAGAGGCTGGACTGCAGGACGGATCTGGGGTAACCAGTGTTGCAATGGAGCCATTCTGAATCGCGTTTTCTGAGGATGGGCCGGAGAAGAACGGATGTACTTTTTTGTCGAAGGTGACCGCGTCACCAGCGCTGCTCATGACTGCAGCATTCGAAAATGTCGAGATTGGGACGCCTGAACGGATCCCGGATCGTTGAGGGACGCAGGAGAAATATGGGATTGGCGACTTCGTAAGAGTGACTTGCTTTCGAGCAGAAGTGTTCTGTGATTCCGGGAACAAGATCTGTCTTGGGCCTGGTGTATACGGCGGGTTGGTGTCGTCTAAGTCTTGCTCTCGTCGAGTGCGTGCTGGGGACGACGAGCTAAAAGCTGGCCCCCATCCGAGTCCGTCGCGTCACTTACCGAGTCAGCGCGTCTGCTCTCGTCGACCGCGCGTGGAAGTGGGGCACGCTTAATAGGCACCGCTTGACGCATATTTTCGTCCACGAGCATGCCAAGGCGGGCCCGCACCCCAGACCAGAGTCCCACTCTTTCGGCGCATGCTCTGGCCGACCGACTCCAGCTTTTTTTTACGGGCAGCAAAAAAAGTTGCGATATCTCAATGCAGCTTCACGATTAGCAGCTCCAGCACTTCCGACACGGCCACAATTGCTGCAGCCACATCACACGCACTGCGCAGCGCCTACCAGGACGACACGGTGATCGCCTCGTGCCGCCATGGCCTCCCACTTCCAGATCCAGAAGCCATATGTGCTTGCTGTGCTTCCGCGACCCGTCGACCCAACCACTGGCCGCTATGTCGTGGGCAACGTTTACGGCTCTCTGCCCGGCTCCCGTAAGCGTAAGCGGTCTGAGCTTGCCATCGGTACCGATGGAGACTCGATGAACATTTACGATGTATGTTATATCTTCATATCCTGACATTGTGTCAAAGACCATCAGCTAAACCTCCGTCCTCACAGGTCTCATCCTCAAGACTCGTCACCTCCTACCCGATCCCGCCGCAGTCATCCTTCTCGTGCCCTGCATACTCTGTCCGCTGCAGAGTCCCTGAAAGCAAAGATGTTTCTCGGTATACCTACGTAGCAACACGTGACGCACCTGAGAATACAATCACTTTGTTCAAGGATTACGTCGATGCTTCGGGCAAGACGACTGCCACAACGAAGACCTTTGTGCTTGGCACAGGAGCGCCGGTCATTTTTCTGACGCGAACTTCGACCGCCACGGACGAGGAAGAGCTTCTGCTGGTGCGCGCAAATGGCGAGATGATCAGCCTGGACGCCGAAACGCTCCAGAAGAGGTGGCAGAGCCCGCCGTCGACACTAAAGTATGGCCTCGAGTCGGGATCTCAAAAAGGCGACATCGAAATCGAGTTCTGCGCCGCTGTCCCTGTCGCCGATGTTGTCCAAGGCCTTTTTAAGGGCAACATTGCCTCATTCAGCTTATTCCCTGCGTCGGCGCTCACAAAGGAGTCTTCCATGGAGGTGCTGGTGCTGGTCTCAAGATCCGGGTCTCAACGCCATATCCACATCACTGGCGTGCTCTCTTCGAAACAAAATTCTTTGGGACTGGGCCAGAAGATTGCGTCTGTACATGTCGCTCCTCTCCAGTCAGCCAACGTGAGATCACCCGGTCAAGCCAAGCCGCTGTACCACCTTGACGCTCGGTCCGGCCAGCTCCTTGAGCTTGTCAATGACACGCTGTCGACATACGATCTGACACTGAGCACCCCTCGGCCTGCCAGCACAATCGAACTCGAGGACTCGACATCGTTCCTGCGATTGACACAGACCTCCTTACTTTCTGCGGCGGACTCCAAGCTGGACGTTTATAATCCTCTATACCGATCTCTGCAGAGCTCGACGCCATTGGAGATTGACAATAACGCCAATACCTCCAACAAGAAGGTCTCGCTGGTCTCTTACTTCTCTAAGATTGAGCTGGCCATCGCTATCGTAGACTCGAACCTGGTGGCCATCCAGCTCGAGGCCCCCAAGGCACGCTCGAAGAAGCGGCGCGCCGAGGGCCTGCTCGTCGACTCTCTGGGCCGCGGGATCGCCAATAAGGAGCGCTACCACTCCTCGACCTCCGTTCGTGTGCCGAAGCCTTCGGCTTTCTCCAACTACCTTCCCGGCTCCCTCAAGGACAACTACTGGGATACCTGGAAAGCGGAGGAGGCACGAGCAGATAAGCTGCGGGCCGAGAACAACAATGCCGAATTTGAGGCGCTGCTCGCCGACAAGTTCGGCCTGAAGGTCATCGACGAGAACCAAGCCAACGGCACAGCACAGTCCAGCCCCGCAGTCACGAACTGGAAGTGGCCCAAGAGCAGAGACTCATACCAGTACGCCGACCGGCGCTGGGTTCTGTTCGGCATCAGCCACGCGTTCAGCTGGAACAGCCAGACCACCGGGTCTGACGACGCCGTCCCGCAACTCACCTGCCAGCTCCCCCAGAGTAACCTGGTCTACTATCTCGTCGACGCAGGCCACCTAACGCTGTCCAACGTCAAGGCTGCCTTCCGCGCCGCCCTCGGCTACAGCGGGCAGTCCGACGCGCACATCGCGGAGCAGCTCGTGCAGCGACTCGCGGACCTTGACCCGTCCCTCGAGCTGCTGACGGCCTACATCTCCGCGACGACGCTCGACGCCGTGGAGCTGCTCATCGCGGTCCGCACGTTGATGCGCAGCCTCGAGCTCGTGCAAGACCCGCGTCGCCCACCGCCCAAGCTCCTGACCGACGGCTCCGTCGAGCAGCAGCAGCAACAGCAGCAGACCACCCCAGACGGAGACGACAGCAAGACCGAGGCGATCGAGCAGATGGAGATCGACAGCCTGGAAGCCCAGGTCGAGACGGCCGAGTCCTATCTCAACGGCGACGGCGGGGTCCGCGGCTCCGGCCTGTCGGTTGCGTTCGCGAAGCTTGCGGCCTGCCCGTCCATCACGACCATCAAGACCCTCCGCACGACCTTCAAGCCCGAGGAGATCCTGTCGCTCATCTACCTCCTGCGCGTCGAGCTCGTCAAGGGCGCCTGGACGTCGCGGTACCTCGACGTGACCGACTTTGAGCAGAACGAGGACCTCGACGCGCCCCCGGACAACATCATCAAGCTCATCGCCGACCTGCTGAGCCGCTGCGTCGACTCCCTGGGCCCGGGCGGCTGGCTGCTCAACGACGCAATCCTCGCGGGCGATGAGAGCGGCGACTTCATCTCGTCGCTCAAGCTCGAGGTCAGCGCCGCCCTCGAGGGGCTCGAGGAGGCCGTGTACCTGCGCGGCATCGTCGGCGAGACGGTCAAGTACGCCGAGGCCGCGGCCGCCGTGGCTCACTTGAGTGTTACACCAGCCGCTGTCTCCGCTTCTGCCACTGCCTCTGCCAGCGAGCAGCAGCCGTCGACCGCGGTCCAGCAGCAGGCCGCGGGCAACAACAAGGTCTCGTCCAGGCCGGTGGCGCTGCACGTGCGGGAGCCCGGCTCCGAGGCGCTCCCGCTCGGCCTCAAGACGCGGCAGCAGGCCGTGTCAGCGGCCAAGGTGGTCTCGGGCGGCGAGATCCTCAAGCGCTCCAGCCGAGAGACAGGCCACCTGCGCAGCCAGCAGGTCGGGGCGTACTCGCTCGAGAGGATCGCCATCTGATCGATGGCCATCCGACCTCCGGGGCGGTACGAGTCGCGTTGTGTGCAGAGATATCAACTCGGGGGGAGGCAAAAGAAGTCTGGGTCTCATTGGTTGGCCTTTGTGCGGCACTGTTGGAGTATGCTTCGCCCCCCCTTCAGGCAGGAATGGAGAGAGCCTGTCCTCGCACGGCTGTGGGCTACGCGTGCGCGCATGCATGCATGCGCTTGGGGAGGCGGGCGCGGATGCAGGACGGCGACCTTTGCTCCGGACTATCATCCGGTGTGGTGACAATGCTACGCCCTGCTTGTGTGTGGAGAAATGCAGTGTGTGGAGAAAAGTCCTCGATAGTTGTGGCTACACATATTGGAGAAGGTGTTTTATGCCAGGACAACGCTAGGAAAAGGGAAACGGGAGCCTTGTGTTCCTGATGACAGCGCAATGGATGTCCAAGTACATAGCATCTGCATCGCATCGCATCAAAGATGCAAGTATAGCGACTGCGAAGAATTGAAAATATGCGACATTGAACAAGAGCGCGCCGCTGGTGCCGTGTCCGAAATGCCTGTGAAATCCCTCAGGTCGACGACGCTTCGCGATGCGCAACAGAGTCAGTGCTCTACTTACATCAAGCGCGCGAACCAATGATGGATTATGCGTGCCCGACTCGTCAGGCTGCCTACGAGGCAACCAGCCTTCACGGACCCTTTTTGGAGTGTGCATGCGTTCTGTTGTCGATCGCAGAGCCCCCACTCCATCGTCAGACGTGTCAAGCATTGCTTTGCTGTCAACGGATCAGTTACCGGTTAGGCTTTTGGCTGGGATGATGGATCTGTTACTCGTGCATTGCATGCTCCTTCATGAGACTGGAGTACGCAAGCATCGCTGTGCCGTTGCGCGATATTTGTGCTCCTGCGGCAGTTTAAATTGAGTTTGGAAATGCATGTGCTGCGATACTTGCATTTCCCGCAATGATGTTGTACGGTGGCTATGCTGACCGGCGTCAGCGAAAGTCACGACATTCGCCCGGCTAAGTGAAGAACATGCCGTGCAGCTGCCGATGCGCACGCTCGACAGGGCATAGTCGGGAATGGACAGCATTGTCGTTAGTGGGAGCGACTGCGATGACTCCAAGAGTTCAGGTTTGGGGCAGCCGGAGGGCATTGGGCGCAGTCCCCAAAGCTAGCAGATAGAGTGCACACCCGTAAGCCTGCATGCAGACCGTGAGGATGAGCATACTCGGCTCTGATAACTCTCACATAGCGAAAAGGCCGAGGTGATAAGGGCCTGCCTAGGTGCTTTCTCGAAGCCAAAGATCACATGTGCGGCTCCGAAGGGCGTCGAGAACGTCTCCTAGTGTCTTTTGGGGGCGGGTACTGTTGCCGAACCCAAGGATGAGCACACCCGCGGTGACTGCTGCAAGCCACGCAAGCCGCGAGCCGTGGCCTTGGTGTCGCGTTAGCTCGAGCTGTGGCCGACGTTGACGGATACAACGGCTCAACGGGTACCCGATGCGCGCATTGCGCGCAATGCGTGCGTGGCCATTGGAAGCGGACGTCCAAGGTACTTTGAGGTCAGTACTTGGGGCCTGGATTCGGATACCGACCTCGGGAAGGTTGAAGAGTCACCCGCAGCAGTGGAGAGCGGCTGAGTTCAAAGGTTGGTTCGAGGCCCCGCGCAGGTTTGAGTTCTGGACTGGCGGCCCCGATTGGCTGCAGATGGGGCAGCGCAAGGCACGCCCGAGGGCAGAATAGCACAATGGGATTGTCACGTCTCTGAGGACGGATAGCTCTGAACAGGCTAGCCTGTACAACGAGCCGCGAGCCTGCGGTTGCAGGGCGTCGAAGGGACGCTCCCACGTGCGAGTCTTGGCTTGCGAGCTACCACGTTTGGGGTGCGCCCAGGTGGGGGAGCACAGATGGGACGAAACATCCAGACCTCGGGGGAAAGTCGAAAGGCGCACAAGACTTTTTCTGCGCAGGGTCAGGGTCCAGGCCTTGAAGCATGTGGGTTCGGGAAGCAGCAGGAAAGACAGCGACAGAGGAGAGATCCGGAGGGGACAGCGGCTCATGCAAGGCGATGGAGACGAGTGCGTAGGCGCTGCAACTGGACACCACGCGGGTGAGACAGAGCAGCTCGCAGGAGAGGCGCAGGCCGTGGTGGAAGGAGGTGGGGCCGGCTGCACTGGCGATGATGCCATGTTCCTACGTCACTGCGAGCGTGCCTTCCCTCGCATTCCCTCGCCCCCCTGTCAGAACCCCCCAGCACAGCCTGGCTCGCAAGGAGCAACCGCAGATCGACACCCTCATTCCTGCCTCAGGCGCCCAGCCCCGGCCTCCTTACGCTTCAGGCTGGTGATGTTGCCACACTACCAGAAGGATCCATCATGGGCGGGCAGATCCCAATATCATGGACCGGCGCCCGCCAGCCTTTCCTCCCTCTGAGCCCTCTGAGCCCAGCTCGACTCCTTTGTGAATCATCCAGGCCAGGGTCCGGCTCGCAACCCTAGCCTCCGCCCGTTGCCCCCTTGCTATTCTCGGACGCTCATGTCCTTGCTTTTGACTTGTGACGAATTCTTCTGTTTGACGTCTGCTCGTCTCGTTGAGGCCAGGTCCAACCTCGGAAGCGCCCGGTCCTCTTCGCGCCTCTTCGTGTTGCTGGGCACGTCACCAGTCTTGGGGGCCACCGGACTGCGTATTAGACACTCCCCCAGATCCCCTGCCTGCCGCCGAGCGCCTTCTCGGGTCAGCAAGGGTCTTGGGTCTTCTGGCCACAGCCACCTCGCAGCCAGCCCTTCCACCAGCACCACCACCACCACCCCTCAAGCCACTAGCCCGCTTCTGCCACCATTCCTCTTCTGCTCCCGTCTCATATCGGACACCGAGCCTCTCCTGCCTGCTCAACTCGCACAAGCATTCTTCCTTCTGCCGCACTAAACTCGCCAGACACACCATCGACGCCTTACGCCCGCACCGTCGTGCTCTCCGTTTTGGCCATCCAGAGCCTGTCGCCGGTCCCTCTCATAACTAGTACTCCTCCAGCAGAGTACTTCCTTCACGCAACTCGTCTTCCCGAGGCCCTCAAACTCCAATACGGGCTCGTGACAAATGCAGAGGTGACCCGCAGTCTCATCACAACAACAGCCAACGTAGCACTCGCCAAAGGCGCCAGCCACGACACGACCCGACCCCAGCATACGGGAGCCGTGAAGAACTTTGCTGCATAAAGGCCACCACGCTCTGGAAGAGGGCTTCGCCCCCTCTTCCCTGGACTTCCTCCGCCATGATCACACAATCGGCACCCGAAGGCCATATGTCCGCGGCCCATGTCGATGATGTCGACGCCTTCTCCCGCAGGCTCTATCGCAGAGCACGCACCGCGGGTCCATCTTTCAGCGAAATCGCGTCAGTTGTTCGAAGCATTCACACTGTTCTCAAACATCTGAAGTCCGAGGTCGAGGATCCAGCCTCCCTCCTCTGCTCCTCCTCTAGCTCCGTCTATGCGCGTCAACTCACACCACTCGTCGAGGATTGCGACTTCGCCTTGCAGCAGCTCGAAGTCGTTTTAGACAAGTACAACAATCCCAACGCTGCCAATATCGGCGATGGCCCCAAGAGCAATCTCATGCCAGGGGAAATGGGTTGGGTATTGGAGAGAGCAGAGAGCGATCGGCTCGAACTGATCCGGGCGAAGCTTGCGACGCAAAAGCTCAACATCGACATGTTCCTCGACACAGTTCAGTTGCGAAACACTGCAAGAAGGCATGATAATTCAGTGGTAGACACCAGCCACGTCGACATGGACTCCATCAAGGACAAGGTTGACGCCATAGCGACGAGAATCTGCCAATTTAAGGATTCCGACTCTGCCGACGATGACGAGGAGTTATGGCAGAAGTTCCGAGACGAACTGGTCCACGAGGGCTTCTCGGAAGACGTGCTACGACAGAACCAGGTAAGCTTGCTCAAGGTCCCCAATGTCACAATGTGTCATCCATTTTGAGATTACTAACGTACATATAGGACGTCCTGCGTGCATACATTCGTCAGCTTGACCAACAGGCCATGACACACGACGGCAGCATGCCATCTGTGCGTGGCTTTCTCGAGCAATACAACCCCTCTGACGACCCTGGTTTACAGCTAGCTCCCTACGAAGACCCTGGTTTGCAGCTAGCTCCCCATGAAGATTATCCTGCGCCAGCAGAGTTGAGTGCCCAGGCCATGTATCAGAGTCCTCGAGTAGCATACGCTACTTCGGATGACACCCGCAGTCTCGACAGATATCAACCGGCTGAGCTCAGCGCGCGGGGATCCGGTTTGTCCTACGAGGACTACTCGTCTGAGGACGAAGATCTCCAGTCCAACAGCTCCCTGGCGCTAATCAGCACGCGGGATCTGATGGCAATCGACCGCCGCAGCAACGACCTCGCCATTGCGCAAGCCAACAGAGGCCTTCCTGCTCCCCATGATCCTTTCGCCAATGCCATGGAACATCCGGTGGGATCCCCGGCATCGAATCGCTATCTGCCGCCCTCCTCATCCCAGCCAGCACTCATGCCCTCGGCAGGCGCCGAGGCTACAAGTGGCGGGCTCGTCGGTCCTAGTTGTACATCGCCGCCGCCAGTCTTGCATAGTAACTCGATATCTGCGCCGGCCATCGCCGGTGAAAGCCCAAGCCTACCAAGAGCTACCCGTCTTGCACCTGATAGCCAGGGGCAAGACATCCCACTAGATGCCAAATGGACACGCATCAAGCGCAGTCTAGTCTGCATCGAGGTCCTCAGCCAGCGAGGCATGCGTTTTGAAGCACGCCCAACATTCGTGGCGATCCTCGGGGCTTTGTCGCGCGAGGAGATTGAAGAGCTTGCGCGACGTAGTGCTGAGGTTCGCGAGATGCGAAAAGTTGCAACCAGCAAACCTAGCGTCAACGGCGGCGCCAATGGTGCAAGCAAGCCGCGGCGCCCTGAGGACCGATACCATCCGAACAAATACCGCAACTGGGACATCGAGACGCCCCAAGACCCCAAAAACAATGGCTACGTCATAAACCCCAGTGGCCGCCGGGAGCATAGCCACGCCAGCGAAGCTAGCGATCTCTACGACTCCAGCGATGACACTGAGTCCGACTCCGGGTACACAGATAGCGAGGACCGTTTTCGACCACCTCCGCGCCATAAGTCCCAGCCATATCACCATACCCAAAGCGAGCTTCGATCCCGTCGCGACAGTGTAGTCAGCCATGGCAGTTCTGGTTCCGACCACGGGAACAGAGACGATGACAAGGGAACCAAATCGTACCCGTTCATTGTCCCTGCCCCGACAACAGATAACAGGAAGGCAACAAATGGTGATAGCGCAAGTCCAGCAGCCACCGTGCAGCCAAAACCTATCCTAAAGAACAAAGGCGAACCTACACATGTGCGATTTGACCCAGAGCCTCATGTTTTGGATGAGAATATGAGCTCCCCGTCCCGCAGCTTACCCCGCCGTAGCGGCCGCAGCAACGGCGGCGGGCGCGAACGGAGTCACCACTCAGACCGGCACGCAGACAGGGACACCAGAGAGAAGGAGCGGGAGAGAGAGCGGGAGAGAGAGCGGGATCGCGACAGTCACCGTGACCGAGACCGCGATCGCGACTACGGCGAGAAGTACGACAACCGCGACCGCACCCGTTCCGATCGTGATCGTGAGGACTACTACCGGGACGACTACGACTCCCGGTCACACCGGCCTCGCCGTGACCGAGGCGAGAGCTTGTCGAGCAGCGCTCCGAGCTCCTACGGCCGCAGGAAAGACCCTTCGCGCAGGCGGGGGCGCAATGGCGCGCTCAGTGCTGCCGGCATCGGAGGCGCCGCGGCCAGTCTGCTTTCTGTCCTCACAGAGGCTGCTGCTGC
This sequence comes from Microdochium bolleyi, assembly GCA_001566295.1. NCBI lineage: Eukaryota > Fungi > Ascomycota > Sordariomycetes > Xylariales > Microdochiaceae > Microdochium > Microdochium bolleyi. The sequence continues at coordinate 313,173 of KQ964257.1, forward strand.
GCTATAAGCCTGTGAAATCGAGTATGGACAACTACATGTATATTTTCATTTGTAAACTAGGCGCGCAAAGCAAAGCTTGCGTTGACGACACTTGTACGAGGAACAAACGTGTCCGGGGGATCTCCGGGATCGGGCGAAACGACCAGGTTGGATATGGATGATACCCAGATATTTGCTGCCCGACATTCCTTTTGACTCATTCCTGCCTGAGCTTAGCATGCGTACATGAATCTCACGAAACACAAGTATTCTGTATGTCTTGATTTACTCTTACCATCGAAGTTTCGCCGTGCCCACGAAATTTTCCCTTCTGCAAGTATGCCAACAGGCTCCTCACTTCCACGGATATTCATTTGAGCATTTCTTCGTGTAAACTCAAGTCAATCTCATTATCCCATATCCGTGTTTGCTCCACGTTTCTTCCTGCACACGTAGTGACTCATTCGAAATCATGTAAAAAGCAGAACCCCACGTGGTTGATCCAATCGTTATATTCATTTCTTCATTATTGAACAGATGCGCACGCTCGTCTGACGCGTCCATGTGCGCGGTGCGGAACGATCGTGGGGTTGCTAATATATATGTACACACTGGTCTCCCTTGGTGAATCTCATCGCCGCCTCATCACACGCCTCGTCGTCGTGGGTCCTGCCCCTTCAGCAGATTCGGCGATACCATCGTGCCTGCCGTATCCGGCAAAGTCCGCCATTGTCACGCGGTCCTCCTGACTATCCCGGGGCACCGGCGCGGTCTTGTCGCCGTTGAGCTTGCTCTCGATCACGGCGCGGTGCTTCTTGGCCTCAGAGTCGACGTACTCGAGCTGGGTCGCGGGCTGGGCCGGGATGCTGCCCGCGTCTTGCTCGGACACAGCCGCGGCGCGGGCGGCTCCATAGGCAGAGAGGATGCCGTCCATGCTTGCGTTCGCGGCCTTGGCGGCCTTGAGCGTCCTGATCTTGGAGGCTGTGGCGCCGGTCTGCGCGCTCGAGTCGCCGCTGGCACTGGATGCCGCAGAGACATTGCTTTGGGCTCTCCCGAGGATCTCCCGTTTCCGCCGTGTAGGCCTAGCGGTTTGAAAGCTACCGTCCCCTTCTGACAGCTCGGTGTCGTGCGCCAGAAGAGAATTGAAGCGCTTGGAGATTTCTTGCTTTGCGAACTTCTCCTTACTGTCCTTCTCCTCCTGCTCTACCCGTGCAGCATCGGCCTCTTTCTCTGCTTGCACAGACGCCGTGACTTGGGTGGGCGGCTCGGACTCGTCGGAGTCGGCCACCTCTCCGCCAGTGGGGAAGCGCTTGAACTTGCGTGGCGCAATTTCAGAGGTCGCCCGCTGTACTGATCCGTTGAGAGCATTGTCGCGCACTTCTGTCAACGGAGCAGTATCGAACCCAGCTCCGCGTTCTTCGTTTTGGAAAGCCAATGCTGTGTGATAATGTGACTCGCTTGTCTCTTGACGCCTTAGTGACTTCATTGGTGGAACAGAGGAGGTGGAACCATCTGCATCGAACCCCGTTGTGTCGATGCCACCCCGTATCGGTGGTTGTTTCGGCGCAGGTTCGGATCTTGACCTCGCGAGTTTCGATCGCTCCGTCGGCTCAGCCGCTTTCGGGGCCCGCGTGGCCGTCTGGTTGAGCTCTTTGTACATGTACTGCTCCCAGGGTGCCAAGAAAGCAGTATGTATGCATTGCCACAGCCATTCTGCATCGACGACGGGGATTCCCAGCGACACGGCGTGGTCAAGCTTCTCTTTCCGAGCCGTCTTCAGGGAGCAGCAAACTAGTAGCGTTGCTCGCGCATTCAATTTCTCTGCATAGTCCGCGCCCAGCTGAGAAATGGTCTTTTGCACCTGGTTGAGCTGCAGATCCTGAAAGCCGGATGTGCAAATGACGAGCTGCGAGAAACGGTCGATGGGGAAATGCGGAAATGGTCTCCCCAGGGTAAGGTCGGCAGGATGGACAAGCTCACGGGCCTGGATGCACATTTCCAGGTAGAACTCTGTGACCATCCACACACCTTCAGGACAACTAGGGTGGGTACCTGGTTGTGAGCTCTGGGGTACAAGCATGAACCGCTGGTCTGCAGGCTCCGGATTTTGCCGCGATACAACGTCGGCGACAGACGACGCGATTTCTGCTCCGTTCTTGAGCAAGTGCTCCTTGACGATGTCAAGACGCTTGCTCGCAAAGCCGTGAACAAAAAAGCGACACGCTCCAAATATTGGTCCAGGGATTTCTGATGAGATGTGGGTATCGGCCATTGCTGGCTGGGGAGGGTTTGCTGGCTGCCGAGACTCAATCATGACACTATTGCCAGCTAATAGACTTGCAGTGCGCTCAAGGGGGGGAGGCTGGTCTGGAGCATCGGCAGTCGAACGATTCGTCAATATGTCACCCCAGAGGTTGTCTCGCTGACTGCTCAGCTTCATGCTTGCAGACTTCCTCAGTTTCCTTCGGCCTTCTGCAGGCGCCGCGGTGCTGTTTTCCCGTGGACGCTTTCCCAAAAGCGTCGGCCGCACGTCCTTCCGGTTCCATGCGCCCTTTCCGCGCTCCTCCGGTGTCATCAAAGGGTCGTAGCAGTCTTCCGACAAGATCATGCCGCGCTCAACACTGTCGTGGAGCCACTCGATCGAGACCGTGTATATGCCCCAATTCTTTGCCGCGCGGTACTTTTTCCCTTCTGGCTGATATGTAATGAGGTGCGTCACACTCTTCGAGAGGTCGCCCGTGTAGTCGCCGCCGTTGCTCCTGACCTTGTCCTCGATCATTGTGCGGACATCGTGGTCCTCGAATCCCGTCAGACAGCATAGCAGGCGCCGACGTTGGTGATCATCGGGTAATGCGCTGCTGGGGATGCCGCCGCCAGTCTCAAAAGTCTTGAGCCGCCACTCGTCCTGCAGCGCCACGAAGTCGATCTCCTGGTCCTCGATCCAGAGAGCCCGCATGGCGTCAATCCAGCCGGCTGCCATGGGGATTATGTCGGGGCGGTCGCGGGCAACGTGCCTGTACTTTGGCGTGTCGTAATCGCCGACGAGGAGGTGTGTGGCCTCGGGGGTGAGGTCGTACTTGTGGACGCCGCCCATCTCCTTTGTGCTGCGGTCGATCATGGCCCGCATCTCAGGGGCGATACTCGTGCAACAGAGGACAACGCCCTGGAGCGGCATGGAGGAGTCGAAGGAGTCGGAGGCATGGATGGCCGGGTCCGAGGTGGGCGGCGTGGCAGCCATGGTGGCGGTGGCCGAGGCTCGACTCATCTACCTCGAGGCAGGCGTGAGTGAGCAGAGAGGCGGCGGGCGAGCAGGCTGATGCATGTGGCGAATTGTGCCCGAGGCTGAGTCGGGGTGTGTATAGCCCGTGCCGTAGGGGAGATACGTCTCCCAAAGTTTGCTGGCGTCTGCCGGTGTTGAGTGGTGTTATGAGCTGTGCTGTGTGGTCCTGGGAGCTACAGCCATGGAGCCGGTGATCCTTCAAGGTTGCCCAGGTGCCGGGCAGTCGATGACAAAATACAGGCAGGCGCGACTGCTGGAGGCTGGACGCGTTCTGTGGTGCAGAGTGGGGTTCGAGTCGCGTGCCTGCCGCCTGCCTTAATTGCTGGGCTGCGGGAGAGGCCGCTGACGCTGCCAGTGATCCCACTAGCAATTAGACTCTAGTGGCCGAGCTGTCTGTCTGCCCAGGTCGACGTGCACCTGCACGGACGCAGCGTCAGATTCACAAGTCACCGCCACGACTGCCATCGTGACACAACAGCACTTCGGCCACTGCCTTTCACACAGCCACGGCTCCTGTCCCAGGCGAGCCTTTGTGCCCCCTGCAGCGGCACAGCGACTTTGACCGTCAGGCCGCACCTCGGGTTGCTCAGGCACCCCTCTCGGCTCGGTCTTGACTCTTGACCAAAGCAGCCCAAGGACGACCCCATCGCCAGGCGCCGACATGGCTTGAGATGGTCACATTGTATACCTAGTCGTCGTCCATCTTTCGTTGGGCCGCTTTCTGACAACACGGAAGCATGACAAAAGCTTGTGTCAATGGCTAGTCCTGGCGCATCGTCCCTGCCGCCGGAACGTGGGAGATCCCTGTTCTGACGTACAGACAAAGGAGACGGCAGCAATGGGCGGTTGGTCATTCATTGACCCAGCCTTCCTTGCCATCCATCAAAGAAGGCGGCTCACCACCTGCATGCTCAAGGGAGGGTCACTTGACCCGGGCGAGTCCTGTGTCTCGACCGTGTCGAGCCCCGCTCGCCAACGCCCAGCGAGGCACCCCGGTCCCGGCTCTGTCGCCGAACGACCTGGGCAACGTCGTCATCGTGCGCGGATCCAAGGCCTGCTTCTTGCTGCTAGCCCGCCTCTGCTTTTCCAACCTGGCACACCGGCCCCAAGACAGGGCGGGCGGCTGTGGAACTCCAGAGGAAACCCATGACTCTTTTGCATCCTCTCTCTGTTCATATCTCAACCTTCAACCTCGCCAGAACTTCCCATTGTGGTTTCGTAACTACTTCACTGTGCCCCAGACCTCGTGCGCACAACGCCCCCGCCTCGAATCGGCAACACGAATAGACAACGTCTTGTTGTGGCACCTGCGACATCCTGATTCTTGCTTCCCAACAAGGCCAGACCTATTCTGGACTTAGCACCTCCATCTACCCACCATCCCAGCAGCAACCTTCCGTCATCATGGACAGAGCCCATAGCCGCGGCCGCTCCCAGCCCTCGGTGCGGTGGGCGCACTCCCGCAGCCCTTCAACCTCTCCTTCGCGATTCCGCCCAGAGGCGATGAGAGCAGACCCGGCATACGTTCAAGTCACCCCTCGTGATCCCAGCGAGTCCTACCGTGCCATGTCTCCCTCACGATCCCGATCCCGACAGCGCTCCACGACAGCCTCCCGTAGGAGCCAGTCCTTCAGCCGGTCCCGGAGCCGCGGAGCACCGCTGGACCGCGACCCTTACGTCCAAGATCGCCCGCCTTCTCGCTCGTCAAAGTGGACAGAAAAGGCGCCAAAGCTCCGCGACGAGAACGGCAAGCTTGTCAAGAGCAGCCTCGCCATCATTGGCGCCCTCGGCGCCGCAGCATATGTTGCGCACAGAACCATCCCCAAGGTCCTCCCAGGCTCGCACGACGACGATAAAAAGAGCGACCACCACAGATCTTCCTCGCACGACAAGAACGATCGGCACCGGCACGGCGAGCACGTCGATCGGCATCGCAGATACGCCTCCTTTTATGAGGAAGACGGCGCTTACCGGCCAAGGGAGGACTATCCTGGTGCGAGAGACGACCGAAGGCTACCCCCGCCCCGTAGCGACCGCGCAGAGCCGGCCTGGAGCCGGGAGTCGACAACAGCAACAACCAGATACGTCGAGCCAGCTCGCCCTTCATCCCGTGGAGTGGTTCCGCCAGGCTTGTACACAGGGGACGACGATAAAGTGCTCTACATAGATGGTGAGGGCAGGCGATATGTGGAGGAGTACCGGAGCGACCGGTTCTGGCCAGGTGGTAGGCTACCCTAGAATCAGCCAGGTGGGACACAGAGACACGACCTAATGAATGCGAGTTAAACCATGAAGTTTTCATTTTATCTCCTCCCGGCCACGAGTGCTCTCTAGCCAGTACACAGTTGTATTTTTGCCCTCCCGACCTGGCTCTTCTGTGAGGCACAACTCTGGCGAATATCTCGAGAATTTGCCCATTTGCACTGTTTCTGTCGCAATCGCATCCGCACCTCTTGCTTCTGGTCGTTGCTATTAGCCGGCATGCGTGCGCCTGCCGTTGCCGTCTCTTTCAGGGCGCTGTACTGATGGACGGAGTTGGTACTGATGATGGTGTGTAAAAGAAGAGTGGGAAGCGAGTGCCGGAGCTGCGTTGCCCGTGCTACGGTCGTACTGTCGGAACCACGGGAAGACCTGGCCGTCAGTGTCCACATCTTCGCCGGAGCCGTCTTCATCTGCAGAGTCATCACCCTGTTCCACTTCCTCTTCCTCTTCGTCATCGTCCTCCTCGCTACCAGGATCTTGGTCATCCACCGCGTCCCCAGTCTGTTCCACACTGGCGAGGCACATGACAAACTCGTCGACCACGTAGAAGCCGACGTTGCGGGTCTGCAGCCCGTCCGGCAGAAAGAAAGTGCACGGAGGGGGTCCCACTTCGACGGCCTGCCACAGAGCCAGCCGGGCGATCATCTCGAGATAGCAGAGCACCATACGCCCGAGCCGTAGGACATGCAGCCCGAGGGCCCCGCAGCCCGGCGGTGCGATGGGCAGCTCTACGTCGTCCGCGCCGACGTGGAACGACACGTTCCGGGTCGTGTCGAACTGCACGGCACCAGCCAGCGTCTTGACCTCACGGTAGGAGAGCAGCGTGAAATCGATGGCGCTATTGAACATGAGATGCCCGTACTCGAACGGCTTCGTCTCTTCTTGTCCGTGTCTTTCCGCAGGCACGGTGGCCAGCCTCTCAGGAAACCTCGCTCTCACGACATCCCGGCTCTCTCTGCATACGAGAAGAAGGGCTGGGTGAAAGCTCTCGTGGCGGCAGCTCACGCACGCGCGGTCGGCGAGAGCGGTAGGCACGATGTCCCGGATGATAGCGGCACATGTCGCGTGGGAGTGGCATTTGATGTAGTACCGCGGCTCTTCGACCGACTGCTTCCAGACCAGGAGCTGGAGTTCTGGTGGCAGCCGTGGGAAGGGTGTGAATCCGCTCTCGCTATCTGCTGGAGCTGGTGCGTCGTTGTCGGTGACTGTGCTGCTGCCAGTGGCACCGAGTGAAGCCATTCTCAGGTGGCCGCGTTGTTTCGCTCGCGGTCGGCGATGGATCTTGTGAATCTCTGGCTGCGAACGAGTTGATCACTGCTAGGGACGCTCGGTAGTGTCCATGTTAGTAGACAGATCAACCGAATCGACACAAGCAGTCATGGAGGCAAGACGTACCTGCGACCGAGTGATGCGGTCGTGAAGTCGGCGTGATGGTGCTTTCCTTAGGCGGGAGTGGTCCGCCAGGAATGGAGGCACCTACATCTGGTCTACCACGGTCTATTGCTTCGCGCGCCGGCCCGACAAGCAGGGGTGAGGTAACGCGCCGTTTAGTGATTTATGTCGACTTTGTAGGTCGAATCGTAGACGGCACATATGCGAGTCCCAGATGCGGAGTGTAGTTGCAGATTCGCGGCTCGCCGCGACCCCTCGTCACAGCATGAGTGACGTCTTTGTAAACACCCTTGACAGATATTATATGAATTGGAAGTCTAAACTGCTCATGGCAGGCATGTATTGGAGACTCGTCCTGCTGCTTGTGAATCATTGTAATGGTGTCTTGCTATGACAAGTCTGTGCACAAGGAATCAATGCCAGTGCTTCATCCGACACTCGCTGATCTGCTCCGACATTGCACTCTTTCGCAGACGCAACGCCAGAGACGTCCTTTTCATGCTCGTCCACGGGTCTTCCTCACCTTCTACCCAGACATTCTCCAGTGTCCGTTGTTTTGCGTGATTTTCTATCACGTAAATGAGCTTGCATTTGTCAGATGCTTCGATCTCATAAAGAACGTCAGTCTCCAAGGATTTATCATCCCTGGTTGTAGTAGCAAAACCGAATCTCTGTGTTGAATGCAAGACCAGAGTGGTGATCTGTAGTGGCTAGGTACCATCGGCCCCAAAACACGGGCTCCTGGTCATTGTCCATGTCTGTGCTTGTAGCCAGGTCCTCGATCTCACCGCCACTTATCCTTTCATCAAAAGCGTCTTTGTATTTTTGATGCTTCTTTTCATACTCATCCCTATCATCCAGGGTGTGGTAAACTCCCGACAACACGCTGAATGGTCCGTACCCGTGTTCCATACCATGACAGCGCAACGAGTCTGGCAGGAAGAATGTGCACCGCTCAGAAGCTTTGTTGGCACCGAATCCCCAGAGTCTGGAGATTTCGAGCATGTGTTGGTAGTATATCTGAACGCAAAAGAGTGGGCGTGTCGTACTGATATCGATTCAGGCTCTGTGGAGTTGACGCAGTAGAGGGGCTCCTCAATGGCCTTCCTCCAGATCAAAAGTCTGAATTCCGTGAGGAGTTGCGGCAAGAGTGTGCACGTCATTACGGGTGAGCTGGTCTTGTCGATGTTTCTTGCCTTGATGTCTTTGGCTGATACCTCGTCGTGCCCGGCATGAGTCATGTTGTAGGAGTTGTCGAGGCGTCTCAGTCGTGGCTCGCCAATGTTTATTTACTGGGTCTGTGTAATTGCGGAAGCTCCAAAAGGCGCCAGTCGAGGATCAATGAATATAGAGGACACCAGAAGTCTGAAGGTCTAGAGGTCTAGCGAATAGGACTGCCATACATCACGATCCTGGAATATATCTTGCAATATCATGAAATGAGACTTTTGTTTGGTCCCACTACAGATAATACACAACCTCCGCCCCCATTGTTCTGCGATGGCATTTGAGATGTCCATCGCGATGGGGTCCCCACGAAGCCTGACAGTACCATCATACCTCCCAGAGTTGCGTGCTGTGCGCCCAAATCCCAAAGCTTTCAAGCCGATCCGCCGTAGTAGAAAACCCGGAGGCTGATATCTGGAAGGGCACAGAATTGCTCCGCTAGGTTGTCGATGTGCAGCTCAACGTCGAGCGGCCCATGCCCAAGTATCTCGTCATGGCACCGCAGAGAGCTTGGCAGGAAAAATGTAAATGGTCCCCAGTTTTGATTGATGAACCTGTACCCAGCCTGGCGCAAGGCAACGTGGAGATCCAGGTAGCTGTAGGATAGAGAGAGGAGTCGGCTACCACGAACCACCTGAGGTGTGCCATCGCGCAACCTGGCTGACTGGACAGACTCGTCGTGCAGCACTACATTGGCCCCATCGACGTGGAATGCCGTGTTCTTCAGAAGCGTGGTCGGGCACTCCGCACGGAGCACCTCGCCGTAGGAAAGCAGGATGAAGTCGGTTTCGGGGTCGAACCAAGCAGGCGCAAACCTTTTCGAGAACTCCAAAACCTCGTCGTAGTCCTCACCGTCCTCATTCATGCTCAATTGCCTGTCCTGGGCATTAAATCCCGTTATATGGTCGGTGTGAGAGAATCGCCGGCACGCAGCCAGGCGGCTCTCCCTGCACACCATGAACACAGTTGGGCACTTCCTTTCATGGCAGCAGGAGATCAACGAGCGGTCTACAATGGCAGAAGCTATGTTGTTGATCATCGCGATACATGTTTCGTGCTTTTGCGCTCCGATGTAGTAACGGGGTTCTTCAAGTGAAATCTCCCAGATGGTGAGTTTGAGCTCTGTGGGAAGCTGCAAGAAGAGCATGAAGTTAGAAGGACTATTGGCGGTCGAAGCTGTCATTGGTGTGGGCGTCATCTTTTTGCTGATGTCTTTGGCTGTCATTACATCGATCTCAGAGTTGGACATGCTAGGCTGTTCACTGGAGGAGCTGAGCTGAGTGAATAGGCTGTTGTATGGTCCCTAGCCTTGCTGAGCATAGGAAGGCATGCCTGTATTTTGATATCTGCGTTGCTGAGAATGGTTGTCCGTGGTTATGTTGTGGTTTATGGGAGGTTGAGATGGAGTGACTTAGACTGATCTGTGAGAGGAACGAGAACAATGAGCGTCTTGCCGGAGGTTACGGCCACTTCTTGGGCTAGATCCTATTACGTCTTGTTGAATCCTCTGAAGCCACGGCGGACGAGGAACGCTTCACCAGGCCTTGTATGTGACTACGCAGACGGATCACGAGAGTGCAGTACTATGTACCGATGCGGGGACAATAACTCATGTTGCGATGTCATATAATTATCCTACCGGAGTGTTCCGGCGCAGATAGGAGAATTGTATCTGCAGCCGGTGATGACAACCGCCATCCGTGTACCAATATGTCAGTTGACAATATCCTCCGAATGGTACGTTCAGTTTGTAGCCTTTGCCTCGTTCTGTCATGATCTTGGTCTAGTCACTGGTAAGCTGTGCGGAGTTCCCAAGTGCCACGTCAAATTGATACAGTGAGTAGCAAGTGCCTCGAAGAGTGTTTGTTCGAAATTTACTAGGCCACAAATATTGTTTTCGTCGCATCGGCCAAAACAATCTCTCATCTCAACTAACCCTTGCGATGGCATTTGCTGAAAAGAAATACCACAGCACGCAGAGCTAGCTCACTGTATGCCATACAAACCCCGAGCATTTTTTGAAATCTCAATGTTGATGACCTTTAACAGCTTTCGCAGTTTTTGGATGTTGCGGCCATAGAAGACGGTCTTGACATCATTCGCACAAAAATTCTTTCCTCTTCATCCCCGCAGCAGCCTGAACATGGAAGCTATGATGGTGTCTGTCTCCCCAAGCCAAGCGTTGGGATCTTCAAGAATTCCAAGTAACATCACTTCCTGAGGATGCTACCATAGCGAACGCTGAAACGAAAATTCTCCATGGCCATTTGAAAGAGCCTTCAGAAGGTCGACGCGATTCCCCTGTGCCGTCGTGCCTAAGTCCCACTTCCGTTCTTTACCTTATAGTAGCATAGCTGCACTCGACCGTCAAGCCGCATCTTCTTGCGCTTTCCATCTCCAGCCGTGCCCACGAGGACTGACCAAGCTGCGCGGTACTTTCTGTCCTGCCTGCTGCTGCTCGCCTTGGTGCTTGGACATGGAAGCCCACAAGCTGCGAAAGTGAGAGGCAGCGGCCCGTGTCCCTGATCCGCGGCATGGCAACGCAGGAAGTCGGGTATGAAGATGGTATACGACTTGGCGCCGATATCGGCGGTCTCGCTCGCGGTGTTCCAGTCGAACCACTTTGCGTAGAAGTAGCTCACGGCATAAATGCGCAGAAGGATCCGCAGATGCTCTGGCTCCTCGGGATACCCCCAAGGGACCAAAGATGCAAAGGAATGGTTGAATAATGCCAGGTTCTCCGCCGGAAGTAGCTGGCCATGGGGCGGAAGTGTGCTGTATGTAATGAACATGGGGTGGTACGTGGTCAGGAGAATGTCAATCTTGGGGTTGAATAGTCGAGCGTACACGGGCACGCCAGCTCCTGGGCCGGGAAGGAGACCTCCTGCCTGCGAGGAAGCGGTGCGGTTTCTGCTGCGGAACCGGTAGAGTGCCACGCCCCTGCTCTCCCTGCTCGTGTAAAGCTGCACGGGCCAGACGCCGTGGTGTCTACAGTACACGAGACACGGATCCCAGGGGTACAGTGACATGATATTGCGACAGTTGTCGTGGAACTCGCAGTCGATAAGGATCCGTGGTTCTTCGATGGACTTCTCCCAGATCAACTCCCTGAGTTCGAGAGGGAGGCGCAGAAAAGGCTTGAATCCTGCGGCCGCTTCGGTTGTCGTGATCGCCATTTGTGCACCTATGGCTGACACAACGACAGGAGGGGAGGAGGGCATCCTGACTAATCGTCCAGAGAGGTGTGTCGCGTGGATCTGGCGACTATCTCCTGTGGCTGAGTTGGTATTATCTTTCGAGCCTGGGTTCCTTCGCCGTGTCGGTGGTATGAAACCTTTATGTATGTCTCAAAGCTTGTGTAAAAGGTGATCGGAGATGCATACGCGATCTGGGCCGAAGAAAAATGCGCTAGCGTACCAAGTAACTTTGTTTTCGGGAACACAGAACGAAGCAGGTCCCACGGCTCCATCGCCCAGAGGAGCTCCTAAGTTGGAACATGATGCGACGCAACGAAAGTTCTGCGATCCTGCCCATGGCATGGCCAACCTTGCTGCCCTTGAACAAAGACCAGCCGATGTTCTTTTTTTATGGAATCCATCTTCCATGATCGGGAAAGAAGAGCTCGGGCCAGCATCCGGAGCCTGAAAACGTGAACGCATGCTTGGCGCTTCAATGCTGCTGATCTGAAAACGCATGTCATCAAGTCATGTTAAGGTGCTAAGGAGCAGCACCTTTGCATCAGCGTACACACCCTATGACAGCATATCTAAGTCAAAATTAATATCTGGAGCTATTTGCTAATTGTTCTGCGATAAAGCGTGAATATCAAAAAATGACAAGTTGTGGAAAGGCAGAGCCCGCCATTCTCATTCAGTGCTCACTGCCGCCCTCCTGTTCTGGATTACATGATCCTGTCATCCGGGTAGTCTCTAGACTCACCCTCGTCCACGCTGTAGTAGTAGATGTGGACGCTCCAGTATGAGTTCGGCAGCTCGATATCGAGGAACTCATCATGACCCCTGGGGAACTCTGTACACCATGGCGGTGGGTAATCCCAGTCGTTCCAGTCGTCATCGTCAACATCATAGTCATCGTCGTAGTCCCCGTCCTCATAGTCAGCCACCTGGTACGTCTCCTCGTCCTGCTCGTCCCTTATCTCGCTGTCCTCCCGAGACTCATCAATGTCAGTGGACTCGTCGGCTGAGAGACTCCCGTCGGTCCAGGTGTCTGCTATTATAGCCACCGGCGCGACATTGGACCACCACTCGTCGTAGAGCTGCTGTGGGGAGACAGGCCACTCTTCAACAAGACTGGGGAGCCCGACCTCTTGCTCATCAAGTCGCGCAGACCTCTTGGCTGCCTCGACGAGGTATCCAAGCCCGCACGCCTCCGCAGAGTACTCGAGCGGGCCGCGGCCGAGGTGCTCGTCGTGGCAGCGAAAGTCGGGCGGCGCGAAGATGACTGTCGGCTCAAACAACCCGGGCCCATGACGGTAGACAAAATCGCGCTTCTTTTCCAGCACGTGGCGTTCCACCGCGTTGAAACGCACCACCCTGTCCCTCTCGGCGTCTGGGCACTTGCCGGCAGGCCCGCGGCCGCGGCGCCACTCGTGCCGGGGGTCGATGTGCAGCGCCACGTTCAGCACCGGCACGTCGGGGAGCTGGTGCGGCAGGTCTGGGAACATATCCAGGGGCTCCCGCGACGAGAGCACCATGTAGTCGACGGCCACGTTGAACATCCGGAACGGATCGTCCCGGACGTCCGGCCTTCCCGCCCCGACGTCCATCAGGCCGTGCGGTCCTAACCCCACGAACCGGCACTGAGCGACCAGCTGCCTGGCATCGCGGCTCGCGTGGAGCAGCGGCGGGACCGACCGGTCGTGGACGCACGAGACGAGGCTCGGGTCCATGAGCTTGTGCAGGTCGCGCTTTACGATGGCGCAGATCTCGTGGGAACGGCAGTTGATGAGGAACCGGGGCTCCTCGACGGCCTTTTCCAGAATGGTCAGGCGCAGTTCGGCGGGGAGCGCGGGGAACAGGGTGAACCCTGATGGTGTGGCGGCGGGCGATGCGAGCTGAGCGGCTTCGTCGTGCCCCGAAGCCGTGGTGCCGGATTCTGGGGTGGCGTGGCCTTCGACGTGTGCCATGGTTGGAGGTTGAAGTCTTGGTAGTGACGAGTCTCTTCTGTGTTCTTCGGATTTTCGTGATTGCCAGACGCTACGTTACGGAGTTTAAATCGCTAGAGCGACAGAATCGTGCTCCTCACTTCGGCGCACGCTGATCAAGAAGAGCCCAGCGTTTACATATGGTCGGTGGCCCTGGCAGCGAAGGTCCACAAAGGCACCGGAGAAAGCTAATGCACACTTGGACCACAACACAGAGGTAGTTGGGCTTCCTCACGGCGCGGTCAATGCGCCGGGGATTTCGAAGGAGTGAAACCGTTGTGACTGCCGTGCTCAAGTTATGACGACGCGAGTTTGTGACTAAACCTGAGTGTGATTGGTGTCTGTACGGTCGCACGATCTGCCAGTTTCTTATGAGAAGCCGCAGTGCTGCATATACGACGTTCGAAAAATCCAGAAGTCCTGATGCACGAGAGATGCCTAACAAGGTTCTTCGTTAAGGGTCGGATGTAGCTCCTATTTGTCTTGTTCCGCCCAAGAACTAATCTAGGACAGCGACGCCTGTTCAACACCGCAAGATCGTTTCCTGGAACCACGCGTTTCATGGTAAGCTGATCTAGACAGCAACACGCCAGGCTCGTGCGGTGCATTGCTCCCGAACCTAGCAAACTCTGCCTGTGGTCTAAGCCCTGCCCTCAAGCCTTCCGCGGTCCGACTGCGAACCTGAAGGTCTGACTTGGATATTGACCTGGATACTCACAGGGCAATAAGATCCTGCATGGAGTTGCCCCCAAAGGTATTTCGGTCTTTGTTCTGTCAAGGCCAGCACAATGTTCCTGTACGGCCCTTTCAACATCTCAAGTTCAGAGTACTCTCCATCATAGTCTTCTTGGGGGGGTTTTATGTGCATAAAATTCCTTTTCCTTGTCTGGAATCTTAGATTTCACACCGGATTCATTTTTCCACCTGACAGTCATGATGCTTACAAAGGGAGCCTTTGGAGATCAGCGAAAAGGGGCGCGCAATGCGCACCTCACTGGACGAGAAGAGGAGCGCATCGACGGCGGATCTCGCGTCTGATGGCTCGGTTGAATCTGTCCTATTGATGGCACTAACCAGCTCCACCACGATGCCCGTCGCGGGAAGAGAGAGAAATATCTATGAGGTCAGAGGCTCCTGTGCATCTTGTGCTTGCTGTAAGTAGCAGTCTAACAGCCCCTACATCAGTGAATTGTAATGCTTTTGTGTAGAACTAAACTGTGTTGCGCCCCTGACTACAACGCCATGTGCGCAGCAACCTGGCTTGTCGCGCAATTCTATCCGGGCCTGTCTAAACGAATTGCCAATGCTTGTCGAAGCGATCCATGTCCTGATTCAGCGCTCGTTGTCAGTCCTTCATCCTTCTCGCCCCCCTCCTCTCACAAAAATCCCCGTTGTCGACAACTACAACCCTCGAGGTTCCTTGTCTTTGTCTCGCATATATGTCGTCCTTACGGAACAAGGCACGATCCAATCACCTTCTCCGTAGGCAAACATTACGTTCCTGTACTTTGAGAAGATCCTTCCAATTGCGCCGGACTTGATCAATCTTCGCAACGGCGACTGGAAAGACAGCATGCCTCCACGTGGGTCCTTGACAGGATACTCGTCCTGTGCGAAGGGAAATGCCCCACCCCCGTGGCATTGCTTGCGGTGATTCGAGTTTCTGGGCAGGACCAGTGTGCAGGTCTCCAGAGTGGCGAGATCGTGGCCGTGGTGCGTCAGTCTGTTGTGAAACCTCTTGATTTCTGCCCAATGGTGGAAGAAGCATTCCGCTGCCCACTGTGCATCTGTTGTTTTGTCCGACTTGGGCTCCATGGCGAGCGATGCCGGGAAGGCAATATGCTTGACACCTCGCTCTAGGATGACTGATAGGATTTCCGGGAGGAGAGGCATGAAGAAGTCGATGACGGTCCTCAGACGTGCCAAAGCCTTTTTGTTGTCAGCCAGCAACACGGGCTCCCGCGTGGGCCTGGAGCCGTACGACCTGGAAGCCACAGACTGGCTCTCTCTGCAGACGATGAAGAAGGGGCCCGGCGAGCTGTGGTGCCAGCAAGTGACTTGGCCCAAGCTGCGTGTCGTCTTTGCCATCATGTCGACGCATTCGGCATGTTCACGACCGCAAACCACCAGAAGTGGGCAGTCGATGGCAGCTTCCCAGATTATCTGTCTCAGCTTAGGTGGCAGCCTGTTTAATGCAGCGAAACCGACGTTGGGGCTGTCTCTGGGCAATGGCGGGCACATGACGGCTTCTTGGATGTCAGAGTCGGACTCGGTCTCGTGGGACGCGCTGTAGCCGCTCAGAGTGGGACTGGGGGGCGTGCCCACCGATCTCTGCCAGGGTCGTGCCATGGCTCCGCGAGACGTGTGCCTCGTGGATGTGCTGGTCGAGAGTGGCAGATGGATGGTGGTGTATTGATGCCTCGCGAAGTGATGATGGGGGTGATGCAAAGTGATGCCAAGTGGTTTGGGGGATGGTGGAGGGCCTGGGCAGACGATGTGCGCAGAGAGGCAAGAAGGCGCCGCCAGACTGCGTCGACATGGCAAGTGTCATCCAGTGTGGCATTCCTGCCGTTGCAGACATCTGACCTCAAGGTACATGCTGCTCAAAGGTGAAGGTACGCGTAGGGCAAGGAACATCTCGGGGGTCGCGAATGCTGATTGGCTGCACGCCCCCCTGAGTTGCCTCTTTCGGACATCCACGTCTGCCTGCTCTTTGCATCTTCACAGTGCTCGACACCCTGCAGAAGCCGACAGTCACCTCGGAGCTGCGGTAAACTTGTGATGTTTTCCATTATTAGAAAGCCTTGATTGTCTAATCCGATGTCCCGCGACAGCTCAAGGGTGCCCCTCGTCCGTGTGTGTATGGGTGACCCGTCCGTGTGCACAAGACGCTACAAGTCCCCCATGACTCCTGTGCTTTCCTCCCGACAAAGGAACAGCGCCCACAGACTTACAAAAGGGCTGTTTCTCTTTACAATACATCATGTGTGAAACAAACAGTGCTCCGCAGATAAAGTGGACGAAGCACAATGATATTCCAGAAATTAGAACCCAGTGGTGAGAATGCAATTCCCGTGATGACCCCGTATAGAAAGAGAAAGATGACCGCCGGCTCCGAATGCTGCAATTTTAGTGTGGTGTTATCGCGCTTTTGGTGGGCGTGGTAGCTGCAGCAACAGTCGCGTTGTTTCTGCCAGTCTGCGTCTTCGGAGCAAGCTGCGCCAAAGGCTGGTGTTACGGAAAAAGATAGAGAACGAACTGGTCAGGGATGGGGAGGCTCAACACCGACGCGCCTGAGCGTGACCCAAATACAGTCGCAGTCTCGCCAAACGCTGCTACAACAGCCGTCAGTTGAAATTACAGAACCCTGCAGAAAGAAATATCGCCACTCACCTCGTGAGCTAGCCAGCCAGCCAGTCAGGGCAGTCTAGCCCTCCTCAGAGAGTGCTGCCATCGACATCCGCCTCGTACCCGTCGTCCTCGTGCGCGACGGCCCTCAGCCGTGGTAGCTCCAGCGCCTCTGACAGCGCGATCGGGATCTCCCCAGCGAGCCCGGCGGCCTGCAGCTCGCCCATGCGCAGGTGCTCGGCGTACTCGGCGGCCTCGGCCTGCGTGATCTCGACAAAATCCGAGTTGGAGGAGGAGGAGGGGGAGGAGTATGCGGCCGTCTCGTCGTCGTCGTCGTCATCGGACCAGATGGCGTCGTTGTCGTTGTCGACCGGGAAGATGGGAGGCAGGAAAGAGGGGAAGCGGTGCTCGAGGGTCTCGAGGATCCACTCGCCCGCGTCGTCGTCACTGTCGCGGACCATGCAGTACAGGGTGAGGATGGTGCTGTGCTTGATGGGGGTGGTCGGGGTGGGAGACGTGGGGGAGTTGAGCCAGGCCGAGAACATGGCCAAGGCTTCTTTCATGCGGTCCGAGACCACCGCAATCATCATGAGCTCGAGCATCTGGTTGCTTTTGCAGACGCCGGGACCGCCCAGGTCGAGCAGGCACTGGACGACGGCGAGGTTGTCGGGGAGTCGGGCGCTATCCGCCTGTACCGCCTTCTTAAGGCAGAGGAGGACTAAGCCCTGCATCTCGGACTCTGGCATGTCGACCGAGTCCCCGACCAGGCGCCAGTGCAGGCATTCGGCCATGCCGTGCTTGGCGAGGCGGGTGGCGAACGTCAGGTTGGCGCCCGGGTCGATGTTGACCTCGGAGATGAGATATAGCAGAATGTCGTCGAGTCCATTTTTGAGCGCGATGTCAATGCAGCGGATGAGATCGTCGCTGCTAACTTCGAGCCAATGGAAGATCGAGTCGTCAACCTCGTCAATCAGGTAACGAAGTGCATCGAGGTTGTCGTGCAGGAAGCATGCGGTGAAGGGGGTCGGAGCGACAGCCATGCAGCGTGTCTTGAAGGCTTTGGGATCAACCCACGCGCACTCGTCGCCGATCTTGCGCAGAATGTCCATGGACTGTCCAGACACAATGGCCCACAGGAGGCTGGAGCCGAGCGAGTGTGTAACCTTCGGTGCAGGGTTAACACTGTCTTTTGGACCAGCATTGGCGGTGTTGCTGCTGGTAGCCGCCGCTTGATTTCCCGCAGCTGGAGCAGGCATCGGAGTTGGAGCAGGCGCTGGGGCCTGGTGTGGTCTGGTCCTTGGGACGTGAAGCTCGTTCTCACCATCTTCTGCAACATTGAGGGGCTTTGGCATTTCTGTGAGAAGTCGCGGCTCGAGGGCAGCCCAACGACTCCCACCGAGACCATTGCTGGCGTTGTTGGCGGAGGAGCTGCTGCTCTGCTGCGCCATGATGAAGAGAGGCTTGGTGTTCTCTCGGGGTGATTGAGGTGAGCAGGAGCGGAATCGGATTGTGTGTATGTCGCTTTATGTGGTTGTCAGAACGCCGTGTTGCTCAAGGAGTCTGATAATGTCTTGACAGTCTGTTCTTCGTGGTGTTCTGCTTGATGATGAACAGAGAGAAGGCTCGCAGACTTCTTTTCCTGCGGTCCTTTTATCACTGTCCATGACGGTCGTGGATGCCCCGTGGAGGAGATGCCTCGAGCGAGAGACCTCCGGCGGACGCGAACTGTCGTCCAGGCGACCTCTGGGAAAAGATTCTCCTGCGCGAACTTAGTCGCTGCTGAACTTCCTCAGGCAGCTGAAAGTGCTTCACCTGCCCGTCGCTGGCTGCAGCGTGGCTCGGAACAAGCTTGGATCGCATGTCGCTACAATGATCTTGTGGGTTGAGAAAGCCTGGAGTGGCAAGTTGGATTCCCTGACCGTTCCAGGCATCGATGATGGCGGGACACGTGTGAGCTCTCTGAGATTCCGTAGGAGTGATTATTGTGTCCACAAACCAAGCGAAGCTGAATGAACGGAATTAAACAATTCAAGCCTTCAACTAGACAGAGACAGAATGATTTGGCATTGCATGAAAGCGAAGCACGCACCATCTCTGAGTCCAGCCAGGTTTGAGCCTCTGAGTGTCAGCAAGACCAGTCAAGTGTTGATGGGCACCAAAGTCAGCCTGGCGGCACAATCTTGGTATCGCAGAAGACGAAAACAAAGCTACAAAGGTCCCAGCAAGCATTCTCCTCATGCACGCATGAAATGAACCCTTGATAGCTATCCTCCACAGGATTCGAATAGTACTAGAAGGGCATAGCAAGCAAACCGGTGGCAGTACCCATCGTGCATAGCCTGCAAACACATTAGGTACAGCGATAACATGTTGTGTTGCGGTAATCACTGGCTGGTGAGCAGGATGACCTGCGCAGAGCATGACCGAGTCGTCCGCGGGGTGGGCCATGATACGTCTTACACCCGGGTGCTTGACTTACAGGCTCGGTGTTGTGGCAAACCGGGCAGTAATTGGCTTTGGGTTCCCGGTGCTGACACGCGAACTGAGAATTGGAGTCCCGGTCTCCATGGATTCTCGTCGGTGCTTGAAATTAAACTGGAGCTTGCGTGGTTTCTAGAGTGAAGCAAAATGCAAGGATGAAGGGCTATTGCACTTTCTCCTCTTTACTATCGGCCAACTCCACACAGCCGTGGCAAACAAGAGAACCTGGGAGGAAATAAATATTCTCCCTGGCGACACTGGGGCAAGGCAAACATCACAATTGTTGCTGGGGCCCTCTGTCAGCCGCAGCCCAGTCCTTGCCGCCGCTTGTGAAAGAGCGCAGCAAACTCGTCCATTGTCTTGCCCTTGCCATCGGAGACGCGCCAGTACGTGGAGAAGAGTGATGTGGCTCGGCTATCAAGCTCGTG
This sequence comes from Microdochium bolleyi, assembly GCA_001566295.1. Lineage (NCBI taxonomy): Eukaryota > Fungi > Ascomycota > Sordariomycetes > Xylariales > Microdochiaceae > Microdochium > Microdochium bolleyi. Next base: position 332,734 of record KQ964257.1, read on the forward strand.
ATCCGACTCTGAGACAAGCAAGTTGACAAGCAGAGGTAGCCGCCCACGACCAAGGATGCATTCCTGGAAAGATGGTGTTCCAGCTCCCAAACGAGGAAGGTACCCTTGCGTCCGGCACAGCACTCCTTGAGTCTTGACGAGGCTGCCCCGCGATGGAGGCCATCGCCAAGCCGTGGCACAAGAGGCCTGGGCCATGCCGTGCTTGATCAACAGGGGCGTCGAGAATGCAGACAAGGTTCGTGTGGAAGGTTGATAGGAGTGTCTTGCAGTTGGCGATGCTGGATATCTTGGATATGATGGCTATCGAGGGCCGTCGCTCCTCCCCAAACGAGCGAGGAGAGGCGGGTTCAAGATTCTGGGGTCGCAATGCCCAGAGGTGCGAACCCCAAGACAGAAGCTGGTGATCGGCGGGATGCGGGGTGGCACCAGGAATATGCATGCCAAGGCTGGTGCGTGGCACTGAGCAAGGTTGCACCCGCCTGGGATTGATTGTCACCTCGAGATGCAGGTTGACGATTGCATCAGGTACAGGACGTTTCGTGAGGTGTGCATCATGCCAGTGGGAGCATTTGGCAGGCAGTAGATGTCTTTGTTGGCGAAGCTGTGAGTGCAAAGGGGATCTGTGCTTCCAAAGGTTGGAAGGAACGGCCTCGCTTGCACTCGGCTGTCTGCTCCTTCCTCAGTCGACCACTCTTTGAATTGGTCACATCTTGCCTCATATCGCCGTCTCCGAGTCAGCTACCCAAGGTACGCGTAGGTATGCGTAGACTCTCCAACCTTGGAGATCCCGCAGTCCAGTGTATACTGCGCCGCCCTCTGGCAATCGATCCCTGCATGCTGGCTGCCGAGCCTTTGAAGTGCCGCGTACCTGCCTGAATAGGCTGCCCGCCTCCACCACCCCCACCCGCTCCCGCAGGTGCAGTTGCCGCCGCTCTCTCGTTCCTTCCCAATGCTCCCCATGGCATCATCTCAGGGTCTCCTCGAGTCACCAGCGCCTGTGATCACCACCTGCGCGCTTGGCCTGCCCGGCCGTGCGATGATCCCCAGGTGCCGGGCGCAAAAACCCGCCTCTGTCGATCTCAGGCACCATTACTCAGTCATGCCGTGTCTACTTAAAGTCGACGACGTGCCCTCCTCCACAAACGCCACTTCTCCTGCTCCCAGCCAGCCAGGCATCTCGTGACTGCTCCAGCTGCCCACCTCGACTCTGCCCGTCTGCCCATCATGAGACTCCTCAGCACCCTCCTGCTGGCCGCGCCCCTCGCCGCCGCCGCCCTCCTCCAGGACCGCAACGGCAAGGTCGTCTACGACGGCTACAAGGTCTTCCGCGTCAACGCCCCCGAAGAGGGCACCCAGGAGCTCGATGCCCAGATCGAGGCTCTCGACGGGCTTGATGTCCACCACCACGGTGATCACTTCGATGTCGCCATTCCCCCGGCCAGCCTCGATGCCTTCAAGGCTCTCAACCTTGACGCCACCGTCCTCTCGGAGGACCTCGGTGCTCTCATCGCCGGCGAGGGCGAGCTCGCCGAGTACGAGTGTAAGACCAACCCGAAATGCGCCTCTGCTGCTGCTCCTCAGACTCTAACACAACATGAACAGCCCCTGACGCTTCCATGAGAGTCGCCAGCGAGGGCGAAGTCAGCGTGGCTGCGCTTCCCAGCCTCACGTGGTTCAACTCGTACCACGCCTACGCGGACCACTTGACCTTCCTCCGCGACCTGCAGGGCGCCTTCCCCTCCAACTCGGAGATCATCACGGCCGGCACGTCGTTCGAGGGCCGCCCCATCACCGGCATCCACCTCTGGGGCAGCGGTGGCAAGGATTCCAAGCCTGCCGTCTACTTCAACGGCAACGTCCACGCCCGCGAGTGGATCACCTCCAAAGTCGTCGAGTACCTCGCCTACAAGCTCGTCACCAACTACAACAACGACACTGCTGTCAAGTCGGTCCTCGACAAGTACGACTTCTACATCCTGCCCATCGTGAACCCTGATGGTAAGCAACTTGATCCGAGTACATCCGAGTACACATCGCGCCGAGGGGCAGATCACTGACCCAACGTCTCACAGGCTTTGTGTACACCCAGTCTACCAACCGCCTGTGGCGCAAGAACCGCCAAACCCGCAGCGGCACCTCCGCTGTCGGCACTGACGTCAACCGCAACTGGCCCTGGCAGTGGACTGGCTCGGGATCGTCTACCAGCCCCTCCTCGGAGACTTACCGCGGTGCTGCTGCTGGTGACACCCCCGAGAACATTGGCATCCGCACTTTCGGTGACCGTCTGGCTGCTGGCAAGGGCGTCAAGCTCTACATTGACTGGCACAGCTACGGCCAGTACATTCTCCTGCCTTACGGCTACAGCTGCTCGGCCCAGCCCAGCAACTACGCCAGGCAGCTCAGCCTCGCCCAGTCTACCGCCACTCAGATCCGCAACGCGTTCGGCAAGAGCTATACTGTGGGCGGCACCTGCACTACCCTCTACGCCACCAACGGCGGCTCCAATGACTACATGCAGGATGTTGCCAAGACGTAAGTTTTCATCGCCGCTCATGTTTTGCATGCCGTCCACTGATCACAGCTCTCTAGTGAGCTCGCCTGGGCCTTTGAGCTCCGCGATACCGGCAGCTATGGCTTCAATCTCCCTGCCAGCCAGATCCGCGAGAGCGGTGAGGAGCAATGGCGGTCGCAGCTGTGGCTGTGGCAGAACATGTGAAATCGGGATCGTGACTCTGGGAAGCCCGAGGAGTCTTCCGCGCCGAGTTGCGAAACACCCCTCTGGCGTGCCTTAGTTGTAGTTGCTGCATACGCCATGTTGGCGAAGGCCTCGTGACCTTGCGAAAAAGGATGTGCTCAAGCCTTGTACATATCGGAAGGATGAGACAAAGAAGGACTGGACGGTTGTCGATCAGAGTTCTGATAGCAACCAGTACATACAAACAATACATACAAGTATCACTGTGAACATTGTATCAACATCTATGCCAGTTGTGAATGTTTAGTGTGTTGATTGACTTCCCCTTGCGATATCTTTGCGGTACCATGAGACTATCGGTGTTGTGTTGCTATTGTTAGCAATGCTCCAACTGGGCCTTGTTGTGATGTCGAGTGTGTGCTCGCTGTCGTTTCCCAAGCATCTGGGCTTGGAGGGACCACTACTTGTCATAGGTTGGGGATCTCTACCACTCTTCTCTTTTGTTCTGGTTATCGTGGAAAACGGCGTCCTGATCTAGTGTCACAATGTATGCGAAGTGGCATTTGAAAAATATGTACTTGTGAAGTAGGAGGCGGCACTATATCGTTGTCCCTTGTCCTCGCCCTTTTCACTTGACTGGCTCACTCGCTTCTGTGGCAAGGCTCTCCTCTATCTCCAACCAAGTCCGGTAACCGGGCTCAACAACACCTCTGACCGTATTCCCGTTGCGATACCCCGAACCCCAAATCGCCACTAGAGCTACCCTTTTACAAGCACTGCGAATACCACTGGTTCTGCGCCTTGCATGACGATCCGGAGGCGCACGTCTTGCAGCCCTGGAACCCTTGCCCTCCGCACTGGTCCCACTTCTTGGCCACGCAGCCGGTGGGCTGGGTGTTGCCGCCGGTCGAGGTCGAGGTCACGAGCGTCGTGCTCGGGGTCGGGGTGACGACGGGGGGGACGGAGGTGCTCGACACGACGGGCGGCAGGCCCGTGGCGGCGGCGGCGAGGACGGAGCTGACGGAGAAGTAGGCGGGCTTTTTCTGCAGCTTGTCGTCCCAGAGCAGCGCGGCGCCCTCGCCGGGGAAGACGCCGGGGATCCACGAGTACTTGTCGGTGAAGTCCCAGATGGTGGTGCCGATGCACTCCTTGACGTTGAGGCACGCCTGCGTGATGCTGGCGTAGTCGTTGCCCTGCTGCGTGAGCGCGGCGCTGCTGGCGGGCAGAGACTTGTGGCGGATGTCGAGCTCCGTGTAGGCGACCTCGGACGCGCCGGCGGCGACGTACGAGTTCATGGTGCCGACCATGCTGTCGAGCGAGGGCATCGCGCCGACGATGAGATGGGCCTGCATGCCGACGCCGTCGACCTTGACGCCCGCGGCCTTGATCTGCTTCACAATGTTGGCGGTCGCGGCCTGCTTGGGGCCGAGCTTCTCGATGTTGTAGTCGTTGTAGTAGAGCTTGGCGGCCGGGTCGGCGGCGGCGGTGGCCTTGAAGGCCACGGGGATGAAGCTGCCGCCGTTGAAGACGCGGCTGAAGACGCTGTCGCGCCACGTGCCGTCCTCGTTGAGGGCCTCGTTGACGACGTCCCAGGCGTAGCACTTGCCCTTGTAGTGGGCGACGACGTTGGCGACGTGGGCGTTGATGATGTCGGTCAGCTGGGCCTGCGTCCAGGAGCCCGAGGACACCCACTGGGGCAGCTGCGAGTGCCAGACGAGCGTGTGGCAGCGCAGCAGCATGTTGTTGCTCGCGGCAAAGTTGGCGACGACGTCGCCGTTGCTGAAGGTGAACTGGCCGCGCGAGGGCTCGGTCGACTCCCACTTCTGGCCGTTGCCGGGCGTGGTCGAGCCGAACTCGGACTTGAGGATGGACACGTAGGCGGCGTCGCTCAGCTCGCCGTTGTCCGTGGCCGAGCCGTAGTACATCTTGCCGGCCGCGACGGCGAGCTCGTGCAGGCTCGCGGCGTGGACGCCCGCGGCGGCCATGGCCAGGATGGCCGCGGCTGTCTGCTGGGTGCGCATCGTGGTGGTAGTGGTGGTGGTGATGGAGGTTTTCCGAGGGGATGACCGGGTCTGTTGAGATCACGGAGGCTCCTTGGGAAGGCAGACAGGCAGGCAGAGACTGTGAGCTTGGCCCCTCGACATGCTGTAACACCAGGCCATCGGGGGCACTGGCCTGGTATTTATTCCCCTAGGGGTACTCTCCCGCCGTCACACTTTCACATGTGCTTTTGTTTCCCGGCCTGGGGGTCCCCCATCCCGGGCCCCTGGATGAACTGCATACAGTACGATGCGACATATGAGCCGGAAGGTACATGAGAGGGGGCGGACACGACTGGAACCACCCAGAGACGAGGCCCAAGCATCGTGGGACGAATGTCGATCCACCATACCTCATGGTAATTACCCCGGATCAGCGGCTCCGTTTCCTCGTTCGGGCGGCGGAATCCACTCTGGACGGGGGAAGCGCAGCGCGCAGCAGTTCCACAGTAGCATCGTGTTGTCGGCGGTTGGCGGATAAATCGTGCCAAGTCGGTCTGTCCCTGAAGTCGACCAGGCAAGGCGGGCGGCGGGCATTCAGCCGGGAGACTGGATCCCTCCCTACCCGCCGGCCGCCCTGCTTGCTTGCAATAATACCAGACAGAGGGTTGCTGCCAATGAGGCTGAAGTCCGGGTCTGGTAGCGAGATTGGCAGGCACTATAGATCGCCCTGGATGCGTAGGTGGATGCGTAGGTGGTTGCATACGCGTGCCTTGGAGGTGTCATTGGATGATGGAGCATCTCGGCTGAGGAGAGGCAGAAGTCTGGTTAAACTAGCCCTTGTGGTGGCGGCAGCCTCCTCCGCACTCGACTCAACGGCCGGCCCGCGCGCCAAGCTCAACCAAGCCCCTCCCGGGATCCTGTGCCGCACTCGGCACTTGGGAGATCCCAGGCCCCAACCCCCGGACTCGCGGAGCCTCACTGTCCGATCCCCATTCGGCAGTTGCAACGTCAAAGGGGCAGATCAGTTCGCCTATCTAAAGTACTCAGCATACCCGCCCGAGAGCCGGCCGGCTAAATCTGTTACGAGCATACAGGGCATTAGTCTGCAGAGGCATGAACAGGAATGAACAAGGCCTTTTGCAAGCACGGCTGCGCCTGCGAGCATGTTTTTTTTTTTTTTTTTCTTTCATTTCATCCCGTCATCGATTAATCGGATGACCTCCCAAGAGGGTCAACACTTGGGAAGAGTAAAGTCAAGTAACTGTGTCCTCGTAGGAATGGTGCCTTTCGTCCGACGCCACGCACACTGCCCGCTCCTCCGTGGAAGGGCCACCATACTCATTTCCTCATTCAGTCATTCTACTTGTTCTTCTTTCTCACATACTGACTGCTCTTCTCTGCTCTGCCGGCTGACCGCGCCGCCCTTCTTTTCTCTGCTAGACACCCGGCAGTTACCCGGAACCTCGCACGCTGCTGCACACGTCATTCCCAAGGCTTGATACGTTTTTCATGCCCTGAGGATCAATGTCCATAACGTTTTCACACGGGACGAGTAGCGCTGAGGTTTATTCTTCACCTCATGTGATACAAATTAACCCAGGCTGCGTTGATGTGGAGGCTCAGCCAGTCTGTTTGATGAGTCGAAGACCGGTATACCGCCGCACACGTACGTCACACCAGAACCTGCCATGGGTGAAATTTCCGGGTGGCCCTGGATAAACTCTGGGTAAGTGGCGGAAAGGAAACAGGAGCGGCGCGTCCTTTCGCATGGTATGGCACATTTGTTTTCATTCTGTAAACTATGCTTCCTCAAATACAACTCGGGAGGCTCCGGGCCTGCTGCCAGCCAACTAGGTATGCGCAAATATATCAGATCGGAAAACTCCCTTTTCTACCTCCAATTCGACATGCTTCCCGTCCCGACGCCGGCCAAGTACCATAGCGCGAAGTGGTATCTCGCAGATGCAGAAATGCACAACCGTTGTGCTGTTGATGACTGACAAAAGGAAAGAAAAAGAAAAGATGGAAGGAATGCGCCTTGTGACTCCGTGCCCCGTGGTATCTACTGTCCAATATACATCCATTCATATGTCGTGAGCCGCGCTCGCTTGTGCCCGCTCGCGTAGTCGCGAACTATGTAGATTATTGTTGTTTAAGTTCGAATTTGGTGTCTTGCCAGGTGCATTGTGCAAGCGCTGACCTGGCGCATCTGTGCGTGCTGCGTCATTCTCCCCAGCCGACCTCACCATCTTGCTAGGTCTGCGTGACACTCGGTCGAGGAATGTCCATGCTCCGGCTCGCAACTGCGCGTCCGCCAGGCGTTCTCGGGTTGGCGATACTCAGCCGACCATGGCGATCCATCAGGCGACTGCGATTTTCCTCGTCACTATCGGTGTCCCCATCATCATAGTCGGCGAGGCGCGAAAAGTAGTCGGCGAGGCCGTCGACACTCGGTGTTCCAACGACAATGTCGTACTGAGGCGGTGGAGTAGCCAATGGCGGAGGGGCCTCATCCTCGTCGAATGCCGGTGGGTTGAAGCTCGGATAGCGCATAAGGTGCATGGGGCGGTGACCAGCTGGCGCACTCGTGTTTGCTGAAGGTCGGTGTAGTGGCTGGGTGGATGCGCCCGGGTGCTGCTGGACATGAGCCGCGGGCGGAGGTGCAATTCCAGAGGAGTCGGTGCTCGGCAGTGACGTGGTCAAATCGATGCCCGGGATCGTGCCCGTGCTGGACGCTGGGCTGGGGTTCGTCGCAAGGACTTCGGCATCAGGACAGCCGCATCGTGCGTGTTGTCGGTACATGGGCATGTCCGCGCCGCTGTATTCAGGCAACGCAGTGTTCGCCTGCGTCGCGCGGCAGTTTAAAACGGTGAAGGGAGAGTCGATGCTGATCTCGAAATGTCTCCGCTTCTTCCCAGCAGGATCTTCAGGATCCAAACGGGAGATGCGCATGACGATCTGCAAGCAAAGTTAGTCTTTTTGCCTGGGTACAGGTATGCCATGAATTTCAAAACACTCACCTTGATCCAATGGAAGACATTGACGTTCTTCCAGCTACAGTCGGGGTTCAACCGGATGTTCTTCTCCTTAGACATCTGCTCGCAAGTCGGGAGCTGCACATTCATCTCGATCTCGGTCGAGCCCCAGTACGACTCCAGGCCCAAATCCAGGTCTCCAAGCAGGTTCTCGGTCTGTTCTGGCAATGGCTGTGCCGAGGTGCGCATGCGAGAGGCTTCGACGCTCCTCCGCTGCTCGGCGATGCGGCGCGCCTCCTGTCGCTCGTCCGGCGCCAGCTCGCCGCCACTGAGTACGCGCACTTCCGAAGACTCGTATTGCTTGTCCAGCGGCTTGCCTGCTACCTTTTCCAAAAGAAGCACCTTGCGCCCGGGGTCCTTGCGCGTCACTCTGCGGTCGTTTGTCCAGTACTCGACAGATTCAGTGACAAACACCTTGAGCTTGTGCACCTGGACCTTGGCAAGCGGTGTGAGCTTGAAGGCAATGGGGATCTTGGAGCCCAGCGGGAAGGACTTTCCGGAGATCATGATGTCGTAGTGTAGCTGGTCTTCCCACTGTCTGCTGATTGAGATGGGCTCGGTCATTTCGAGTGAGAGCTGGTCTGGAACGCGAACAACGGACACTTCCTTGGTGCCGTGCAGGTTTGGCTTGAAGGCACCGGCCCTCTCAACAACAGTTTCCAGTTCCCACTTGACTGAGCCAAACTGCAGTTTCGTGGTTTCGAGCTGGTGGTGGTCGATAGGCAGCTCGAAGGCGTACTCGTACGTGCCTGGGTAGAAGACCTTGTACGTTTTGGGTGGCGCATTGGAACTCGTCTGGCTCTCGCCCTTGCCAAAACTCCGAGACTGGCCAGAGGAAAGGGACAGCCTTTTGTAGTCCTTGGCTGTCATGCCACTGCCGGACCTGCTCCGTTGGTGAATCGAAGTCGATGAGTTTGTGGAGGGTAGGAAGCCTGGGATCGCCAGTGACGAGTTGTTCCTAGATGGCGAAGCATTCTCGCCGCTGCCCTTGACTGTGAACGTGCACTGGTTGCCATACTCGGTCTCCCAGGTCTCATGCGTGGCGTGGAAGAATGTCAAGACCTGCGTTCTCAGAGATTCTTCCTCGTACTGATCGACCTTGAGAGGGGGGATGCCCTCTGGCCACTCTGTCCTGGCGCGACCAGAGAGCTTCAATGTGACAGACTTGATCTTGACATTCTTAGAGACATTGAGCTGAAGCTTGCCACGCAGCAAGGCGGTCGAGTTTGCAGATTCGTGCCGTGAGTGGCCGTCGTGGTCGAAGCCCGTGAGAAAGACATTGGGCTCAGCAAGGATGATTGAGCAGGCGAGGCCGCTGCCGGATGCGACCGGCCTCGGCACTTCTGTGACGGAGCTCATGACGCTCTTTAGCGACCGCGCCGAGGATGCGCTGTTGTTCATGTGGGACTGCATGAGCGCGGCACTCAACATCGGAGAGCGTCTTGTGTCGACCATGGCTTCGAGGGAGTTGTGGCCAAGCACCGGAGCAGTCGGGTATTGTAGATTGCAAGCCGCGGTCGTGAAAAAATCGGTCGGCGATTGGGTTTGAGGCAGTAGCGGACACTGCGACAGCTGTGTACTCGGGCGGGTGGCAGTCTCGTAGTCTGGAGGCAGGACGGTGGCTGCGGCAGGCTCGGCCTGCGTGAAATGGAGCTTGAGAGGACCGAGAATCTTGTCGAGGACACTGGTCGAGGGTTCTGGGCTGGTGCTCTGCCAGCTCTTGCGCTTCTCAGACTTCGTGCTTCTGGGTGGCTGTCGACGCTTGGTGGGCTTTCCGGGTTTTGGAGAGCGAAGGTCGGAGGGGACGTAGCCAGAGGGATAAGAGATGATGTGGATGGCTTGTGGGCGACGAGGCCGCGGGCGGATGTGGGGTACAGGCAGGCCGCCCTGCTGGTGGGTGCTGCGCCTGCTTGGCCGTGTCCTGTAGAAGACGGTGGGTGCGCCTCCAATTGCGGACAAGGGCCGCAGGGTCGATGATGATGAGTGGTCGTCGCTGTTGCCGTTGTTCGACCTCCGGGCTGGGCTTTGGGTGTCTGTCATGGTATGCTGGTGGTTAATACCTGAGGTAGGCTGGGCTGACGACAAGACTGCGGGTGCGTTCTGTGCCAGTCGAGCAGGCGGTATTATAACAGCATAGGCACGCTCTTGGAGAAGATGAAAACAAGGTCGGGTGGGAATAGGGCTAGGCCGGGCTGAGCTGAGCTGGGAGACGGCTCGCATTCATACGACTCTGGAATGAAGCACGACAGCCGGTTTGTCGACCCTGCCGCCGTCCGACATGAAACAAGACCCAGGCAACGGGCTGGCTTGTTGGCGGGAAAGGCACTACCGATCCAGATCAATGCACGGCGATGACCGAGGGCACGAGCGCCAGCGCGTGGCCGCGTGAGTTGGGCAAATGTGCTGGCCGGGAGCCAATGTGGAAATCACAGGGCGTTTCCCAGTTGTTCCAAGGTGGGCTCGAGGCGGAGACAGGGGATCCTGGTACGAGGGCGCCGCAGCAGGGGTTGCTCCAGCTTGTCATATCTTGCTGCACGGCCAGCTGGATATACGCAATACTGTATGGAGTATTACAGGCGAGCACCAACCCTGCGGTGTCGAGGTGACCTGTGGTTTTTGCTTTTCTCCAGGGTGTTGGTGTTGTTTTGCAATCTCGGAGGCACCGGGACGGAAGGCAGGCGAGTGCCGCGGTGATCGGCAGCCGGCCTCGGCAGAAGATCTTCGGACACCAGACGGGTCCTGCCAGCGGCAAAGAGCAGACAAAGACGTAGGTAGAAAGGGTAGAGAGGCGGCACAAGAAAGCAAGACGACAAGGACGGCAGCGGTAGATGAACAGGATGATGAGAGGGATGAGACCAACCTAAGTTACCGGTAGCTGGGACGCGGGCCGAGGTGACAGTGCGTGAGTCAGGACGTCGGAGCCACAATCAAAGCAGCCGCGTGGACGGGATGAGATGAGATGAGTTATGTTTGTAAGAGGCAGGGCCTGGCGGGATGGGAGGAGGAGCAAACCAGGTGACGCGTGCTGCAGCGGCCCGGGACAATGGGATGATGTGTCCAAGATATTTGGCAGAGGTTTCTCGAGGTGCTGACAAGAGGAGCTGCGGGTGACGAGGCCGCAGAGCTGGCAGAATTTAGGGTTGGCAGAGTGGAGATGCGGAGCGGCGCTGATGCTGCCTCAATGACGGCGGCAACGATTGGATGTCGTGGCCGTCAGCATACATACGCGTACAGTGAACGAGTTACTAAGGCACCTAAGGTATCTTTAGGTACGTACCTCTGGAGGACCGTTGGCGCGTGATCCAGGGACCGGCACTGCAGCAGCCCGAGTGCAGCGGAAGAAAGAAGGGCGCTCCATGAGACTGGCCATCGGCTCAGCAGTGGGCTGCGGGTGGGCCGCATGATCCGGCGCAGGCTGCGCCAAGGGCAGCACCCAAGAGCGTGATGACGATGCCGTGATGGGCCGCGGGGGACTGGGGGACTGGGGCCACGACTCACGGCCGCGAGGCACGACTAGCGGTAACCACTCTTGCCAGCACCTTGGAGGGCAGCGATCTGCGGATGATGTCGTGGCGGCGGGCATGTGCATGGTTGTCGAGGCACGCCCGCGCCAGGGACCTGGCCAGCTGCCAGTCATATCCCTGCTGGCAGCCTCAGGCAGCCTTGGAAGGCCTGTCCCAAGATGGGCAAGAATGAGAGATGCCCAGTGGAGTGCAGGGCAACGGTCTTTTGGGGCTGGCCATTCGGAGGCCGAGAAAGGTCAGCACAAGGGGCCGTGGAGATCTGGCTCTGAGCAATTCCACCTGGGCAGCCCTGGAGAGTATTGTGCAAAGTGAGGCCTGTCGCGGTCGCGAGTAAGTGCTTGTCGTGCTCTGCCTCAGGTGCCTCAGGTGTTCGTCTGAATCCGGTGCTGCTGGGACCTTCGGGGCAGGAGCCCCCCCAGCCCATAACCCTGGGACTTCCAGCTCTGGGTGTTGAATCTTCTTTGCAATCTCCCCGTGCTTCTAGAGCTGCGCACCAGAGGGCGACGCTCGGATGCACCGCGCATGAAACACCCATACACAAGCCCACGACCGCGCACGACCGAGAGCTAGCAAGCGCCTCGTCGCTCAAAAATAGCCTGTTTTGCTATTGCGCCAGGGCACCCGGCGGAGTCCTCACCATCCTCAGCGCAACGGGCGCCAGCCACTGAAAGCCTCACGTCTTCGAGGCGATCGTCCGCTCTCGCGAGTCGTGAGCACCACCACTGTCGTCAATATCGGCAGCCTCGTGGGGCGTAAAATTCTGTAAAGGGATCGTCGCTCAGACTCGGCAGTGTGTATCATCTCCCTGGGGCCAGGCCCGGCACTCTGGGGACTCCCAGCTTCGTCCTCCGAACCCGGCCGACAACGCACACAAGAACACCCGGCACACATGTCCTGCGAGCGCCACGGCGGCCTGGCCAGGGAACCATGGTATAGGTCAAAAGAAAATTCATGGGCCTCACCCGAAGCAGACCTAAGCAGGGAACATTTGCGCAGCCCACCCAGACGATCTGATCTGTCAAGTGTGCCCGGTCAAGAAGCAAGCATCGCTGAGCGAATCGACCCTAGGCTCGCCAAGCACTTGTGCCCTGTCAAGAACAATTCAGACAGACCCCAGGCGCCAATGGCAGCCCTTGCTTCTTTCCCCACGTCACGCAAACTTGTCCAAGGAGCACCGCTGCACGAATCGCATGCTGTTGACTGTTGTTGCCTGTCGCATGAACGTACCTCTAGACATGAGCATTGTGCACAAGGCTTGTGCGTTGGGCTTTGAACTCTACAGCGCCGTCTGTTGCCCCGGCACCGCCTTGGGTGTTGCTACGTGCGACACTCAGCCATGGTATTCCCTGCGTTGTGGGACAACGCATAGCGTAAGGTACGCTAGGTGTGGCAAGTGTGCAGCGAGCCTGGATCGGGCACCATCATCCCTAAAGCCGATTTCGACGACCACATCCCTGCAACACGACTTCTACCCAAAAACATCAACCTGGATGAGGCCCGTGACCAGAATCGGTCTCGCTACCCTCCATCTGCTGGCGGTCGACCCCGCGCAGCGAGGTATCACGGACATCTCGCAGACCTCGCTGCGCATCTCGCCATTCGGCCGTCAACCCCCACCGCGAGGCTCACGGCAGCACTGCTGTTCAGTGTCCAGCAATACCGAGGAAGAGCGCAGATGTGCGCAGCAAGGTTCGGGGAAGTGGGGTAGTCGTCTTCACGATGTAGTCGTGCCGCATAAGCGTGCATAGGCGCCCTTCTTCCTTGCCCGCTGCAGCCTCTGTCGTCATCGAGCCCCTCCCGCCTGCAAATGTGCCGACACTTGCGGCATGTCAAAGAAACGACAGGGTTTAGCCAGTTCGCCAGGGCCTGCGGCCACGCAAGATTTTTCTGGTGTCGGCTCATCGGACAGGCTCCATGGTCTTCAAGTGCATCAGTAACCACACAGCAACGATCAGAGTATCGGTGTGCCTGCGCACACCAGGCGACCTGGCCTTCGCTCCGTGGTTGGTCCCTCCAGTCAGCCAAGAACAACCCTGTTTTTGCTCGATCGAGATTGACCAACTTAAACACGAGCACGCGGCTTGATTTCGCCGACGAGAGCCTGCCCATGGTACCTTCTTCCATCAGAGTGGGAGCCGATATTCAGGCACCAATGCCAAATGCGCGAAATCCATTCGCCACATGCAGCACAGCCATGCCAGCTTGTGTGGCTGTCCCTGCGCCTCGGCGCTCGTGGTTGTCGTACCGAATCTCACTGCGATCTCACTGCGATCTCGCAACCTGGCCCTCGTCACGCAGGCAAATCATGACGAGACAACCTCATCACAGTTGCAGAACTGTGATCACCTTCTTATTGGGCTTGGTGATGACGGGTCCTGTGCATCTGCTGTTATGTCCTCCAGGGTTCAAGCCCGCGGAAGATCACATTACAGTCTGTCTCGAAAGTGGCTACGCGTATTTATGAAGCATGACAAGTTGCCGCGTCGTCTTAACACCAATGTCAATCCACCCCGATTGAACGGTCGAACCGTGCCAGCGGTAAACCTCTTCCCGGATCAGCCGGATCCGGCCCGTGGCGTGTTAGTGTGAAGCTTCTACCCAGATCGGGGGTCTCCGCGGACCATTCCGCAACGTCTGCACACCACTTCCACGGCGGCGTTGTTCGAATTGATGCATCACCGTGACTGCCGAGTGCTTCAGCAGTGAGACTAACCATTATCTCTAAATACCGCATCCCTGCTTCGGTCGAGGCAGCTCCCGTAGTTCTTGCTGGGGTCTGGACCCTTGGAATATCCGCCCGGAACTTACCGCCTGACTTAGCTGTACCCAACGGCGACGGCAATTAACGCTCGGGTGTTCGTCACTCGGCTTCTCAGCATATCATATCCTTGTACCACTAAGGCCGTAGCAGCAAAGGTGCTGACGGCAGCAACCCGGCCTGATTACGATGTTTAAAAAAAGAATCATCAAGATAGTTGCAAGACTACCTACAAGTGATGAGCCCTGTGAGCGAAAGGCCGCGTCATCCTGACACTGTCAAACGCGGCCCAAGCCCATAACCCAACTAAAGTAGAGTCCGCGGCGCGCGCCGCAGCGTGCTGGAGGCTCGGCATGATCGGCACGTCTCGCCACCGGCGTACGTCCGGAGGTTGGGGCTCAAGAACTGCATCTTCCACCGAAAAATCTCCGCGTTCGGGATTGCTTCTGGTTACGAAGTTTAGAGCTCACTCACGGGTGATTGGCGGTGCAACTGGACTGGTAGTCCAAACTCGCCCGTGCTCGGATGCGGCTCTGACTAAGGCGGCGATGCAGTTTGAACGCGCACCGCCGTGGGACGTCAACTCCTGCGCGCCTCCATTACTTGCAGTCTTCAGGAGCTAGTCACCAACACTGGCTGCGCACGTAGCGCTTTCAGCCGTCTGTGACAGGCCGTGGATCTCCCCGAGCCCATACAACGAGCCGCACGCAAGCTTCTGTATTGCGTCCGACCACTGACGGATGACCCGGACGAGTCTGCATGCCCACGTGGCTGGTGGGTGGCCTCGTCGCCCACTCCCGGTCTGACCCGCGATCGCCAGGGTCCTCCTTGAAGTGCAGCGGGAAAGCTTGTGTGTTTTCATCGACTAAAGCCAACCAGACTACTTTGTGGGACTGTCATTCCTCGATATTTGCTTATCTACACTGATTTGTGTTACTGCTTATCATTAGGCTTGGGAAGGTCTCTTGACGGTATAATCTAGGGTAGAAAGAAAGAGGACTAAACAAAAAGGAATTTTCCGAAGCTTGCGTGGCACGGTTGTACTTTTGACATCTCGGGGCTCGAAGCATTACGTGGTCGCCTTCGCAGGGAAAGGAAGAGCTAGCGACGCAGGCTGGGTTTGACGTTTAATTTTTGTGTTTATTCTGATTCCATGTGCGCGCGGTACTTATTTGGTTTGTGAATGACACGGTTTCCTCGTAAGTTCTCAGGAAGACGACGGGTCGTCACCTGACAGGTCAGCACCTCGAGGCCACGCTGCCTAGAGTGACGCTGTATACGCATTTAGAATATGCTGTAGACGTGCACGTCTGAGGCAACGCTATGGTTAATCCTGTCCCAGTGTCAGAGTGGTCACGTCTCTTCCGGCACACTGCCCGCGTTGTGGATCTTTACCTACCTGTGATTTGGTGTGATCTGTAGAACAAATCTTACCTGAGGTGAAGCTCGGAGAGACTGGGTACTTGGGAAAAGGTTTCCCTCGCATATAGCTAATCTGATTATGACCGCAGTTGAGGAAGCCACAGTGTTGCGCCAGTTGCCGACGCGGATATCGGCTGCGATCACGATGATGATATCGAGAAGGTACCCGGGATCAGGTTTTATGTTCCCTTTCTAAACTGCTGTCATGAGCTGCTCTTCGTCTCCTGGTTCCCGTTTCCTCTGTTTGTTTTCCTTTCTTTTCGCTTACTAGTTGTGGAGGAGTCACACCCACTTGGTTCAATGCAGATTGAGCCTTTCTATCAATTGACTCGGAATTTCAAGATAGTCCGGCAGATTGATTTTCTTTTATTAACTTAAATTCGTGGTCTAGGCAACTTGAGAACCTGAATATCCCTATATAGCTCAGGGTAGAACCTGTATTTCATGCATTCTTCCCTCGTTTTCTGTTTAGATTCAGATCCATCCTCCCTTTCTTTCCTATTTCGATTCATGAACAATCTTCTTCATCGACAACTCACTGTTTATTTGGCGTCTCACAAGATCGTCATCTACGCCATGACATTAGATCAGATCACGGAAGTTTGACGTGTCCCCAGATGGCAGGCAAACTGTAGGTGGTACGGATGTCCAGCGTCAGAGTCTCGTCCCTGGAGGTGACCGGGGGTCTCAATGCGCGGGTACTGTACCATTCGCATCCGGACTGTTTGCCGTGCCGCCCCCAAGGCTGTGTCACCCAACAGCTGCCTCCCGTGGGGGCGGCGAAGGGTCTGGTCAGTCCCCCGCGACCTTCTTTCCACGATTGAAGCATCGCGCATGCCGACCGACCGCCCACGCCGCTCTTCCACGAACCTCTCTGATGCCTCGCGACGGTTGTCCAATACAACGCGCCAGCTAGCCGGTTTGTGAGCCGATTGGCCCGCCAAGCGTTGCGCCGTGCCCGCCTGAGGATCGGCGCCGCCCACGAGCGGCCATGTCCCGGGACCCCGCCCTGACCGACCTCGTGCGCGACGCCCGTCTCGAGACGGTCCTCCATGCCGACAACACGACCGAGCACACCAGGTACCAGCACGGCAGCAGGTCGCGGCACCGCCGACAGGAGCGCTGGAGGCGCGACCGCCTCCTCGGCCAGGGCGCATTCGGCACCGTCTTCCTCGAGCACCGCGTCCACGACGACGACCGGGCCGGCGCTGTCCCCATCGTGCTGCGCGCAGTCAAAGAGATCAAGAAGTATGTCGTCGTCGGCGAGGAGCTCGACTATGCCCGGGAGCTAGAGGCCATCTTCAAGTTCTCCCACCGCAATGTGCGTCCTGCGACGTCCAGTCCCACCCAGACAGCCCCCCAGTCTCGGTTCTTCGTCTGACACCCGCCGACTCCTGCGCTCCTCATAGTATGCCCATTGTTTCGTCGTCGCCGACGGATGGTTCGACAAGGACGATGCAATATGCATCGTCATGGAGTATCTCGCTCTCGGCGATTTGCAGAAGCACATCGACACCACGCCTCTGCCAGAGTCTTGCGCACGCTTGATCGCCAGCCAGGTCCTCGAGGGCCTCGATTTCATGCACAGCAACAATTTTGTCCATCGCGACCTCAAGCCGAGTGTACGCACAAACCATACCTGCTCCTAAGATCAAACTCTCACTAACCCTGTGGTTCCCTGCAGAACATCATGGTCAAGTCTCCTGGGCCTGACTGGTGGGTCAAGATTGCGGACTTCGGGCTGAGCAAGAGGCGCCATGAGGACTTCACCACGCTACACACGATGAACCGCGGCACCATGGGGTACGCCGCACCAGAGATCCTGGGCTTACAGGCTGGAGCAGCCTCGTACACGTTCGCAGTCGACATGTGGTCGCTCGGGGCCGTCGTCTACAAGCTCGTCACATGCCAGGCGGCGTTCCCAGACCTCCTGCGCCTCTTCCAGTTTGTATCCGGCCTCCAAGACTTTCCCTCGGCGCCTCTTGAATCAAACGGATTATCGAGAGACGGGTGTGACTTCGTCGCGGCGCTCTTGGCCCCTGCATACGAGTCACGACCGACTGCTCAGTCAGCACAGCACCACCTGTGGCTTCGCTCAGTCAACTCGGCATCCAGAGGCGATTCGTGTGATAAATCGCAACCGCCAAATCGTTATCAGTCACCCTACGTCGAGTCTATACCAGATGAGAGCAGCATTCTGACGTACACCAACCTTTCGCCCGACTCCAAAGTCCTGTTGAGGACCCCATCCCCAACAATCCGGTCTGTTCCGGAACACGTACACACACGTCAAGCGGAAGAGAAGGCGACACTTGGGCCTGACGACCGTGGTGATGCATCATCAGCACGCATGGTCCTAGAGGATATCCCTGACGTTCGCGACATTCCGACACTCATCAATCGAGCGGAAGACCTGAGTCTATCTCAGCCCTCAGATTCGGACACCGAGATACAACCGATGGCTCGGGAGATCGTGTTACCATGCGGGCACACCAGGACCGACTCCTGGATAAGAGCGGCTCTCCTGGACGCTGTGGCAAATCCAGCGAAGATGCCACCTCGTTGCTGCGTCGACTCACCTCTATCGACCACACTCATCGCGCTAAGCTCCTTACCACCCGCATTCGAGTACCAGTTTCGACAGAAGTGGAACGAGTACACTAGACATCAGATCCAGTGTCCAAATGAAGATTGCTCAGGCGAAGTGTTTCTGTCTCCAGACACCTGCCACAAAGTAGACAGAGGTCACATCATCGACCTAATCATCACTTGTCAGAACTGTCGAACACGCATATGTGGCGACTGCAAGCGGCCCATTCATCAGCAAGACTGCCGGATCGACCGCGGCACCCGACTCCTCTTGGCCGATATGCGTCTGCCTATCTTCGTAGACATGGCACCAGAAGTCATGCAGGCCAACATGTCGTACGTGCCCGAGCCCCCATGGCTTCTCAATTCTGCGCGCATTCCATCCAGCTCTAAAACAGAAGATGAGGACAGCCACGAGGACTCCGGATCAGACATGGCCGGCGAAGACTACCACTCTGACTCCGTCGAGTTCATCACCTTCTCTTCAGATTATTGTGATAGTTGTTGGGGCAACCTACCAGGAGAGCCGCTGCAGAAACTGGATTGCGAGCACTTCATCTGTGATAGGTGTGTTGTGGGCATCATCATCCTCGGCTTGTTCTCTCCCTGGTTCAGCAGGCCTCGCTGCTGCGACCGGTCCGTCCGGACCAAGCACTTCGAGAGAGTTGAGCTTCTCCCACACGACCTCCTCACCATGTGGTATTCGCACCGAGAAGACGCCGACCTTGCTACATGGACTTGTCCTTCTGGGCATGTTGTCCACGATCTGCGCCTAACAGACAGCGACATCAGTATCTGGGAAGCCCGCATAGACTGCCTACAGTGCCCGTCTTCAAGGGCCACATACTGCAGAAGGTGTCGCGATCCGCGCTGTGGAAATGGAGAAGAATGTCGCGATTTCGCGTATCTTAGAGAGCAGGTGCGACGGCTGTACAGAGATGTCATCCTTACGAGAGGAGGAAGCAGCTCCATCAAAGCCAAGCTGGAGATCTGTGTCGAAACAGAAAGGATGCTTCGCCTGGAGCCCTCAGCGCATGATTTTATACCATTCAAGAGGAGCGAAAGTACCACCTTCGATCTCGATCTCGAGGCCGCCTCCACCGAGTTTAACCGGGAGATGCGCCTCATCCAGAACCTCACCTGGGCGAGCGACTACATTCGCCGCAGCAGTGTAGTGTCTCGGCGACCAAAGCTGGGACCTTGACGGCCAAAACGAGTTCCCAAGATATTTACATTTCTTGACGCCGGTTCAGGGGCATGGGGGCCGGGAAAACCTGCCTGCGGGAAGATTCAAGAGCTTTGTCTGCCTTCCGGCTCATATACCCGACCAGGCACCGCGCGCAACATCTCACGCTTCGCCTATCGCCCAGACGGACCGGGCTACCTTGTTATCTGCTTTCGACGTTCGTCCTGTGGCGAGCAGGAAGTGTCGATTGTCACACTGGGCGCGCGCGCAGAAGGTGGCAACTTTCTGACCTCGCGGACGGCCTGTTCTCGTGGGACTCGTGGCCCAAGGGCGAGCAAAAAAAAAAAAAAAAAAGGAGGAATGCCTTCATCGCGCGGGCAGTTTCTCAACGGGCGGCGGGCCCTGTAGCTGGCCTCGTCTAGCTTCGGCTGTACCTTTGGCTCCTGCCCGCGCCGCATCTACTCGTGCATGGAGATGGGCGTGCTAATCCACGCACCGGCCAGGATGGGAGTACTTTGCCGGCAGGACCGTCCCCTTCCGTGTGTGTCGTGGTGGTGTCGCCTGGTTCGAACACGACGGTGCCAGGGAACGCGGACGATTAGGGGGACCCAGTCCAGCGGGGGCGCGGAAGTTGGCGAGGTTGTCGCCGGGTAATTAGTGTCGGTCGGTCCCAAAAGGAGATTCTTCGGCGGGAAAGCACGGCGGCGAACATTGTGACGAGTATGTTCAGGAACAGAAGGATATGGACAATCTTGCGTTGCGAGTGACAAGCTTTGGCATCGCCCTTTGACTCGGGATTAGTCAAGAGATGCTCGGCTCTTGTGACTCGCATGGTAGACACCCTTGCAATATCAGGTACGTTCAGAGTTTGATCGAGTGCCAGGCCATCAGGAACAAGAGGTAGTTGCTTTGATGGCCTACACGGAACAAGCACAGGAAGAGGCCATCTCTTGGCCCCAAGATTCATATCCACGACTAGGAGCCTAAGCTCTTGTATCAAACACGAACGTATAGGTGTCTTGCAACATCCATCATCTAAGCCTCAGTTCCTATCGCGACTACAACATCCAACTTCATCGGAGCTAGCCATGGCATGACCTACTTGGTTGTTCTAAGGTCTTAGTACAGTCTATCTACATCATCCTAGCTTGTAACACACATCAGCCTCCAAAGTCCATCTTTAGCGCAATCGTCGGCTGGCTGCTCGCTTGTGCCCCCGTGGCAACTGCAGTCTGGCGCCCAGATTTGATGACCTCCTCCATAAACGCCCGCTGGCCCTCGCTCATGTTGGCGACAATGCCGCGGAACCCAGGCTGATCCGCCGATGCAAGCTCAAGAAGCCGCGCGCTCGTCTCCTGATAGATGACGGCGCCCTCGCTGTTTGCACGAGATAGCAGCGCGGGCGCGATCACGGACATGACGATCGGTCTGTGGTCCTTACCAACGGCGCTGACGTACTGAGTGAGCGTCTGCGCAACTAGGCTACGTGCCTGCTCTGGGTCTTCTGGGTCGGTGTCGGTGATGAACGCAACGAGGCGTGGGAGCAAGTAGCGCGCGATGGACTGATCAGCTGGGGATGGGGATGGCTGGAGAAGTAAGGACTTGACGCAGTTGGCTGCAATTTTTGCAGTCTAAAGAGATAATTAGCAGTCGTGATTAGTGAGGGTGGCGGTGGTAGGACTCTTACCATGCGATCAGTCAAGCAGTCCATGACTTCCTCCAGGAATCGCTGGGCCAGTGGGTTATTAGCCGCAAGCCGGTTGTTGCCGCCCGTGAAGAGAATCGTGATTGCCAGCAGGCAGTTCTTGACGTTCTGCAACGATGTAGGCTGCTCTCTCTTCTGTCCGTTGAGGTAGATGGATAGCAACCGGCGTAAGCAGCCCTGGACCTGTGCATCTGTGACCGACTTCGCCTCAGGTGAGGAGCGAGCTCCGAGCATGCTCGTGATGAAACGTTTAAACATCGGCAGAGCCTGCGGCACAATGACGTCCTGACAAGACGGGGTCATCATGATTGTGGCAAAGATGTGGATGATACAAGCGTGCAAGTCCGTCTTGATGATCGAAGGGAAGACTTCCGCCGCATCAACAATAGCGTTGAGTGCCGACCGGATGAGGAGTACCGCCTCCTCGGTCAGCTGGAAGCGCACAGGCTGACCGGCCTCGCTCAGATTTGGCAACATGCCAGAGAGGACTAGAACGATAATGCGTGTAAGTTCGAACAGCTGCTCAATATCTTCCGAGAGGTCCCCGTCCTCGACCTGCTCCTTCTTCCTTGCCGAAGGGTGCGCCACGCATAATTCGCGAGCAATGCTAACGATGACACTCTGCACATCAAGTCCTTCGGTTAAGACCAGTCGGTCGAGAAGGTCCATTGTTTCGGAGAAGATAGCCGGGCGGTAGATGGCGTGCCCAGAAACGCTGGGGTGCAGGATCTTCTTTAGAGCCTGAAGTATTTCAAGTGTTTGTTCTTGAGTGGCGAGAGCATCTGACTGTCCCGGCCTTGCTGCAAGAGCCTCGAAGGCGATGCCAAAGAGCACAAAGAAAAATGCGAGCGGTTCGTCCCGGTAGTTGATGTCTGCGCCCTTGGAGTGGCCGTTCGTGCCAGGCGCGTCGACCTCCTTGCCGTCGAGCGCATCAAAGACGAATTCGCTGTCTTGCTCAATGAGACTAGCGATTGCGTCGACGAGCTTGAGCCATGAGTCCTGGTAGAACTTGAGAAGTGTTTCGCGGTTAAGGGCGGAATATATCGAATCCAGGCTGCCCGACATCGATGGAGGGCCTAGGGTCATTGAGATATCTGGCTCAAACCGAAGACGAGCAAACTCCCGAAGAGAAGCCAGCCAAAGCGGCGTGAGCGTACCGATGTGTGGCTTCAGAACTTCGAGGAGGTACTTCTGTTCGGAGCTGGCGACCTGGAGGTCAGCCCAGGCAGAGAAGACCGACATCTTCACCATGACTTGAGCACTCGAGCTCAATCCCTTGAGATCGCCAATACCCGCATTCTCCACCTCTGACGAGAAATTCTCGAGCGCTGTCACCAGCGTCTTCAATATGCGGCCCATGCGTTCCACATCTGTGACTATCCCCGTTGAGATGAACGCGGCGCAGACATGCACTGCTTCCGAGGCCAGCTCCGGAGACGAATCGGCCGCAAACGCTGGAGTCAGTGCCGAACCGATCTGAGCTTGGTACTGCTCGAGAAGCATGGCTTCGTCAAAGTCAGGGTCTGGTGCTTTTCCGAACATCTTGAGTATGGCCCCGATGATCTTAAGACCCCAGATCCGCAGCTCCACAACACCCGAAGTGGACGCAGAAAATGCCATGCGAACCACATCGGCAATCTTGGCTTGCAACGCACTCTGGGCTGCAGACTCCCCATTGACAGCAATATCCTTGTTGATCAGGACGAAGAGGTCATACAGACATTCCATCGCGAATGTTCTGACTTGCCATCTTAGAGGCTCGACCTCAGAACGCGATGGCGCATCCTTCTCATCCTTGTTGGTGCCTGCGAACCCTGCAACTTCGTCATCCTGCAGATCCAGTGTTGTGCTCGGCTTCGCGGCCGGCGCCGCCTCTTCCTGTGGTTTGCGCCTAGTCAACTTCAGCACAGCTTGGAAGCGGGCGAGCCATATCGCAGTATCTTTTAGTGCAGTCTGCCTCATCCAGTTTCGGATAAGTGTGCGGAGTCCATCATGTTGCGGCGCATCATCGAGTATGAGCCACAGCTGCTCCTCAATACCAGGATTGGCAGCTGCGAGGACATCGTAAGAATTGCGCTTCATCAGGTTGTAAAGACCATCGATGGCGACATCCCGCAAGAAAGGATACTCAGAGTCGAGATACTTTTGAAGACATTTAACGTAGTCAGCAAACACCATGTGTCCAGGCGTGTACAGTGACAAATGCTCAAGGCACGTCAGCGCCTCCCGCTGGACCTCGGTGTTGTCTTCCTCTTGGAGCTGGTTAACAAGAGTCAGGATGAGTTCGCGTGATTTGACAGAATCCTGCAAATCCGGTCCGACAACATTGATTATCGAGTCTACACAACGTGTGACAGCTCCGATGGTAGACAACTCCATCTCGAGGCTCATGGAGATAGGCGATGCCACCTCATTGTGATGACTTTCCGAGAGGTATAGCTGGGCCACCATACCAAGCGTGCCGGACACGTACGGGCCGAAGCTGAGACCTGCAGCAGCCGCGGCATGACCGAGCGACTTGACTGCCCAGAAATGCACAGTTGGATGGGGATCGTTGCAGAGAGACATCAGAATGCCGGTAATGGTCTTGAGGTGATATGCCGCGCCCATTCCTCCCACCTTTGCCTGGATGCACCCCAGAGCCATGGCGCATCCAGCACGCGCTGTGGGCTCTCTGTTGCCAACGATCGTGTCGACAAGGTGCTTCACTTCGTGATTCGTGAATGCGTTGCCTGACGCGTTGCACAGTCGAGCGATGGCCTCGTAGCCAAGGTGCCGAACGTACTGGTCTGGGTCTATGACAAAAGCACGGATGAGTTCTTGTAGCAGTTTCTCGACGGCGAGGGTCGTGATGTTGCCAGCGGGCGATCGTGTCTCCTTGACAGAAACCTTCATGGTCGAGAACAAGGCGCTTGCGACATTGACGTTGATGGCCGCTTTGCGACCGGGATCGCGCTGCAATGAGCCAGCAGAGATGTAGGTGACAAGCTGCTCCAATATACTCTCTTGCACCTTCGCAGGCGTCAGTGGGAAGACAAAGGCAAACAGCTGTATCGCCATGTTGACGACTTCGGTAGCAGGCGGATCGGGAAGAACCGTAGACTCGTCGCCGTGCGTTGTGTACAGCAGCGCAGCATCATTTTCCAATGACGGGCAGATTGGAGCTTGAACGAGACTGTCAATGATGCTCTCCGGGCTCGAATCGTCCACTTCGACGGTTTCCTCCGCATCATCCTTTTGGCCTGGTAGCTTCTTCATTCTGAAACCTCGGATGAGCCCGGTAACACCGAATCCTGAATTATCATTGGCCTCCCATACGGTGTCGAACGTGCCAGCTGCACTAGCAATAGACGCACTCAGTGTGTTGGGAGCATAGTTCTCAGGGTCGGCGAACAGGGACACGGCCAGAGTCAGCAAGTTAGACTGTAGAAGCGCTTCACTTCCTCCAGCTGGGCTTTGATTGACAAGCTTGGTATAGCACTGAAGGACACGCCGTTGTGTCATAGACTCGAAATCCAAGAGTTGCAGTGATGGAGCAAGTCTCTGCGTGTTGTCTTCGGATGTTTTCTTGGCTGGCAGCATCTTGAGGAACACAGACGTGTTCTGGAGCATAGTCGCAATGCGCTTTGAGACGTCCACAGTCAAGAGCCTCGAGTTGTACTGGAGGAAAGAGAGAATGCAGCTTAACGCACACTCCTTCACATGCGTGAGGTAGGATACCTCGAGTAGGCTGCGATGCGCGAAGTTGTCCTTGGCCAAGGGTTTCGGTGTCGCGTTCTTCCACAGAACGAGGAGTTGCGACAGGTGGATCTTGACGAAGTTGGGTCCCAAAGTCATCAAACCGCCGAGAAGGATCCAAGCAACCTGAACCTGGGTCGCGGACACTCGGAGCTCGGACTGACTGCTCGACTTGAGCAGGTCAGTGGCCATCGAGTAGACTCTGTTGTCGACGTCGAGTGATCCATACAGAGGGCGGGCGGGACTCGCACTCAATGTCGCGGCGAGACCGTGGGCAAACCCGATGCACCTTCGAGGTGAACCCTTCGGACTACCAAGCTGGCTCATCTCTCTGCCGAGGCTGTTCATGCAAACAGACAGGCAGGGCAGAAGCTGCTGTGGGCAAGCCAAGACAAAGGACTTCAGACACTTCGAGGCGTAGACTTGAACACTGTAGCTGGGATGCTGTAACACCTGCAATAAGCCGTCCCGGCATGGCTCCGCAAAAGTGTTCGAGGCGGACCCGAGAGTCTCAATGAGAGACGTGGCAGCACCCAAGGTCGCGATCAGAGTCTGCTTGCTCGGTTCAGGTCGTTCCTTCAGAGTCTGTGGATAGTTCTTGAAAATGTCACTGACAAGGACCTTGACCACAGCAATCTGCGCTGATTCTCCGAGAATGCGCTGTCCGATGACCACCTGCAGAATTGTGTCGACAATTCGCCGCGAGATCAGAAGTCTGTATCTGTTGTTGAGGATGTTCGAGTTTCCTAGTACGTCCACGGTGAGGTTCTCGATGATGTTCATATACTGCGCTTCCACGAACTTCTCGCCCAGTCGTTTCAGGACGCGCCCGTAGCAGACGCCAAGCGCAGCTCTAGCCTTATTAGTCGTTGATGAACGAACGAATTGTGTTGAGAGAGTCTTCAGCATCTCGTTGAGGCTGAACGTAAGGTCCTGCCCTTTCTTGCTGCTGCTTCCTGTAGGTGTACCAGGTCGGGATGGGAAGTCGTCGTCGTCGTCCAGGTTCGCACCAGGGGCCATAGACGCGCGCTTGGCAGCTTTCGATTTCGCCTTCTTGGCCTTGGGTGCCGCTGCTGGGTTCTCAGAGTGGCTCTTTACCATGACTTCTGCCAGACAGTCGGCCACTGCATGCCGAACCTGGGGTATACCGGAGTCGATTGCCTTGAAAATGGTCGACTTGAGATTCTCAAAGTCGCTCGAGTTCTCAAAGTATGTAGTGCTCCTGGAAAGCGCACGCAAGCAGCGACAGGCGCATATGATAGTCAGGGCGCCCTTCTCGCCAGTCACAGCATTGCGTGCCTGTTTCCATGCATCCCTGGCAATGTTCTCATCGATGCTCCCCTGAATCATTGTCACGATCTTCGCAAGCGCCACAAAGACGGCCGCGCGGAGGCCCGAGTGTGTCGTGGAGGACTTGAGCACTTTGATGAGGGTGGCGCAGGCGAGCTGGTGCAAGCTGATAGCGCTGTCGCCCGCAGCTGCGTAGACGTCGCCGAGACAGACCACTGCAGCATGTCGAGTACGGATGTCGGACTCCGTCTTCGATTTGGAGTTGGCAATGATGTTGACAAGGTCGTTGATGGTCTCAATGAGTAGCTTGCGGTCTCCAATGGCGAAGATATGGCCGAGGATCTTGCCGAGGCTGTTGCGCGTGACACGATTGGGAGCTGGCGCTGGCAGGTTGATGATCTGAAAGACCTCCTTCTTGAGGTAGAACTGCTGTGCGGTGCAGTCGTCGGCATCGAGGGCGAGCACATGCGTCTTGAGGCTCGAGACGAAGTTGAGCAGGAACAGGTCCTGCTGCTCTGCTGGGAGGGACTGGACCTTAGAGAGGTCGAGCTCTGGGTTCGTGGTCGCAGCCGTGGCTGATCGCGAGATGCCCTGTGTCGGAGGGGCAGCAGAGACATCGCCGCTGCCGTTATTGGCAGGTGCGTGTGTATCCGAGGACGACATGACGGATCATTGGGGGACTATGATCTTGTTGGGAACGACAGTGAAGGTAGTGGTGGTGGTCGAAGCTATTCCGAGGATCGTCGAGGCCACGGAGCATCAGAGAGGGGTGGAGTAAGTGGAGCGGCCGGCGTCGCTCCGTATGAGCGTAGAAGACGGTGACGGAGCGATTCCGAAGCGCTGCTTGCTGCTAGGGCCGTGGCGATAGCGTCGGAGAAGGGGCTGTTGCTCTGAGTGGTGTGACTCCCAGCAACTGCGAAATGCGAAGTGGACAATCGGAGCTGGGGATGAAGCTGTGAAGCTCCCAAGCCATCCAATGGAGGGGCGGTGACGCCAGGGGCAGCTGCGGAATCTGGCCCGCCAGGGTCAGACTCTCTTCCCTGCTGGTCCTGTGACGCGGGCGCCCGCCTCGTGGTAAGCTCGGGACGTTTTGAGCAGGTAAAAGATGTTCTCAATCCATCATTGGGACTTCTGAGGCATCAATCCTCCAAACCGAGCCCGGTGCGACTGGCAACGGCGAGACAGACTCGTGACTCTCGTCCAGTTTGATCCGGGGAAGGAGCTCTCAGTGTGGGCTAACGTGCGGCTAAACCCAGATGCCCAGCAGGGATCACCCACCTGCACCCAGACTTCCGCGAAAATTCCCCAGACGTGCGATGCTAACTTGCGCTTCCGCGAGCTTTCGTGACGCCCGTCCACGAGCCCGATGTCTTCAACAACAAGACCTGCAGCTATGCTGCTCCAACGGCAAGCCTGCACGTGGTCCAATGCCATAGCGCCTCCTTCATCGGTCTGCGCTCGGTGCCGGCACAGTATCCTGCTCCAGCAACGTCAACATCCGCTCACGACCCGTTCGTCGACACAACGACAACGACAGCCACAGCAAGGTCACGTCCGTCGGGAATTTTCCTCCACCGCCCTCTCCGCGAGCGGGCACAACCGGTGGTCCAAGATTAAGCACGAAAAGGGCGCCGCGGACATGAAGAAGACCGCCCAGCGCAACACCTTCGCGAAGCACCTGACGCTGTACTCGAAGCTGTACGGCGGCAACCCGGCCCTCAACCCGCAACTCGCGACGGTGATCGCGGCGGCCAAGAAGTCGGGCATGCCGAAGGCCAACATCGACGCCGCGGTCGCCAGGGGTCAGGGCAAATCGACGTCCGGCGAGAAGCTCGAGGCGGTGACTTTCGAAACCATTATGAACCCGTCCGTGGCGATCGTGGTCGACATCGAGTCGGACAACAAGAACCGCTCGATCAAGGACATGCGCTCGCTTGCCAAGAAGCACAAGGCGCTGGCCGCGCCGACGGCGTTCCAGTTCACGCGCACGGGGCGGATCGTGCTGGGCACGCCTCAGCCGGATACGGAGGGTGCACAGCAGCAGCAGCCAGAGCAACAGCCCGCTGAGGACCGGTTCGATGATGTGCTCATGGCCGCGGTGGAGGCGGGCGCCGAGGACGTCGAGCAGGATGAGGATGGCAACTACCTGCTCTGGACCCAGCCCGGCTCGACGCACCACGTCGCGCAGACTGTGGCCAAGGAGCTCGAGCTCGATATCCTAAGCTCCGACATCATCTACAAGCCGACAGCCGAGATGGTCGAGGTCGACGACGAGGGCGCTGCGCTGGCGCTGGGCAACTTCCTTGCCGCAGTCAAGGAGTACCCCGACGTGCTGGCCATCTACTCGAATGCCGTCCAGGGCGGCATCTCGGACGAGGCCTGGGCTAAGATTGAGGACTGCTTGGATGTATGATATTGAGATTTAAGATTCTGTACATGTAGAATACTGTTGTACACTACCCCCATCATAGAGATAGAGGTCCTCCAATCAGGACCGAGATGATTGTTACATAATTGTACAGATATCCAGACAAGTTGTATACACGCCTTGTGGCGGTGGTGTCGCCTATCAACGCAAACACCACAGTGTGCTGCAAGTCCAGCGCCCACGCTCGACTGGGCGGGCGCTGTCACCAAGACAGGAACGTAGAAACTTGACCTCGTCCCTCCACGATCTACCGTGGTCGGGTTATGACAACCCCTTACGCCGCCGCCGGGTGCACTGCTTGCCTGCTTGCTTCCAAGTGCTCACGGCCACGGCCAGAGCGTCTTCCCCGCTGCTCGCTCCCGCAAAATCGGGTGTGCCACTGAGCCACGACGTCAGGGGAAACGCCTCTTTCCTCGTCCAGCGCCTACGCGGCTCGATGACAGCCTCCAGAGCCAAGGACTTACATCCCACGTCGGCGGCTCTCTCCACGGCGAGCACTGACCCCGGATACTGCCGCTTCCTGAATCTTTCGGCTGCATCGTTGCTCTGCATCATCACCAGAACCAACCACCCTTCTTCTTCCCCTCCCCCTCTGCTCCACCAGCAGCAGCCTCCTCGCCCTCGTCCCTGACCCCGTTCGTCCGCGGGTCGTCGGTCCTGATCCCGTGGATCTCGTTGTACCGCTTCTCCTCCGCGAGCCGCTGGTCGCGCAGGTACAGCCTCTTCGCGCGCAGCCGCGCCAGCTCCGCGTGGATCTCGTCCTTCTCGAACGGCACCTTGTTCCCTTCCTCGGCCTTGGGCCAGAAGTCGGGCACGTTGAACCGCTCGTCGAGGTTCGTGCCGAAGTAGTACATGATCCCGATCGGGAACATGACGTACATGCCGAACTAGATGCGGGTAAGGCAGCGGCTGTTAGCTGAATCCTGAACAGATTGGGAAAGAGAGAGAGGGAATGATGCAAGAGATGTCTGGAGTTGGGAGAGAAAGGGGGCCGGCATACCTTGAACACCTCGAGATTTGTGCCGCCCATCTTGGCAAATGTGAATTGTGTATCTGAGGAACGCGGGAGAAGTTGCCGCCCCAATCGGACTCAGCTTTGTCGTGCCCGTTTCTGAGCTGCCTAACGCGACGACTTTCTACCGATCGTCGCGGGCCCCGCCGTCGCTTCTCGTCTGGTCTCGTCCTCGTATCCTCGTATCCTCGTGCGGAATCGTGTCCCGGCTGGTAACTCCTCCAAGTCGGTCCTGGCGCGAAAGTGAGCCTCACTAGGGACTCTCCCAGGCCGTAGTGGTGCCGTGGCTGCGGGGCGGTAGCCGTGCCTTGTCGGGACAAGCACAAGAGCAGTTTTCGCAGTTCTTTTCTGGCGCAGTGCTCTGCAAGAGAGTGATTCGTGGGGCTTGTGACGAGGTAGTCGAGGTCGTGAATCGGTGTCGGGCTGAGGGGCTCATCCGGTGGTGGTGTCATTCATCCTCGTTCGAGAAATGGTCGGAGAAAGTTGAAGCTTCCCCACACTTGGATCTTCGGGCTCCCCGTCTTAGTCATCAAAGCCCCTGCTGCCCTGGCCGAGAGCTTCAAAGTGGAGCACTCTGCTTTCCGGAGCATCGGCAGGGCTCGACTTTGGGAATTTTGCAAGCTTTCGATACGCGTGTTCGACTCGTCGCGGTCCAAGAGGAAACTTTTGTCGCCTTCCAGAGTTTGCAGACTGCCTCGGATAACTTCACGAAACGGACAAACAGATCACACGTTACGGAACATTAATGCTTGGAAACTCCAGGGCCGACCGAGGAGCCCGCATACCGCTGTATTGGTCGTAACGTCGTCATAAAAAGGACTAGAGTATTATTACATTTTCCCCGTCCCGAAACGCCATGCTTTGCAAATCGCCCGCCCAGTGCCGCTTTGAAAAGAAAAAGAAAAGACAATCACTTCTTGGGCTTTCCACAGCTCTTGGTGACGCGCCACACAGCTAGCCCGCGCCTGCCGATCACCCTCTTGATCGTCGGCAGGAACCCGTCCTCGGCCCAGTCCAGGTCATCCAGATTCAGATGCTGCCTGTGCCGCCACACCTCGCGGAACCTCAGCCCCTGCAGGCCCTTGTTGTCCAGATACTCGTCCAGCCAGGTCGCGGACAGCGGGGCCACGAGGTACGTCCCCTGTGACTCCTTGAGGTACTCTGTATTGCGCCTGTCCGCCGGGGTGTCGCATGTCGCCATAGCCTCCAGCTTCTCGAGGAGCGACTCGCCGCTCATCCCGGGCACGTCCTCCGTCGTAAGGACCTCGTTCTTGCCATCGAGCAGCCAGATCGGCGGCATGTATGTCTTCCACCACACGGCGTTGGTCGCGTCGGGCTGGTTGCTGAGGAATACCTGCGCAGGCACGATGCCACCCTGGTGGTACGTGCCCATCAGGATGCCCAGGATCGCGTTGAACGCAACCCAGCTACCGATAAAGAGCCTGAGTAGGTTCTTGTTCTGCGGCAGGCGGACGGATGACAATAGCAAGGGCACTGTTGGCAACAGGAAGCGCGCCTCCTGGTGCTGGAAGATGGAGAGCACCACGACGCCGGAGAGCGCCGAGTACAGTCGCAGGCCCGGGAGTGGCTGTGTAAGGAGCAGAGCCACGGCGGGTCCGAGCAGTGTCGGCATGTTGACGAGGATGTGCTGATACCACGGATGGAGTCCGTGCTCGGCCAAGTTCGCTGGCACCAGGTTGTATCGTATGTTGTTCCACGGTGTGATTACCGGGTTATTAACCAGGTCCGACCACGTGATCGAGTGTGGCGTGTAGAAGGCAGTGTCGAGGATGATGGCCATGAAGATGGTTGTTGAAGCTGCCGCCGCCATGACAGCAAGAGACGAGGGCCTGGTAAACAAGAATTAGTGCGTGCTCCTCCAAACTGCTTGCATGCGCGCATAGAAACACATACCTCTGAACGAAATGGGGTATCAGGCGTAGACCAGGAATCAGAAGGAACGCAGGGAAGGTAATGCGGTTGAAGACGCCAAACACGGCGACGACACCGAGCACCATCGAGGCCAGCAGCGACGAGGCCTGCTTTGTCTCGAGGATGCGCTCGATCAGGACCAAGCTCCATGCGACCACGAGAGTTTCGACGGAGTTGGAGAAGGTGTGTGTTTGGAAGGTCCAGGTGACGTAGGACGACGCGACGAGGATGACGGCAACGCGGCGATGCCGGGAGGACTGGACGAGCTCATGGATGGCCCAGTCCTCGAGGACAAAGGTCAGGACGAACATGAGGACGCGCAGCGTCCAGAAAACGGCGATCGGCGGAATCTCGCCGTCGTGCTCGGTGCCGATCCACAACCACCGGAGGAGGGTCATTGGCAGGCCATAAATGGGCCATAGTGGCAGGACGCTTCGGATGGGGTTGTCGGCGGTGAACTCCCAGGTGAGTCGCACGGGGTAGCTGAAGATCTGGCCTGTGTCACGCATAGAAGAATGTCAGTCAATTCAGTCGTGGTGCCACGTTTGCGACTATTTCAACGA
Organism: Microdochium bolleyi; assembly: GCA_001566295.1. Taxonomy (NCBI): domain Eukaryota; kingdom Fungi; phylum Ascomycota; class Sordariomycetes; order Xylariales; family Microdochiaceae; genus Microdochium; species Microdochium bolleyi. The sequence continues at coordinate 364,593 of KQ964257.1, forward strand.
GTGACGTACCAGCTATGACCTCCGGGCCTTGGAAGTTCTCGTCTGGGTGCAGGTAGCTCGGGGAGAGGGCAAAGAAGAGCCTCACGAGCACCAGAAAGATGTATGTGCGCCTCCACATGTTGGCAACCTCATATGAGGGTCATCGGCTGGCGAGGTTGTTGTTTGTGTTTGTGTGTTTGTCGCAATGTTGACTTTCAGATGCTGGCGGGCGGGTGCGGGTGCATGCGGGGCCGGTGCAAGGCGTCAAACGTCGAGTTCGAGCTGTGTGAAGCTGCGTGACAGCGAGGTGAAGTGGTGGGATGACTTTCAGAGTCGTGCCTTGTCGTTGAGGAGCTTGGCGACGTTGCGAGGAGTATGTACGATCGGCGTGGTTGTTTGGAGAATATTGGGGGGATGGTGGATGTAAGCAGGAGCTGGCAGCAGGGGCGGGAGCTTATTACGCTCCAAGTCGGGTCGCTAGTGCGTCGTCCCCAGCAGTAGGGCCAGTAAGGCCAAGTGGAGCTTGAGGCTGCCTGACGGGATCAGGGTCAGCGCGGCCAGGTCAACAAGCTTTGGATTTAGAGTGCATGCGGCCAGCCCAGGATGCGCCAGGATGCGCCCAGGGGGGTGGGACTCGCTTTGACAACCAACTGCCACGAGGCGGGCGGCTGCCGATTCGGCGAGGCCAGGAACCGGCAGAGACACAACAGAGGGGCACCCGCGACGCAGGCGGGAGGACGCGAACAACAGACAGGAACAAGGTGAGACACTGCAGCCGGAGCAAGATGGAGCGGCGGATGTTGAGGGCTGAATCGGGCCATGTCTCTCTCCGATAGGGGACATCGAGGAGGGCAGTCGCACTGCGGTGCGGCCACATCACAACAACGTGGACGGGCACCTCGGGGACAGGAGACAGGGGTTGTCATGCATGGAGCAGCCAAGGTCGCAAGGGCAGTGGCAGAAACACATCCGATGCTCGACAGCCCACCATCGTCACGACGGACTCTGGCTGCCACCCGCTCGCCAGAGATAAAAGGGGGTGTGAGCGCGTGGGACGAGTGGTTGGTGGTGCAAGAACAATCGGATCATCGGGGCTCAAGCTCAAGAGTGTGTGTGGGGGTGCAGCGCTGCTGTTGTGTTGTGAGAGCCTGCGATCCCGCCCACGCCCAAGATGATTTCATCTCCCGCTTGCGACCAGGGTTGCTCGAATCCGAATTCCAGACAGCCTCCTGATCGCCATTCCACCATCCATCGCCGTCAACAAGAGCCCATCACACACAAACGTGGGCAAGGGCGAAGCGCTTTCGCCAGCACTATCGCCATCACCATCTCCCAAGCACTGGTGGGCGGCTGACCAGGCCAGAGCCCGCGTCAACCAGGAACACCATGACCACTTGCACATCACACGCCTTAGCCCCGTGGCCCACCCAGCGAAGCCTTCTAGTGCTCTCCACCGTGGGCACCACGAGTCCGTCTCGTCCGTGACAGGCGCCTCCTATCCCGGTCCGCCTCATGCGTTGCCCCTCTAGCTCCGTCTGCTGCACCGCTCTTTCGCCCCTCGAGCCGGCAGTTGCCAATCTGCATGCCACTTTCTGATGAGGGGCATGGCCAAACCGGACCCTTTCCGTGCTCGGCGCAGGGACTCATCAGGCCAGAACTCCCAATTGCAACACATCCATGTTCTGTCAGCACGACCCTGGGTCTCGACCGGAGCCTCCGGGAGGAGCCTTACGCCTGGCGATATTATTACCGGTATAAAGGTAGCTTTTTAGTTTGCAATGCTCCACAGACTGCACGGGCGCCGTCGACCGCGGGAAGCGATCCTAAATTACCGACTTTCCTTCGCAACCAAGGGTCCACTTACACAGTCACGCTCCGACTACCGTCTTTACCCTACCTCGCCTGCCTAGACCCCAGCGCATGGCTACGTGTCCAAAAGAAGGCGAGACGAGTCACGAAGGAGCATTGTGGACCCCGTTCCTTCGTCGCCGCCGTTGGTCTTTCACCGTCGACAGTGCCCCTGTTGTAAGCGCTGCGGGCAGTTCCGATTCGGGCCCTCCAGCACGGAATGCATCCAGACAAACCGGTTTCGAGACCAGAATCCCGAGATCTCCATCGTTGACGATACACAATGCTGCCGTGACGACCCACGTATGTGTGTAGGTAGGTCAGGATATGCCTCTGGGTCCCGCAAGCAGCATCGTAGGAAACTCCCAATTGTGAAGCAACTTCGCTCTGGCAGTAAGCGACGTGCCAATACCACCATGCCCCAAGGCGAGCGCAGACAGAAAACCACCCCAAGCGCGAACCCACACAAAAACAGCAAAAGGAGCCGTTGGGGAAAACAAGTCGCAAACAAACTCTCCGCGGCGCTTTCGAGGCGCTATCTTCATAAGGCAGAAAGAGAAAAAGTATGCTCGCCCCGGAACCCCAAAACGGGGGAGGGGGGTGGTTATGAACACTTTGTTGTCGGGTAAAACTGACGTCGATATGTCTGACCCTTGACTTTCCCACCTCCAGACGGACGGCGTGTGTTGTGTGTGCTTCGCTGGCCGGATTCGGAAACACATTCCAACGTTCGCACCGCACACCCCCACGCATCAAACGATCGCAGTGGAAACCGCTGATCTGAGTAGGCACCTGCTTGCTTTCGAAAAGGAAGATTCCTGCCCTGTTGTTGATCGAGTGCCAGGCCGTTACTACTGTCCTTTCACCATTATGCGTGCCGAAATTGGCAAGTAAGTTCATTGGTGATCCGGTGAAGTGCTGGCCGGCAGTTGCTCCGAAGGCTACCATACGCATCAAGCATCCCGAGCGTAGAGAGCATCACTCATGTGCTGTCTCGCGGCGGTCAACCAAGTCGAAGGCCGGTTCACGCATATCTAGGATTGATTGTGTTATTGTATGATCTTTGATCGAGGATCAGCTGTGTCCACGTCGACAAGCTGCTCAAAGTAGTGTCGGCCAGAGTGTCTACATGCTCTATATACACAAAGCAGATACACCCATCTCTAATGCCCAAGCCAGTATAGCAAACTCCCAAAAAGCACATTGATCCCCAGGTGCTGCCCCAGGCTCCACGCCATACTGTACAGGTACTTTGGCGAGAACACAGTCCAGATGAACAGGTGCGTCCGCAGCGCCATGCACGCGGCCATGACAAACGCCAGGCTGGCAGCCACGAACGCGGTCTGTAGGGCAATGTACTGCTGCAGTGGCCGCTGCTGGTGCTGCTGTTGCGCACCAAGTGCCGTGTCTCGTCCGCGGTGTCGGCAATCAAGCAGCCGCAGTACCCCCCAGAATGACCACCATACCGGCGCCGCCCAGTTGCTCAGGAACGTGAGCACGCCGACGGCACCAATATCGAACCCGCTCACACCGTTGTACGCGCTCGACAGGTCGATGCCCGAGATGGCGTTGTTCCCGGCCATTGCGAAGAACGACGCGAACTGTAGCAGCAGCGAGGTCGTCGCCACTTCCATGACGCTCAGGTCTAATCGGACCAGCAGGGTCGAGATGCCGCTGTAGACGATGAAAAGCGGTATATTTGTGGCGCGCGACTGCGTCATGGCGAAGATCGTGTACAGCATGTGCAGAGTCCGCATGGCGGACTGCGGTGACGAGCCCGCAGGGCGTCGCAATAGGATGTACACGGGATAGATGGCGGCGAGACCGAGGCCCATAAACACAGCGCGTGCTAGCTCGACCAGAGTCGGTCCCGAGAATGCGTTGGAAAGTGTACTGGCGAAGCCGGTCATCAGCTCTGGCGCATCTTCCCGAGTGAAGGCTAGCTTGAAGGACACTGCCGACGTGACCAGGCCAGTGATCAGAGAGCCAGAGATGACCGGAGCGACGTCCCTGAGCTCGTGATAGAGCTGCCAGGCGACGAGTGCGTATGCGGACAGCACTAGAAGCCACAGTAGAGAGGGGTGAGGCACCAGCATAATGGTAACGATATCTGGCTCGCCCGCAAACTTCTGGCCTGTCTGGTTCCAATTTCGTAGAACGCGGAGGTACAATAGCGCGGATCCCATTGTGATTAGGGTCTGTCGCGTGGGCTTGCCGTTCTTGCGAGCCAGGCTTTTCACAGTCAGGAAAAAGAACCAGATAGACGTCGCCCAGTACCAAAAGTGCTGCTCTTCCTCGACGTAGCTACTGGCGAACATCATGATCCCGTAGAGGAGGGTGATCAATGTGTATGGCACGAGGCCTGTGAAGGATACCGTAGATGACAACACGACAGAGATTGTTGATAAGGCTACAGCAGCAGCGGAGATGCCGCTGCCAAGGGTCAGGCGAGGCACATCGTAGTTGCTGGCCATGCTCGTCATCAGGGACTGGGCTTCATTCAGCCACTGTGAGATAGTTAGTAGGGTGTGTTCCTGGGCTTGGTGCGGATCTACAAACCTTGGTGATATCATTTAACCAGTCAGGGTCAAAAGATGATCCCTCATATGCTGCGTCGGCTGTTCCTTGTATCGTACGCCACGCGCAAGCTAGCGACTCTGCTGTCGAGGCAGGTGTCGAGCAGAATTGTTCGCTCAGTGGCTCCGACGCCTGAGGAACACCGAATGTTGCCACTAGGATGTCATAGATCTGCCGGCCATTGCGCAGCAAGATCTCCATACGGTCGTTGCCTAGTTCATGGTCAGTCAAATGGGCTCGAATTCGTGAGGTACCCTCGCCTTACCTTGCCACATGGGCAGGAACTCCGTGATGAAAGAACCGAGGCTGTTCTTCGGGATAGGGAACCCAAGTAACGCCGCGAGGGTCGGTGCCAGGTCAGACTGCTCTACAAAGGAGTAGTAGCGAAAGTCCTCCACAAAGTCTGCCGGAGTCTTCGTCTGTTTTGCGATGGTCTTGAGCTTTGGAGACACAAAGACCAGTGCGGGAGAGGTCTCGCCGGCCGAGGAAGCGCCGTGGTTGCCTGCGTCGTTCATGCCATGGTCGCCAATCAAGACAAGGAGGGTTGACTCTAGATGCGGCTTGTTTTGGATCCCCTCGTAGATCTGACGAACGATTCCGTCCATCTCATGCTGCTTGGGGACCATGTTTGGTCCACGCGGACCAGTCTTGTGCCCGATATGGTCAAGCCCCAGATAGTGCAAGACCATCGTGTTCCAGTCGTCGTTCTCCAGCTCCTCGGGCACATGACGGGTGACGTTGGTGTCGACCTCGGTGAAGTCGGACACAAAGAAGCTCGTGGTGCCGTCAGCACGGTCGAAGATGCCGGGGAATAGCTTGAGCCAGGTGTCGTCGCCGTGCATTACCAGCTTGCCAGGCTTCTTGTGTTTCATCTGGGCGAGCCATGTGTCTTGCGCGGCCAGTGTCGAGGAAGTGTCGGCCTCGTCGAAGTTGAGGATAGCATCGAGGAAGGAGGGTGTCGAGCCGGTGGTGATAGCCTTGATGCGTGGCATCGTAATGGTTGGCGAGGTCGCGTGGGCAGTGAAGGGCAAAGCATTGCCCTCGGCGATCAGCCTGCAGAGCTGAGGTCAGTATCGCTTGACTGGAGAGGGTATACCGACAACCGTGGTGTGGGGGCTGCACTCACTGCTGAGTGAACTGGAAGCCAGAACCTTCGAGATAGACAAAGTCGCTGCGCAAGGCGTCGACCACCATGAAGACGAGGCGGTCGAAGGGTGCCTCTGGCGGCGTTGTGCCATGGCCGAGGTCAGCATACTCGGCTAGGCCTGGCAGAAAGGGCTTGTAGGGGAAGAAGCCAGTCGCAAAGATGAGGATGGCGATGGGGATGAGGACGTTGGCTACGGCGAGCAAGACGGCGGCGGTTGCGCCATTGCGAGAGGACATGTCCACCAATGCAGGCGGCGACAGGCAGACTTCAAGAAGGAGAGAGTGCAGCCAAAGGAGCGTCCAGATCCATTGCACAGGCGAGCAAGTGGGCAGGGCGAGGCAGGTTGAAATGGGTATAAGCAGGCCAGGGGCTTTGGCGCAATGCGACGGTGTCCACTGGGAGGCGCGCAGCTGTCGGCGACGGGGCGGGAGCTGCGGTGGGGTGGGTGTCAGGCTGTCAGCCCAGCGGAAGGAGGACCCTGCTGGCAGCCTCCGTGTCCGCTCGGCTCAGCCCGGCCGCTGCTCCTCCGCTGCTCCTCCGCTGCTCCTCCGCTCCTTCCACACAGCTTCCGTGCAGCTTCCCCGCATTTCTGCCTGTCTCTTGTCGTAGCTTGGGGTTGTCGTCATCTCAGCAGAGTGGCAACGTGTGCCTTTGCCTGATCCTTCAAGAGCCACAACTCGTGACAGAGGACGCCCCAGAGTGGAGATGGTCGCCCCTCTGGACTGAAGAACCCTGCAGCAATGGTCGACGATCCTGACAACGCCCCCGACAACTTCTTCATCCGCTTCAGACACTCCGTTGACCGTGTTGCCCGCCGCAGCATCGACTCCGTCTCACCTCGGCAGCAGACACATCCTGCCCCAGAGCAAGATCTCCCGCCATCAGCACAGCACCCAGGGTCCAAGGCCTCGGATCCTGCCCAATTGCGCCGCCTAAACAGAGCCTGGCTTATCGACCTTGACCCACCCGCCCACCAGCACTCATCATCCACAACCTGCACCACGATGTCGTCGGACAAGCCAAGTGCCCGTGCTCTGGCGCCCGCCGACGACTTCGATGACTTTGCAGACCCAGAGACGTGGGCTAGGCACTCACCATACTCCCCTTTCAACCTCCAGCATCTCCCACAACCGATTCCACGGGACATTCAGCAGCCACCAGACAGCAACGACTTCACCTTCCGCGATGCATTTGAGGATCTCATGCTCGCCAGCTTGGGCAGGCCGCTGCCGCGTGGTCACGAGCTAATGGCTCAGAAGCTTCATGTGGATTTCATGTTTGCCAACGGCATGCCAATATCCAACTGGGCTCGGATGTTGCAAGTCCGAGGCTTGTGGGCGCCATACTTTGCCCGTCAGCAGCAGCAGCAGCAGCAGCAGCAGCTTCATGGTTGGGACAGTGGAAAGTTGAGCAGTGATATTCTCTCCATGCTCCTCGGATGGGGCGCAGACGCAGGCTGGCTCCCAGGGCAGACGTCAGAGCGTGAGCGCGGTGGCAAGTTACAGACATCGCAGAAAGTTTTGGAAGACAAAGATCGGCAGTGCGGCAAGAATCAGCCGGAAACAGAGGAGGATCTCTACGAGACCACGAGCCACACGTCGGCGGACAAGCTCCCACGGTACCAGTCACCTTGGGACACATTGTTCGAGGCTCTCGTCGGAAGCCAGTTCTCGCACCCTACCTCATCGCCTACCGAAGAGAACATGAGCATGACACGCACAGATAACTCGCTTGAACGCAAGGACAACGCGCCAAAGGATAACGAGCGGCACGAGTCTCACAAAACATGGGACGGGGGCAGAGTTGACAAGGTCTGGAAAACTAGCGAGTACGACGGGAAGGTCGAGACCGTAGAGACGCAGTACACGTACGACGCCCAGGGTCATCTTGTCAGCCAGTGGGAGTCCACCAATGTGAAGACCGCACCTTCCACCACCACAGATTCGGAGAGCGATGATGGAGGTTTCTCGGCCTCCTCATCCTCGTCTCGTTGGAGTCGTACTTGGAGCTCGGGAAATAGTGAACGAGCTCACGGGGATTGCGATGAATACAAGAGAGCCGACAGCCACAGACATGATGGCGATGAAACTGAGGTTCTGAAAGGTCGTGCAAACGGCCAGAAGCCCAATGGCTGGTTTTGGACGAAGTGATCCTATCATTTTAGTGTTGTTTCTTGCACATATACGCTGCCAAGGAATTGGTCTTCTTTTCTCCGGGTTATTTCTTCATTTCTATTTATTTCTCTCACTCTCTTCCATACCTATCCCCCGATGTGTAACAATATTTTCTGGATTTTCCGAGGATTTCAATACTGCCACGCCTGATTATATTGTGCTTGTTCGATGTATCGAATTCCATCTGAACATGGTGTGACGATTTATTGATTTGTGGGATAAGTCTTTTTCAACCCAGTCGAAATGTTGCAGTGGTTGCCACAAACCCTGATTTGTGCCAAGTCATCATCATCTGCTACGACTGCATATCATTCGAATAGAGCTCGCCCAGGGCAACTCACTACAACTGGCTCCACACCATGCGAGACGCGAGCATTTTGTAGTGACTGGGTAGCCCAAGTCTTGCATCATGGCCTCTCACTCTGTGCGCGCGATCGCGACCTGCTCTGTGATTATTCTATTCTTTCTTTTTGTCTCAAAAACAACGGACCTCCTGCTCATCCACTTCAGCCCCGCGCAGAGGCCTTCTTCTTCCTCATCATCCTCTTGCGCCCGATGATCTGCTGCTGGAAGTCGTCCTTCTTGGCCTCCTCCTTGCCCTTCTTGCCGCCGGCAACAGCAGTCTTGGGGTCGGCGCCGTCTGGCTTGCTTCCGGCGTCTCCCTTGCTCGGCTTCTTGCCCTTCTTGTTGGACACGGCGAAGTCCTTGCCCTTGGGCAGGCCTCCCTTCTTGCCACCGTCTCTGTTGTCCCTCAAGAAGCCGCCGCCGTTTCTGTTGTTGTTGTTGTTGTTGTTGTTATTGTTGTTGCTGTTGTTGGCATTGTAGTTGTTGCCGCTGCTGGCGCCGCCACTGGTGAACTTGCTCTGCAGGTCCCTCCTGCGCGCCACGACATTGGCATTCTCGATCGCGAACTCGACAATCAGGCGCTGCGATTTGCCGGCCTTGTTCTTGAGCGCGTGGCCGTTGAGCCAGCGCAGGCCCATGAGCGCCATGCGGTGCGTGTAGAACTCGATGAAGCCGTAGCCGCGGGACTTGCTCGCGCCGTCGAGCTCCTCGACCTTGGAGCCCTGCTGGTTCTCGTAGATGATCTTGGTCTGCTTGACCACGCCCTTGCCCTGCTCGCGGCGCTTCGCGTCGGCGTCCTTGTCCTCCTCGCACCGCGTGAGCTCCTCGCGGGACAGCGGGGAGCGCTTGCCCTCCTTGACGTCGGTCGCGAAGCCCACGATCGACTCGCGCGCCAGCGCCTTGAGGGACTTGGAGTCCATCTCGCGCGGCAGGTTGCGCACCGCGAGACGCGTGAGACTGAGGTGAAGGCTCGGGTTGCCCTGGATGAGCTTCTTGCGCTGCGCGGCGCTCTGGTCGCGGATCTGCACCTCGGACGGGGTGAGCAGCCTGTGCAGCGCCGAGTCGTGCGGGATCTGGCCCTCCGCGAGCAGGTAGAGGCGGCGCTTATCCCTGTCCTTGCCGCCGCGCGCGGCGACGCCGGCGTCTGCGAGGCGGGTTGCCTCATCCTTGCTGACCGCCTGGGAGACCTGCAGGACGCGGCCATCGATGGTGTACCGACCTTCAGGGTCCTTGCGCTCGTCCTGCAGGATGGATTTCTTGCCGGCGGTGGTGTTGGGTTGTATTCTGGGGGCGCCGCGCAGACAGTCCTTGTACTCGTCCGCCTTAGCGAAGCACACGAAGCCAGTGCCCGCCGGCCTGTCAGCGGCTCGGTCCATGACAATTCGGGCGTATCTGATGGTGCCGAATTGTTCGAAGTGCGCCTTCAGGTCTGCGTCCGTTGTGCTAAAGGGCAGATTGCGCACGAATACGGTTGTGCTGTTGTCTGTGGAGAGTTGCTTCGGTGGTGTCTTCTCGCCCTCTTCGTCCTCATCTTCGTCCTCGTCTTCGTCCTTGTCGTCCTCATCCTCCATGTTGCCCATGTGTTTCTTCATGAAGTTCCTCAAATCCTCGTCTAGTTGGTCGTCGGGATCTTTAGGCGCGTTGTCCTCCGCAGCGAACTCGTCTGCATCGTCCGCTTCGTCCTCGACCTCCTTCTCCTCTTTCTGAGCTTTTGACTTCTTCTTGCTCTTCTTCTTCGCGTCCTTCTCCTCCGCCTCATTGTCATCGCTGGCGTTCTGCTTCTGCCATTGGTTCTTGTCAACAGCCCAGTCAACAGCTATTGTCCTCCCATCGATCTCCTTGCCGTTGAGCATCTCCATTGCCTTCTCGGCATTCTTGTGGCCGCGCATAGTGATGAAGCCGAAGCCAGCCAGCTTGCCCTTATCGGAAGGTAGATCGGCGTATTTGACTTTGCCGAAGCCTTGGAAGAGGGCGCCAAGCTGGTCACCCTTCTTGATACTCCATGGCAAGTTCCTGATGATCAGCTTGGGCGCTTTCCGAGCCTCAGCGAGCTCGGCTTGCCGCTGCTCCTTCTTGGCAACTGCCACGGTCTGCGCCTCGCCGGTCTTGCGGTGTCTCGCCTCGGCGATCTCGAGGAGCATGGCGCGGCCATCGAGCTTGTGCTTGTTGAGCTTCTCCTTGGCCTCCTTGGCATCGTCGGCGTCGGTGAACGTGACGAAGCCATAGCCTCGCGACTCCTTGGTCTTGGGATCGGTGATGACGTGGGCGTGCTTGACGGGGAAGTGTTGCGAGAAGAACTCGGTCAGGGACTCGGGTGTCGCTGTGGGCGCGAGTGAGCGCACGAAGAGCGATCGGCTGGCCTCGACTCGGGTCTTCTTGGAAGGCGGTTCGGAAGGTGTCTCGATGTCGCCGGTCGATGCCGTGGCCGTGTCGGCCGGCTGGGCCCTCTCTCTTTTGCCTCCCATCTTCGTGACGGCTGGTGGTGTATGGCTGAGTTGTGAAATGCTGAGGGGGCTATGAGAGGTGGCTCAGTAGAAAGACTGACACCAAGATCGCTGGCAAAAGACCACTGCAGCTCGTCTGCCAGGCGCAATCCAGGCTCTGCTTGAAGAAAAATAAAGTGGAGCGCAGGGTCCCGATTAGATAGCGTGCCTCTGAGCCTTGAACTGCCTTCGCCCAGGATGGTGGGGCCGTCTTGTGTGCAGCCTCCAAATCGATGAGTCAGCCGATCGCATTCTCGGTTGCCCCAGCAGCATGCGCTCCCGCCCAATCGCGGGGCAGATCGGCTTTCCGTTTATTGACTTGAATGACCCCCCATTGTTTGGTTCAGGGTGCTTAGCGTGCGGTGAGCATAACACCACCATCCAGCGGCTGCAGCCTCTCTTTCGCGACACCCCCGTCACCAACTTTCACCCCGCCTTGTTTTCTTTGGCTACACTTCAAGACTGTAAGCAGTCCGTCCATACCTAATCGACTGAAAAATCCGGTCGTCTTTTTCTTTCAACGAGCCGACGAAGCCACAAATCCAAGAGTGGCCTCAGAGTCACAGACCGACAACCCCGCGACTAACACCAACAGCACCACAACAACATACATCACAATGCCCGGCAGAGTCGCCAGGTCATCGCGGACAACTGGCGCGTCGCGCGCCGCTGCCGCATCCAATGTCGACATCCCCGACGAAGGTCCAGACTCGACCCTCCGCACACAAGTCGGCGCGGTTTTCCGCGACGCCCAGAAGACGACAGCATCACACAGGAAGCTTGTTGTAAACCTGCGCAAGATCCACGAGTCCTGCTGCTACGAACCAACGAGACCGAACAAAAACCAGGCGCAAAGCGAGGACTTCGACGAGAATGACTTCAACCGCGAGTTCGTCAGATGCGTCATGCGATCAATGCCCGTCAAGAAGAGCGAGAGTGTTGGCGACAAGACAATACGTTTCGTTGGCTTGTTCCTTCGACACGCAAACGACAAAGACAATGAGATGCTAGGAGAGGAGGATGCTGATGCTAGCACCATGCCCGAAACACCCAGCACAAGACTGACGACAAAACTCATGGAATCAGTACTGCCTTTGCTCATGGCTAAGGACAAGCTGGCTCGCTTCCGATCAACACAGCTGATCTCACACATCATCAACTCGCTGGACGCTATCGACGACGATCTGTTCCAGAAACTGCGACAGGGCCTGCTTAAGCGCATCCGCGACAAGGAAGCCATGGTGCGCGCGCAGGCGGTACTCGGTCTTGGACGGCTAGCCGGCAACCAGGTTGAAGGCATGGCCAACTCGGACGATAGCGACGACGATGTTGAGACAGGCCTCCTCGAGAAACTTCTTGAGGTTCTCCAGAATGATCCGAGTGCCGATGTGCGCCGGTCGCTCCTGGTCAATTTGCCTATCCTGCCAAACACGCTCCCATACTTACTGGAGCGTGCCCGTGACTCAGATGCGCAGACGCGTCGTGCCGTCTACTCAAGACTCCTTCCTGCGTTGGGAGACTTCCGCCACCTGTCACTCTCTATGCGAGAGAAGCTCTTGCGATGGGGTCTGCGCGACAGAGATGAAAACGTCCGCAAGGCTGCTGGCAGGTTGTTCCGTGAACGCTGGATAGAGGACTGCGTTGGAATGGACCAGCCTGCCGACGGCGATCGACCTGCAGAAGCGGCTCCTGTCAGCTTCGATGGTCTACTCGAGCTGCTTGAGCGCATTGACGTTGTCAACTCTGGCGTTGAGAACGGTGTTGCACTGGAGGCGATGAAAGGCTTCTGGGAGGGGCGGCCTGACTATCGCGAAGCCGTGGCCTTTGATGACCAGTTCTGGGAGACCCTCAGCGCCGAGTCTGTCTTCATGGCGCGCAGCTTCAACGAGTTCTGCCGTACTGAAGGCAACCGGAAGTACGAATCGCTGCTCGAGGAGAAGCTGCCCGAAGTCACCAAGCTCGCCTTCTTCCTTGAGCGCTACCTCAACGTCCTGATAGAAGCCATTAGGAAAGTCAACAACCAAGACAACATGGATGAAGACGAGGAAGAGGAGGATACAGTCGAGCAGGAGTTCATAGTGGAGCAGCTGCTGCATATTGCGCTCACTCTGGACTACTCGGACGAGGTCGGCCGCCGGAAGATGTTTGCCCTGCTTCGGCAGTCTTTGTCCATTGCCGAGCTCCCAGATGAGGTCACCAAGCTTACGGTCGAGGTCCTGAGGGGCCTGTGCGCACCCGACAATGCTGGAGAGAAGGAATTCTGCAGCGTAGTGCTCGAGTCTGTGGCGGATATCCACGACACCTTGATCGATGAAGACAACATCGACGATGACGAGAGCTTCCACTCGGCGCGATCTGAGGTGAGCCGAGACAGCACACCAACACGGGGAAAGAAGAAGGGCGGCGAGCTTAGCGAAGAGGAAGCTCGTGAGAAGGCCATCAAGGAGATCATGATCAACATGAAGTGCCTTCACGTCGTTCAGTGCATGCTGACGAGCGTGGAGGGCAACCTCCAGCAGAACGACCACCTGGTCGCCATGCTTAATAACTTGGTCGTGCCGGCGGTCCGCAGCCATGAAGCGCCGGTGCGAGAGCGTGGCTTGGTCTGCCTGGGTCTCTGCGCTCTGCTTGACCGAGCCCTTGCCGAGGAAAACCTGACTCTGTTCATGCACTTCTACAGCAAGGGCCATGCTGCGCTCCAGATTACCGCCATTCAGATCCTGACAGATATTCTCAATGTGCACGGTGCACAGCTTCTGTCGGCGAACCCAACACTTCTCAAAGTCTATGTCAAAGCACTGCGTTCAGGCACGAAACATCCAGAAGTCCAGGGAGCAGCCGTCGTCGCAGTCTCCAAGCTGCTCCTCGGACGCGTTGTCACGGACCGGGACACGTCTGGAGAGCTCCTCAAGACTCTGATCGTGGCCTACTTCGACCCAGCTACTGCAGAGAACCAAGCAGTCCGACAAGCGCTCAACTATTTCCTGCCTGTCTTCTGTTTCTCCCGGACAGAGAACCAGGACCTGATGCAATCTGTTGCCCTCGATGCCCTGCACACCTTGTACAATGTGCGCGAAGGTCTCGACGACGATGACATCGATGTTAACGAAGAGATGGCCAGTCTAAACTCGATCGGCTCGTGCCTGGTGGACTGGACAGATCCCCGCAAGTGCTTCACGCCAGGCATGGACATGGACGCTGACAAGCGCAACGTCAACGGCGACGTGCACCTCGAGTTCGCGCGGGATATTCTTGAAAAGCTTGACAGCAACTTCAGCAGTAAGTGATTCCAGGCCACAATGACGATTTGAGTGCCAGCAAGCTAACAACATGCCACAGAGGAGGAGAAAAAGACAATCGCGCCGCTGCTTGGCAAGCTGTACATCTCGCCAGGCTCATCGGAGGAGAAAATTCGCGAGCTCTACGCCGAAGCCAACGCTGCGGTCGACGACAATCTGTTGACAGACGCGACAGGTCGCAATGCGCTGTACAAGCTGCACGTGAGCCTGGGCAAGATCGTCAACTCCTATACAGAGCAGGACAGAGCATCGACTGCGCCCCGGAGGACGGCCAGCCGCAGCGTATCTGCGGCGCCGTCGGGCTCGGTGCTTGGCGACGAGGATCGAACGATCACAGGTGATGAGCCTACTGTGGTGGCTGTGCAGCCTCGTATCGAAGAGGAGGTGACGGATGATGATCACGACATCTCTGAAGCTGCATCGAGCCGGCGAGGATCGGTGGTGGACGACATGTTGACGGACGAAGGGGAGATGGGTCAGTAGATGCCGTGAATGTTCTTTTTGACATGATTCTGCAGAAATAGCGCTGCCCGAGTTTACATAATTTAACGATGCCCATGAACCTCGACCCGTTGACTGCCACATCGTTCAAGTTACGAGAACTTGTTTTGCACTGCCCAGCATGCAGTGCTACTGTTACTCCTCCTCAGTGCTCATCAAGGCACTTGGATGGCCAATTTCGGCTACGGTGCCCCCATCCATGACAACGACTTGATCGAATGCATGCCGCACAACGTCGTCGACCTGATGTGTCACGACAATTACTGTCCAGGCGTGGAAGTGCTTGTCGATGAGTTGGTAGATTTTGTTTGTAGTGTTAGGATCCAGACTATCATACCACGCAAGAAGATTAACCTCGATACTTTACTCTCTGTGACTTGCGGACAGCAGGTCTCATCGTAGAAGCAGACAACTCACCTGCTCGTCGCCTCGTCGAGAAGAAGCACCCTACCGGTCCCCCGACGGAGCAGCACGCGTGCAAGACCGAACAACTGCCGCTCCCCGCCGCTGAACCACGTCGGCTCAATCTCTACATCCAGGCCGCCGTGAGCATGTACAACTTCAGCAAGGCCGACCTCCTCAAGAACTTCCAACATGAGTACCCCACTCTCTGCACCATGATGGTGGTCGTACGGGTCCAAGTTCTGTCTGATGGTGCGCCCTGTGAGGAGCAGTGCGTCCTGCGGCATGGCGACGACGAGTTCTCGGACAGTGTCGATTTGGATTTGAGCGATGTCGCGTCCATCCAGGGTGATTGTGCCGTGGTCAAGGTCCATCAAGCGCAGAAGGGCATCAAGGAAGGTTGACTTGCCACATCCAGTACGGCCACAGATGGCGGTCTTGGTACCAGGCTTGAAGTACAAGCAGATATTTCTCAAGACCTGATGTCCGCAGCGTGAGGCAGATACACCATGAAACTCAACGGCGCCACGAACTGGTTGGTCGGCTTCCTCCGGATCATCATCGGACAATGCAACCGGCTCCGGGGGCGTGCTGGCGACGTACTTCCTGACTCTGTCCACGGCACCCAGAGACGTCTCGAGATTCGTCCAGTGCGTGATGAGCTGGCTCAGCGTCTGCCCGAAACCCATGACACTGACCAGCCCGACGCCTAGGTATCCAACATCGATACTCTCCCGCTGCGACACCGCGACACCGACCAACAACGTCGCCAGCGCGGTGGTGATCAAATCGAGGACAAGGTTGAGCCACCGCTGGAGACAGTACAGCAGATAGTGCGGCTTCTGCGACGCATCGAGGATGCCCATGTTCCTCTCTACCATTGGTGTATTCCACGCCATGGCACGAATCGTCACGCGGCCTTCGTAGCACTCGCTGAAGTGCGTGAGCAGTGGGACCTTGGCCTCGAGGTCGAGAACGCGCAGCTGGCGAGACGTGCGGAGATATACGCGCTGGACAAGGTACACTGCCATCCCGACAAAGGGGATGGATGCGGCGAGGTATCCGCTTGAGAGACATGTGAGTGCTGCTTCGGCGATGGTTGAGGCGAGTTTCTCACAGGTCAAGAGGAAGCTCAGTGGGAGGGGGAGGTCAATCAGGTTGAGGTCGCCGGCGAATCTGATAACGGACGTGTCAACCCTGAGCAACGAAGGACGCCGATGCACCTACAGATTGAGAACTTCTCCGGTGTCTTTCCTGGAGAAGAAGTCCATGTGCGCACTGCGAGTATGTCAGTACCGGCGCCACAGCGCGAAATCGAGGACCTCAACTCCAGTCTCACCTTAAGATAGGCACCATGCTTGCATGAAACTTACGGCCGACATGTGGAACAATCTTGAGGAAAAAGAAGCTGCACTTGTAAGCCACTAGAGATGAGCAAATCAATCGCGGAAGCGGTACTCACGAGGTCTCCATGCCGATAGCTACGATGTTCAACGTTGCGAGCAGTCCGTAAATGCCGACCCGCACACCCAGGGGTCGATCAGACCCTGAACTTTGGGTGGCCCAGAACTTGAGCCAGAGCGCTACCGATCATCGGGCTCTGGTCAGCAAATCTACAGAACCTCTTCCAAGAGGGGTGTATTGGCGACCAGACCCTCTGCACAATGGTCACCAAATTGGACAACTTACTTTGACCGACGGAGCACCCGACAAGCAGTGCAATCATGGCGATGAACGCGACAAGTCGTATGTTGCCTATCAAGCTCATGTAATAAGCAAGCGAGGACTTTCGAGGCTCTACATCAGTGTTCAAGTCGGCTTGTCGTCGAGTGTGAGGTGCGTCGGTAACATTGGTAGCCTTGCTCAGTCCCGAAGTCTTGGGTGCCTGTCGTTGCTGGGAGGCTGCCGGGCAATCATCACGGTGTCCACTCGTACTCGTGGTCTCATGTTGGGTGTCTGTTTGGGCGGTAATTGTTGACCTGCAAGTTTTTCGTGGGCTCTCAGAAAACATTCTACCTTGTCTGAGGGTGATGACCTCGTCGGCGTAGGAGGCCCAAGAGGCTACACGAAGTGTTCTCATTAGCTTGCGAGCCCCTCGACCGATAACATAATCAAGGTGTGGCGCACTGTTTTGAGATGCCCAGAGAACTGCTCTCTGTTCTCTTCGAAGAAATCCATTCTTTCCGAGAAGAGACTCTGCTACTTTCTTGGCAGTGTTCTTGTCCAATGCTGAGAAGCTGTCGTCCAACAAAACGAGCCTTTTCGGGCTGTAGATAGCTCGAGCGAGGCTCTGTCCTCGAAACGCAAACCTCGATTTAGTGGCTGCAGACTGCAAAAGTGGACTTGCGTATGTGTTGACTTACAAGTCTCTGCCTCTGCCCACCTGAAAGTCGTGAGCCTCCACTCCCCGCGAACGTGCGATCGCCCTCTGGCATCCGCGCAAAGTCCTCGGCCAGCTGACACACTGCAACCACCTCGGCGTACCGGGCCCCGTTGTCATCAGAGCTTCCAATGATGACCTCTCGGAGCGTCAGGTTGGGAATCCAGGGTTCCTGGGCGCTGTACGAGATCTTGCTCGGTGACGTGCGCGTGATCTGCCCAGTGGCCACATAACTCTCTCCCAGAACTGACAGGAGCAGCATTGATTTGCCGCACCCAACTGGTCCCGTGACCAGTGTTACACTTCCAGGTGTGATATCCAGGCTCATGTCTATCAGGACTGGCTCGTTGACGCCTTTAGTCCAGCGAAATGAGCAGGCTTGCATGCGGACCAAAGACTCGTCAGCGATACATCCGTCCATAGACTGTGTGGTGGCGGACTCCCCAGGTTCATTCTGGCCAAGAAATTGTTGGATACGGTTGAGGCAGGTCAAGGCGGAAGTGATGTTGATGCTCGCCGCCACGAGTTCCGCAATCGGCGCGATCAGGATCGACAAAAGTGACAGAGAAGTAAAAGCCAGCACAACGTCGAAAGTGGCGTCACTTTCGACGCTGATAGCCTGTATAATGGCGAAAGCAGCAAAAGTGAGAGCTGGACTGAGCATCGCTGGGATATTGCCTGATACACAGTCAGCATCGTGATCTACGCAGGAAACTTCCTGTGAGTCATGTCGACCGAGCATGAGGCCTTACCGACAACGATATTCGCTATCTGGAGCTTCCTGAAGGACTTCTGCTGTTGGATTTCGTTGTCCCTAGTCTGAAGCAGGTTCTGATTCGCAGCGCTCTGCAAGCCTGACATTCTGACTGCTATGATCTGGGCAAGGATGTTCGAGGTCATGCTAACTCGGTCCTGAATGCTCTTCATCCATTTTGCTTGACGTTTTGGGATCTTCTTGCTGATTCCAGCCGCAGCTAGGCCGCACACTACGAAGTGATGATCAGCTCGCGCACGACACTGGTGTTCGAATAACCTCAGACGTACCTATCGCCACAAGAGCTGGCGCAATGACGGCAATTTCGATGTATGATGACAATATCCACAGTCCGAGCCCCACCTGGACAACGTTAGGAGCAATGGCAAGCGACCACTGCAGCGTGTGAGATATCCTGTCGATCTCTGTGCTCATCAAAGTGACGGGCTGCGCGCCACTGCGGCCTTCGGAAGCATGCACCGCGAGGGCGGACTGAAAGATCATCCCGATCAGAGCGCCACGAACCATTGTCAGGAAACGGAACGTGAGATGTTGTGACCAGAGGGTCATGATCTGTTTCCGTAAACACAGTCGTCAGCATCGGCCCATGAAGAGAAAACCGTCTTGCCACTGACCGTGAGGAGTAGGTAGGTCAAGGCTGTCGCCGCTATCAAGCAGTAGCCATAGTACCAGGGAAGGTCATCCTGTTCTTGCATATACGACAAGATGGCGCGGATAAGGAGCGGCTGTACTATGGAGCAGGCGACCAGACCCAGCCTCGGCACATGCACCAGCACCAGCGTGAACTTGAAAGCACTCGCAAGTGCTACTGCAAGCCGTCCACGTTGAGAGTTAGGAGTCCTTGCCCAAGTCAACTGTAGCTGTTTTGTAACAGCCTCACCAGATAGATCGAGGTCGATCGCCTGTAAGTCGTTGATGGTCAGGTGTGATTTGTAACCGAGTGAGAACAAAGGGTTGAGCCAAAACATGAACGTCCGACCGAAGAAGCCACTCCGCTCTTCAGCCGTCGACACGTTAGGCCTGTGGTCACCATCTTGTGGTAAGACTTTGGTTTCTGATTCGCAGATTAGAGCAGCGAGCTTCAGTGCAGCGGATGATGTCTGGACTGCTGCCAAGGCCACAGCACGACTCCCGTGGTCAGGTGCCATCCAAATCGTCCACGACGTTCTCAGGAGCACTGCATCGAGCAGTAATGACATGGAGAGCGCGATCTGGACGACCAAGGAAGGTCCTGGTGTTCGGCCATGCTCCACGTATGAAGTTACGGCGAGGCACAAAGTTGTAATTAGTGCCGCACATTTCGCTCCGATTGCCAGCCCTTCTGAGCCTTGGTTCATGTCCTCGGCGGAGGTGGCAGAGAGTATGACCTCAGCCAGTTGAACCAGTGACAAGACCGTGAAGAGGATCTGCCCGTCAAAGACGTTAGCTACCATCGGGATGAATCGCGTACTCCGGGCTCAGAAAGGAACACCTCTCACCGTCTTCACAGATAATTTCAGCGAGTCTGGATATATGATGGCCTTCGATAGTAGAGCTCTCGCTCGGGACAACGCCAGCGGCGCAAACACAACACCGGGTAATATCTGGAAGATGGCATATTGGAAGGTCAGAGTGAAGTCGAAATCTCGGCAGGCGGGGTTCGTCGTCCCCAGGCTCGGCCCGAATGTCGCATCCGCCTCACATGCCATATCGCGTAGAAGAGATTATACGACTATGTCAGGAGATCAGCGTTAGGCGATGTTTGACACAGAATAGCTCGAGGAGCGAGAGGTTGTTCTTGTTTGGCTAGAGACAAAGATTCACATGAAAGGTCAAGGACGAAAAGAAGCCGGGTGAGCCTTGGTCAGACACAACGTTGGACAGGCGAGAGCTTATGCACATATGTTTGCGGTGTTTTCCGACATGTGCTGTTGGTCCGGTGTGATTGGACAACTCCAACAAGTTGTTCGTTGCGACATCGGTGATTGACGCTTTGTGCCGAAACGCGCGCAAATGTGCAAATTTTCGCGGCAAATTACTTTGGCAAATCAGCCAAGTTCATTTATGACTCGGTCTCAATTGTGAAGTGTGTCTCGGAGAGATCATTCTTAAACACCCATAGTGAAAGTCATTGTTCATGAAGCTGATGGGAATGATTCTCTTCGCTGTTGGAGTGGCCTGCAACCAAAAAATCTAGAATATTGGACTACCTGTTTTACCGTGTTGGAAAGAGCGCACTAACCCTGATATAGTCACAACAGGGTGGCAATCCGAGACGTACCGCTGGCTTCCTAGGTCAACTCTTCTTGTCCTCAGTAAGGGCCACTAGAAGAGCTTGGGTCAGTGGTGCTAAGTTTGGGAGGTATGTCGCGACAACAACATGCCTTTACACTAACACCAGCCTTGGTATTTACGTTGTGGGCGTGATAGCAGTGATCGTGACCAAGTACGCTTAATCTATGTCGTGTTGCTGGCTATGTGCTGCTGTCAATGATCAATAGCTTCCTAGTCGCGATTAAGAGAGCGATTAGAGCCATGATACACACGAGAATCTGGGTGGCCGTAAGCTGTCTTTGTCTGGGAGCCCCGGTTGCTTTTTCTGTGACGGAGTGTTGCCCATATGGGTCTTGTAGAGATTGGGGAGTGGCCATTGTTTGTCTGCGGATGAGTGCGGACTGATCTGAGGCGATGTTCAACAGGTTGGTAAACTGATTTGCGAAGGGGAGAAGAACCTGAACGCCTAGACAGCATGAGGAAGAAAGTCATGATGCTTATGTGCATTGGCTATGCTCGCAGTCGTGAAAGTTAGCATCATGACCAAGACGACGCCGACCCCTGGCATCTCGCACTCCTCACCCCAGAAATGGAATGGGACCCACATTGCATCGGACAAGGATATCCAACAATCCACTCTAACCAGGGGCCAAGACACGATGGAGAACTAAGGCATATATAGCACGGAGGATTTCCTAGACAGACAGTCCTTACCATTGTACTTCAGCGATCGTTCTAAGTATCATTCCCCATCCATCATCTGAACCAGTCCCCAACGCGATCAAGAGTGGTATCTCGTTCAAGAGACACGCAACCATTGCAGAACAGCAACCCTTTCGAAGCCCAGTCATTGGTTGATCCCGAGGCCGGATCGTGACACTCGCCCCCAGTGAGAACTATCGTTAGTTGCCGACAATGTCTCCCCAAAATCAACCCGTCCATTTTCAACAATATGTGGCCAGGACATTGGGTTGCATTTTCCCGTAAGATGACGTACGTGTCAGCGCAGAGCGGTGGCAACCCCGCAATGTCGTCCAGCTGCAAGTTGTCCGGGAATAAGCTTATGCCAGGCCCGCCTCGTCGCTGAATCTCCAACCTGACCACCAAAGGCCGGCCCCTCTCCCCTAACAAAACTCTGAAGGAGCACAGCCAAGATCCTCGTCGCACTGCGACCGACAGTACTATCGGAACAAGTACGCCCACGACGACCAGAAAAGACAATCCCAGAACAATGGAGGCGCAGCAGGAGCACCCGCAGAAGTCGGTGGAAAAGCGAGCCCTTACCGCTGCCTTAGCGGCGGCTACTATTCACAATGAGCTCGCCGCTAATGCGAAAAACGCGACCAATGGCGAGCATGACATGACCGTCTGGCAGGGCATCAAGCAATATCGCAAGGCCGTGTTCTGGTCCGTCGTCTTCTCGCTTTGCATCGTCATGGACGGCTACGACCTGGGTTTCACTGGTACCCTGTACGCCCATCCAGCCTTCCAAGCGCAGTTCGGCGAGCCCTACAAGAACGGCTACCAGATCTCGGCCGCCTGGCAGACGGGTTTCCACGTGACGGGCAAAGTCGGCAACATGATCGGCGTGTTGCTCGACGGCTACTTCTCCGAGCGTCTAGGCCGTCGCACTGTGTCGCTCATCACACTCGCGATGTTGGCTGGACTCATCTTTATGCAGTTTTTTGCTGAAACCCTTACCGTCTTCCTTGTCGGTCGGTTCCTTGCCGGAGTGCCCATCGGTGTCTTCCAAGCTGCGGCCAACACGTATGCAGCCGAGGTGTGTCCCACTGTTCTGCGGAGCTACCTGACGACGTATGTCTGCCTTTGCTGGGTCATGGGCCAGTTCATCTGCGCTGGCGTGACATATGAGCTGTCCAAGCTACACAACGAATGGGGATGGCGCATCATTATCGCGGTCCAGTGGGCTTGGATCCCGCCACTCTTGGTACTCATATGGTTCGCCCCGGAGAGCCCATGGTGGTTGGTGCGCGAGGAACGCTACGATGAGGCCGAGAAGATGGTCATGCGTTTAACGGATGGCTCCGTCAACCCTAAAGAGTCGGTGGCCATGATGATTCACACGACACGGCTTGAGGTGGAGACCGGCTCCGGTGTCTCGTACCTCGACTGTTTCAAGGGAACAGACCTGCGCCGCACCGAAATCGCCTGCCTTGTCTATGGCATCCAGGCTGGCGTAGGCAATCCCCTGCAGGCGTACACAACCTACTTCTTCCAGCAGGCCGGTCTGCCGACGAGCGAGTCCTTCAAGCTCAATATCGGCAACAATGCTACCTCATTCGTTGGTACCATGCTGACCTGGCCACTGCTCTACTACTTTGGTCGCCGTACAGTCTTTTTCGGTGGTCTGTGCTGCATGACCGTCCTGTACTTCGCCATCGGTTTCGCTGGCATTCCCGACATCACCAATACGTCCGCCAACTGGGCCAGGTCGTCACTACTTATCATCTACCTCTTTTTCTATTGCCCGACCGTCGGCGCAACCGTATACGTCATCGTGGGCGAGGTGGGCGCCAGTCGGCTGCGGAGTAAGACCGTCGCTCTCGCCCGGAACTTCTACTGTCTCGTGGCTATCATCTCAGGCATCATTGTGCCATACATGCTGAACCCGACCGCCTGGAACTGGGGCGCGAAGGCCGGCTTCTTCTACGGCGGGATTAGTATTTTCTGCCTAGTCTGGGTCTACCTAAGACTGCCGGAGATGAAAGGCCGCACCTATGAGGAACTCGACATTCTCTTCGATAGGCGCATTGCCGCAAGAAGGTTCAAGGGCGAGTGTATCGATGCCTATGCGGAATACGATGAGTCAACAAAGATCAAAGGCGAAGCGTAAAAGACACTGTTTATGTAACTTACGTAAGTTACGCTATATTAATGATACAGAAACTCCACCGTTGATACAATGCCAAGCCATAAGACCTGTAATAGGTGGACTCCAGGATCGTCACACAAGAATAGCATTAGGGCTTCATAATATTCCTCATTCATTCTATAGGAATACTCAAGCGGCCCCATTGCGACCCAAAAGGGCAGCTGGTCGTACAATGTTTTGGAAAATTCGAGGAGAAAGCCGTTATTATATCGCTAGCGTGCAAGTGGTTTCTAGTCTATCACTTCTCAGGTTCCAGCCAATATTTTCGCCGGCTCCGTTGCAAATCTGCCTGCTTCCACCGGTCTTCTTTTACCACATGTGCACAAAGTAACTCTCCGAGCCCGCCTCCTCACTGCCCACTGGGCTTTGGGTACACCAGCTCGAACCGCTCGCACTGCACCACGCTGTCCTCACAAAAGTCCTTTTCGCCCTGCAGCTCCTTCCAGAACCGGATGTGCCCCGTGCGCCACGCCTCGTAGTCGCCCTCGGCCTCCGACAGGGCGAACTCCTCGGTCACGTCGCGGAACGGGCACTGGACGAAAGAAATGGTGCGGATGATGGCGCGTGGCTCGCTCCTGCTGTCGACGACGACGGCGTAGTCGCCGGGCCCCCAGTGCAGGGGCTGCGGAATCGGGTAGGTCGCGGTGCCGGTCTTCTTGCCCTCGAGCACGAGCTGCAAGAGGGAATCGTTGAGCGCGGACTGGTCGTCGCCGAAGGCGAAGACGTCTTTGGGTGCTGGGAGGTCCTGGCCGAGGGCTTGTGAGGCGGCGGCCATGTAGGCCACGATGTCAGGCCGCTGGGGGTCTATTGTCGACATGGTTGGTGGTTTTGTTTTGTGAAATTGGTGTAACTGGTTTAGTTCTTGATAGACTTAGAGTTGATTGGAAGTCGCGGGCTTGTGAGTGTTAAAGTAATTGTATAGTATGTGGATGCTGAAGAATTCTGGCCGCGAGCCCCGCTCAGCCGCAAGCCGAGTGACTCAGCTCGCCGGTATCAACTTTCGCCAAGCCGGCAAAATACCGCTATTCTGAGCCTTCTCGTCATGGTAATTTACTGGGTCCTGGGGTTGTTTTCTTGTAAAGAGAGAATTTATAGAGAGTTAAGGATCTCTCTGCGCCGCCATACACGACGTTGGACTTGCCGATTCTCGCTTGACCCCTGGACGATCAGAAGTAGCATGAGAATTGAGACAAAGGTGTCGTCATTTGTTGAATGACTTTCTGCTCGTCACAAGCTATCGACGCCCAGAGATTGACGGTGGGTGGGTAGTCAAACCATTTCGCGGCCGAATACAAATTTTCCGACTTTTCATCAATATAAAATCAAGCATTCTGGATTTTGTGCCATGAACCAACCCAGGCAGGCACATCTCCTCTGCAAGGTTCCAGAAACAGGTAGTCACCCAAGTCTGCTGCCTGTACCTCCGGTTTTCGGGACTGTACATGTGGCACACTGGGACTCTTCTATGCTTGTCACGGATCGTGCACTCTGCTGGCGGTTCATCTTGCGACAGCGGCAGTGTGAATATGCTAAATCAGGAGGATAAACTCTGCTCGTGTCTCTACAATTTATGTTTTACAACCTCCTTTCTTACCCCACCTTTCGGCATTTTCAGAACAGTACGTTGATTACAGCAGCAAAATTGCCTAAATTGTCAATCACACGTGCGGAGTGTGCCGGATCGTCCTGTTCTTGGCGGGTTTCTGCTATTATAGATGTGGTATATATAGACATGGCTCCGTGCAGAAACGCCAAGATGCCAGAAGAGTAGGATTGCATCCCCCCAAATGGCGTGACATTGCAGCCTTTTTGACAGCGTTTCCGTTGTGTAACACGGGCACTCTCCCCCGCCAGCACGACAAGAAGCAAAACCGACCCCAGACTCGGGGAGGACAAAACTGCAGGGAGGGCTGCAATCTTGGCGCCAAGCATGGAGGACCGTGTTCCCAGGAACCCTTGCTGAAACGGCTCGCGCCTCGCACGCCTGCTGGCGAGTGCGACGACTGGTTCTCCGCACGCCGCTGTCAGACTGGGCATTTGTCCCGGGAGTTCGGCACCTCGAGGTTGCATCACCCATCGATGACATGTGGCGAGATCTGCCATGACAGAGATTATGGCCCGCGTGATTTTAGCGCATGCCTCTGCATGAACACCTCGTGCAATTGTTGGGTTGCTACAATACACAAAGCGCTGAAGAGAGTACCGTGTGCGCAAAGCTGCCCACTTGATGCGATGGTAAACTCCCGAGAGTTGGCTGAGTAGCAGAAAGGTCAGTCAATCAGATGACGAAAAGCATCGGCAACGTGTTTACAGAAAGTACGAGACACATGCGCAGAGCTAGCTCTGCAGTTAAGTTCCATGATCGCCATGGCTTTGTTGTGCTATGTGTTGTAAATCTACCTCAAGCAGCTGCGTTCCATCCACGCGCAGGATCGTCCTCCAAGACTATTTCCCATCTACTCCTCGTCTCCGTGCGTGACAGCGTTCTCGGCTGCCCAGTCGCGGATCGCGTCAAAGTTGCGGCACGTGTGCAGCGTGCTGAAGTCAGGCCAGTGGCCGTCGTAGCCGTCGTAGTACTTGAACGTGTACACGCCAATGTCGCTCTGGCACATGAGGTCTATCCTCAACATCTCGAGGCAGTGGTCTGTTTCGCAAATATCTGCTGTATCAGCCCGCCGCCAGCTCTGTCGGTGTTGGGGGGGTTGTCATGCAATAAATCGCGCGGGAAGCAAACAAAACAAGGGTCCCGCTCAGAGGTGGGACTCACCCAGATGTCCGCGCAGGTCCATGGCATCGGTGTCGATGTCGCCGCCCGTGTGCGAGTAGTATTCCGGGTATGTCGACTGGCGCAGCAGGTTAAGGCAGTGCAGCTTGTGGAAGACCTGGATGCCCGCGCGGTAGCCTTCCTTGCCGGTCTTGGGATCCGTGACCTTCAGTGAGCTGCGGTCGAGGCCCAGGCGCTCGAGCTCCTCGTGCGTGATCATCTGGTCGCCCACGTCGTACGTCACGTGCTCCCAGGCATCATCGACCTCCTGCCCGAAGCCGACATACTTGGTGTACTCGAGGGCTGGAGTGATATTGTAGCGCTGCGTCTGGTACGAGGCTACACCCTGGGCGGGAGCTAGATGGGGGGCATTGTTGTTAGTGAGTGATGTTCTATGATATGAAAGAAGAAAGCCTGCAAGCACTTACAGTACGGGAAGTAGGGCGCCGTGAGGCCAGAGGCAGCATGTCTGGTCTGCAGTAGGAGGGAGAACGACAGGCATGACAGGGAGAAGAGCAGGAGTGCGACATGACCGACCCAGATCATGTAGGGCTTGAGGGACGGGCCTGAGTGTGGATTGTAAGAGTGGTGGGAGCTGAAGGGGAACAGGAGCGAGTTCTTCTCGCTGCGCTCTGAGCCTTCCTCCTCAATGGCAGGGAGGTACCTGTTGCGGTCGTTGCGCCTCATGGTGAATGCTGGGGAAGAAGTGAAATGCAGCCAGTGCAAAGATGTGAAAAAAAGAATTAGCGCCGTGCCAAAGGACAACTGGTCGCGTGTAAAACGAATGAAGAGATTGTACAGAAAGGGAAACAGAGACAACAGCCAGGGACCTGCCCTCTTGACTTGCAATGAGTGAGCGAAGCTGCAAAGAATGAAATGACAAGAAGGGGATAGAGGAACCGAAAGAGGCGGGCGAGGCCGCACCAGTGCACCACGGCGGGCAGGACTGGTTTTGACTCGGGCTGCGTGGACAACCCCTGACTCTGGGCTCTGATTCTGCGGCTCCAAAGCCCAGGTTCACCGGCGGGGCCATTGTTGGAGCGTTACTGCGAGCGAGGGAAATATCAGGTGAAACGGGCTGGCAGCCCAGGTGTGGTCGCGAGCGGTGGAACAGGAGCAGTTTCACGGACGGCCCAGATTTGGAAATAGAACCCTGGTCACAACAGGGGAGGAATGGGAATACCAAGCTTTCTGCCGTCGGGATCGGTCATGGGGCTCGCGTGCGGGTACGCATGGACCACCAGCAAGTGCTGCGTAGTACCACCAGGGGTTGGCTGGGTGCTGTCGGCGTGATCCGACGGACAGAGGAACTCGGTGCTTGATGGAGACGGCGATGGCGCCTGACAACGTGTGAACCTCTGGAGGGCCCATTCGTGTTTGGAAACTGTCTGGGCCGTGTCTGGACAAGCTCGACTTGGCGTAGCGTGGAAGGACACAAGCACCCTCAGGGATTGGGCTCAGGGGCCGCCGACGCGGCAAACCAATGGCCAGAGTTGACGAGGCGCCGAAGAGTGGCTCCTATACTGCAGCACCCTTGCTGCCAAGTCTGAAACTCTTCTGTTTGACCGCAACCCCGGCTGCGACACAGCCTTGGCGCCAGTGAGGCTCTTGTGCCCCGGCAAACTGTGCTATTCGTGGTTAAACCTCGCGATAGCCTCGCCTTCGCATCGGGGCCCGAGCCTCATGGGGACGGTGCCTGCGTGTGTGCGTGCACATTCCGTTGAAATCACAAGCTCTCCCGACAGGGGGGTGAGAACTAAGCTTTCGCCGTATGCATGACAACCCTAGCACATCTCCGCGATCGCCTTGAGCTACTGCGTGGAGGGCATGGCCAGTCGGGCGCGATGAGTTTGATAGTCTCCTGAGACGAGTGACGAGTCTCGGCCATTTTGGTACGGTAGCTTGCCTCGGATTCAGCCACCGCAATGCTGCTATCAGACGATATATAACCGCCTCAAATCTGCTCAAACTCTTGTCCCCTTCTCTCCCAAGTCACTCCATCCATTCGACTCCAACCAACTCCGCTTGACGCGACTTTCTTCTTT
The DNA here is from genome assembly GCA_001566295.1 of Microdochium bolleyi. Lineage (NCBI taxonomy): Eukaryota > Fungi > Ascomycota > Sordariomycetes > Xylariales > Microdochiaceae > Microdochium > Microdochium bolleyi. The sequence goes on from KQ964257.1 coordinate 392,458, forward strand.
CTTGTCTCCTTCCATTCTCCAGGGCTAGTCCCCACTCGTTATACTCTGCACACATTACACTATCCTTCAACTGCCGGCCAGTTTTTGTTTCATTTCCCCAAACTCAAGCCGTCACTACCGCCCGTTTCCCCATCTTCAGACTCAACACAGAACAACATGCGTGTCTCATCAGTACTTGTCGCCGCCCTTGCCTCCCAGGCTCTGGCCCGTAACGACTACTTCACTGCTGCTGCCATCGGCAAGTATGCTGTAAGTCAGACAACAACGTCGCAACTCTCCGCATCACTACGATAGATAGTTATACGCAATGCCAAGAGTAAACACTAAACAGTAGTTCCACCTATAGGCTTTGATGGCTGTCGCCGTGGCTCCTGCCGCCGCACACCCTTTGTCTGCTTTCCTGCCCACTCGCGAGGTAAGCTGACATAACTTGATTGATCCAGCCCGTGGCCTCGGTGTTACAGAGAAGCTAACATCAACGCCTTGTCTCTAGCCTCACCACACTGGCGGTCAGAACAACGCCGCTGGTGCCAACCGCGGTGGTAATCGTGCTGGTGCTGCCGCTGCCGGTGGCCGCAACCGGAATGGCGCTCGCGACGTGGAAGCCTTTGACCACGCCGGCGAGGAGGAGGAGGACTCTCAGCTCGAAAGCCGCGAGCCTCACCACACTGGTGGCCAGAACAATGCCGCTGGTGCCAACAGGGGTGCCAACCGCGGAGGCAACCGTGCCGGTGCTGCCGCCGCCGGCGGTCGCAACCGGAACGGCGCGCGCGACGTCGAGGCATTCGATCACGATGACGAGGAGTCTCACCTAGACACCCGGGAGCCTCACCACACAGGTGGTCAAAACAACGCCGCTGGCGCTAACCGTGGCGGTAACCGTGCTGGTGCCGCCGCCGCTGGTGCCAACCGTGGCGGTCGCAACCGGAACGGTGCCCGTGATGTCGAGGCATTCGACCACGACGAGGAGTCTCACCTGGACACTCGCGAACCCCACCACACTGGTGGCCAGAACAACGCCGCTGGTGCTAACCGCGGAGGTAACCGCGCAGGAGCTGCCGCTGCTGCTAACCGTGGCGGTGGTAACCGGAACGGCGCCCGTGATGTTGAGGCGTTCGACCACGATGACGAGGAGTCCCACCTAGACGCCCGGGAGCCTCACCACACTGGTGGCCAGAACAACGCTGCTGGTGCCAACAAGGGTGCCAACCGTGCTGGTGCCACCGCCGCCGGTGGTCGCAACCGCAACGGTGCCGCCAACAAGCGTGATGTCGAGGTCCCCGACCACGATGACAAGGTCCAGGCTGTTGATGCGACACAGGAGACCGAGGACTCTGTCCTCGAGACCCGCGAACCTCACCACACAGGTGGTCAGAACAAGGCTGCTGGTGGTGCCAACCGCGCCGGAGCTGCTGCCGCTGGTGGTCGCAACCGCAATGGTGCCGCCCGCAACGGCGCTGCCAACAACAAGCGTGACGTCGAGGCCTTTGACCACGCCGACGAGGAGGAGGAGGACTCGCAGCTCGAGACCCGTGAGCCTCACCACACAGGTGGCCAGAACAACGCCGCCGGTGCCAACCGCGGCGCGAGCCGTGGTGGTAACCGTGCTGGTGCTGCTGCTGCCGCTGCTGGTGGCCGCAACCGGAATGGCGCCCGTGACGTCGAGGCCTTTGACCACGATGACGAGGAGACTGAGATCGCCGAGTCCACTCTCGACACCCGTGAGCCTCACCACACCGGTGGTCAGAACAACGCGGCCGGCGCGAACCGTGGCGGCAACCGTGCTGGTGCTGCTGCCGCTGCTGCGGGTGGTCGCAACCGGGCTGGCGCCAACCGCAACGGCAACTAGAGTATGCAAGCTGCCAACTCTGAAGAGTCAGTGCTCGGAGTCGAGAGGGCTTGACATGGCTCTCTCACTCGAGATCAGGAAAGTGCCGGCAAGGACAACACTTTAGTCTCAGCCTGCGTGCTTCCAATGTACCTAGCTTAAATACTTCCTCTTCCCGTCTCGCCGGCGGAACGTTTCCTTTATTTGTAGGCGACGAGCTTGGCGATAATGAAATAAAAACTTGGTTTGCAAACCCTTTCTAGTTTTGACAGGAGTAGGAAAGTTGAGGTGAATACCCTAGGGTACCGAAACAGTTGGAAAGTACCTGCGCCGCCTATAAATGCTACATTTACCCATTCGCGTCACAATTGCCCTTTGCCAAGAATATGTCCTGTGCGTCACTTGCTAATAGCACCGGTAGTAACATAATCTACCCAAGGTAGGCTATTCCGCATATAGTGACATCTCCCAAAGCGGGCGCCTTTTGACACGAAAGGCTTGCGCGGCTCTTTCTTCTTTCGGAATTGCAAGCAACAGTCTCACGTAACACCGACTGCTGGATTTCTTGGCATGTCAGCTCTAGGGCGCCGGCGATGATCACGGACATGACCTATGCGTAATATATATCAGGGTAAGTATTTCTTCAGGCGAAAGAAGCAAAACCCCTGATTGTTTGACAGTCTAGGTCGCGCCCGAGGAACAACACCATACTCGCACCAGCAACGACAACATACAACAGCCGAGTCGGCACCCTTGAGCGCATACGAGAAAATCATGAAGATTGTCATCATCGGCGCCGGCCTCGGCGGTCTCGCCGCGGCCCTCCGCTTCGCCATGCTCTCGCACGAGGTCGTCGTCCTCGAGAAACACCCGGCACTATCCCCTCGCGGCGGCAGCCTCAGCACGAGACCTGGCGCGTCGCGCATCCTGGTGGGCTGGGGTCTTGAGGCAGACATGGACCGCATCGCGAACAGGACGGAGGGGATCATCATGCGGGACCTCGCCACGGGAGCGACAACATCTGTACCTGCAGCCGCAGGCATCGCGAAGGGTCATGGGTCCCAGCAAGCACCGCATTGGGGCACGACCCGCCAGGAGTTGATCCAGCTGTTCCACGACAAGGCAGTCGAGTACGGGGCAGTTATCCGCTTCGGGTGTGCGGTGTCGGCCGTGCACGATGAAGCGGGTGGTGATGGGGTCTGGGTGATGCTCATGGACGGCACACATATCAGCGCCGATCTCATCCTCGCCGCCGACGGGATGCGCTCGCGCACACGCGCTGCGATCCTGGCTGACCAGCTCGGAGCCGGCCAGATGGAGCCCGCGGTCAGCGCGGTCACGGGGTACGGCTTCGCGCTGGCAGCACCGAAGCTCCAGGATCCCGGGATCGCGGGTCTGCTTGAGAATGTGAGCAGCAACGTGTGGATGGGCGGGATAGATCACGCCTTTGCCGTCTCGCGGTACAGCGAGAAGGGAGGATTTGTCGCCGTGCTGTGCCACACCATTGACGACAGGAACACGGAGCAGGACAGCCTGTGGGACGACAAGGGAGATCTGGAGTATGTTCGGCACGCCTTCCAGGGGTCTTGTAGTGCGATCACCCGAGCTCTGGAGCTAGCGGACAGTTGTGACCGGTGGAGACTGGCTGAGCTGCCGTCACTGCCGCGATGGACGAGTCTTGGTGGCAGTGTCGTGCTGCTGGGCGACTCCGCACATGCGATGCACCCCTCTGCCGGCCAGGGCTTTTCGCAGATCGTAGAGGATATCGAAGTCCTTGCCCAGCTCGTCTCACGGAGCCCAGTCTCGATTGGAGCTGGCTCAAGTTTCACTCCCTGTAACGTACTCAGCATCACGAAGGCTTGGCAGGACATCAGGAAGCCGAGAGTCGAGAAGATACAGGAGTACTCGCGATGGAGTACAGCGCAAATTGCACAGAGAGTGTCTGGCTCATCCGCTTCGAAATACGCGCCTGGGCAGCTTGAAAACACGAAGGCAATGGACGAGGAGTTCAGGAACGCCTCATTTCTGCCATGGACTTTCGACTATGATGTCGAGAAAGAGGTCAGCCTTCCTGAAGTGACGAACGTGGAGGTCTACTACACAGACAATACTGATATTTTGATACACAGATCGATGACTATCTGTCACAGAAAGTACATGAACACGAACAAAAGTCCTGATCTTTTGATCAGTTCCTGTGGATCAATGCTGGTTGTTTCATAAGAATTGTAATGTCGAACTAAGGAACTGGTGATGAGAGACTGGTAATGGAGGCGCATCACCAAGACTCTTGAGCAGAATAGTGATTGAGCTCATTATGAAGGCCTGCTCGTGGAATTCAATCTCGAATAGACGCAAATATTGGTAGTCCGCATCCACTTTTGAACTTGGAACAATACAATAAAGCGTGTAAGTGACGTGCACAAAGTCAAGTCCCCAGCATAAAGACCTGGATGAAAGCTTCAGGCAGCAAAACTTTGAAACGAGGGGCATAAAAGGCATAACTCTACAACATTGTATAAAGCTGCACAATACCACAATCTCGACCTTATCTTATCTTATCGGGGCATCCAGCTTCCCCGCTCATGCAGCTCAGGATCCACTTGCATTCCAAGGATGCCCAAGCTTGGTGCTTGTGAAGTTCGGACACTTGCACATCTCGTTTGGCGTCGCCAGCGCCTCCACTCCAATTGCGAGTTCACTGCGACCTCAAGCGATGCTACGACCATAGGCCGAGCCACAACCTCGCGTATCAGCGCAACAACATTACTATGGCGACGAATCAAGACGAGCAGAAGCCCCAGGTGGCAAATGAACAAGATGCGAAGATGCTCTCGGACGACATCCCAGAGGAGGAGCTCCAGCTCGAGCAAGCTCTGAAGCATCTCAAGCTGCTTCATATCAAGGTGTGCACGTTCTTCTACAACCCAGCACCATATGAGAAGGCTTTGCTGACGTCAGAACAACAGTCCCGCGGCCTTCGCTACACGATACCAAGCATGCTCGAGACGGTGACAGCCCCTGGAACTCGTACGGCTCCCTCCACACCATTTCCGTTGAAAGATTCGAAGACTGACGAGCTTTTGTATAGCCGAGCAAGTCTTTGCGAACTTCAAGACCGCCATTACATTAGCACAGACCGAGATCAAAGACTTTGGGGAGCTGTACAATAGTGAGGAGAGTCGCAAGGTGTTGGAGCAGGCGCGCCTTAGCCGGGAAGCCGAGCCCACGGGGATCAAGCCCTGGCGGCACAAGGACGATCCGAACTGGTTTTTCCTTGACAAGTGAGTCACCCGGCAAGGCCGAGGACAGCTTAGAGCATTCGATGGTTCTTGGAAGGCCTAGCATCTGGTCCCTTGTTCTTTTCTGCATTTTGAGTCATATTATCTAGCATGCGTCAGGCGTTATGGATCTAGGATACCTGCGGATCAGGTATCTGCCCGAGTGGGCTCTAAGTTTTGTTTTTGGCAAGGACATCTGGGACGGGCACGTTTTCAAACTTGCAGCCATCTAGGCTCGGCATATTCAAGATGATGCGACACACACCTCATACCCAGCTCGGATTTGGTCGACCCTTTCACAATTTCCTGCTGCCTCCAACGGGATAGGAATCTGGGTCTGTCTTACTCCGTGTGCTGGCCTTATGTGTGAACAAGATCTGAACACTGATGTGCCGCGCACGCTTGTCATCGGAGCTTATTGGGAACGGCTTTACTCAATAATTCGAACTCGCCAGGGTGGAATCAGAGAGTTGTCACAGGACTGCTACGTCAAGCAAATCTCATATCTGATTGATCACTTTGGCTTGCAAAGAACCGTGTCGGCTCGTGACTTTGTCCTGTAAATGGAGGCTACCCGGTAGCGCTTGAGAGTCACCAAAGACCACTTGATGAAAGAGCAAGCAGCTGAGTCATCCACCTCCAGCTTCCGTAACACAACGGCGGCACCCACCAGCACCACCACAGACAGGAGTGGGTCTGACACCCCCACCAAAGGCCACTGGCGGATCAAAAAATCCAGGTGAATTTTCGAAATCGCCCTGCTGCCCCTCCCGCCCTCTCTGCCTGGCAAGATCACGGCAAACCCCCGCCACAGGCCACCAGACACCACATCGCGACGAGTGCGTCCACCTGCAACAACCTCACGCCCGCACGCAGATCCGGTCGACCACATTCCAGATCCCGACGCATCGGCACAACCGCAACCATGTCTCGGTTCTTCCGCAAGGGCGACGACAGCACCGACGAGAGCTCCTCTGAGGAGGAGTACATCTCCGAGGAGGAGAACTCTGAGAAGGAAGAGTCCGAAGAGGCAAGCGAGGAGGAGGAGGAGGACTCTGACGACTCCGACAGCGACGATGATGGAGAGAAGAAGACCGGTGCCTCTCGTTTCTTGAGGGATGCCGATTCAGACAGCGACGAATCTGAGGAGGAGGGCCCCAAGGCTCTCAAGAGCGCCAAGGACAAGCAGGTCGCCGAGCTCGAGTCGATAATCGATGTGATCGAGAAGCGCCAGAAGATCAGCGACTGGGCTGCCGTCTCGACAGGTGAGTTTTTGGGACCCTCGGTGACTGAAGGGCTCGTGATGGGAAAGTGCATTTACTAACAGCACCGCGCCTACAGAGTTCGACAAGCTCAACCGCCAGGCCGCCAAGATGACTGTCGCTGGACGCGGTCCCAAGGTCTACATCAAGGCTATCGCCGAGCTCGAGGACGCCATGAACGAGACCATCGCGAAACAGAAAGTCACCCCCAAGAAGATGAACGCGACAAGCGCTCGTGGTCTCAACGCCGTCAAGCAAAAGATCAAGAAGCTCGTCAAGGACTTCCAGGCCCAGATCGATGAGTTCCGCGCCGACCCTATGGAGTTCCTCTTCTCCGACGACGAAGAGGAGGAGGCTGAGGACGTCAAGGCCGCGAAGACCAAGAAGGCCAAGACCGACATCTACGTCGACAGAGCCGTTGTCGAAGATGACGACGAAGGCTTCCAAGAGGTTCCCAAGGGCGGCAGGACTATGCAGTTCACCCCGGAGAGCATCTTTAAGCATCTCCGCGCCATTCTGGAGTCGCGTGGCAAGAAGAACACAGACAGATTTGAGCAGATCAAGATCATGCAGAAGCTGCTCGGCGTGGCTGTCACACCCTACCAGCGCATCCGGGTATTGCTCACCATCATCTCCGCCCGCTTCGATCTCAGCATCAGCGGCACGAACATGCCTATTGAGCACTGGAAGGCGGCCGAGAAGGAGCTTGGCGACCTCTTCGACACCCTCGAGGCCAACCGTGACCACATCGTCATTGAAGGCGCCGAGGAGTGGGAGGACGATGAGAAGGCCCCCACCATCGCTCCGGGCGAGAAGTATCTCAAGGTCCCTGGCAGCATTGTCTCTTACGTCGAGCGCCTGGACGATGAGCTCACCCGCTCGCTTCAGAGCATCGACCCTCACACATCCGAGTACATCGACCGCCTTACCGACGAGGGTGCTCTCTACAACGTTATCCTCCGCGGTCTCCTCTACTACGAGCACCTCCTCAAGGATGCCGCGCTTCAGATCCCTCAGGACAGTCTTAGCCGCATCGTCATGCGCCGCCTGGAGCACGTCTACTTCAAGCCGTCGCAGGTTGTCAAGATCCTCGAGGAGAACGCGTGGAAGCCCATCTCCGCTGATATCGAGTCCAGCATCACTCCCCGCAGCGAGTCTGCCGATGCCGGAAACCTGGTCTTCACCCTCTGCAAGTACCTGTTTGAGAAGAGCGAAGGCATCATCCGGGCCCGTGCCATGCTTTGCCAGATCTACTTCCTGGCTCTGCACAACGAGTATTACAAGGCTCGTGACATGATGCTTATGTCCCACTTGCAAGAGTCGATCAACACGTTCGACGTCCTGTCGCAGATCCTGTACAACAGGACACTCGTCCAGATCGGTCTCTGCGCCTTCCGGAAAGGCCTCGTCTACGATGCTCAGAACACACTGCAGGAGATCTGCGGCAGTGGCAGACAGAAGGAGCTGCTCGCCCAGGGTGTCATGATGCAGCGCTACAGCCAGGTCTCGCCCGAGCAGGAGAGACTGGAGAAGCAGAGACAACTACCCTTCCACATGCACATCAACCTCGAGCTGCTTGAGTGTGTCTACCTGACATGCAGCATGCTTCTCGAGATTCCTCTGCTCGCCCACACCGGCTCATCGCCCGACATCAAGAAGCGGGTGATCAGCAAGACCTACCGCCGCATGCTCGAGTACCACGAGAGACAGATCTTCACTGGCCCTCCCGAGAACACACGCGACCACGTCATGCAGGCGTCGCGCGCTCTGGCTGCGGGCGAGTGGAAGAAGGCCACCGACTTCATCCACAGCATCAAGATCTGGGATCTCCTGCCGAGCGCCGAGGACATCAAGACGATGCTGTCGAAGCAGATCCAGGAGGAGGGACTTCGCACTTACCTTTTCACATATGCTCCTTTCTACGATACCCTTGCCGTCTCTACCCTGTCAGCCATGTTTGAGCTCGAGGACAGGAAGGTCTCAGCCGTTATCAGCAAGATGATCAGCCACGAGGAGCTTGCGGCGGCACTCGACCAGGTCACGGCAACCGTCATCTTCCGCAAGGGTGTCGAGCTCTCGCGCCTGCAGAGCCTCGCGCTCACCCTGTCCGACAAGGCTGCGGCCCTCATCGAGACCAACGAGCGGACGCTCGAGCAGCGGACACAGGGCACAGCGAACGCCTTCGACCGGAGAGGACAGAACCAGCGGGGACGTGGCGGCGGCCGTGGCGGTGGTGGCCGTGGCGGCGGCCACAGAGGCGGCGCGGGAGGCGGCCCGAGACAGGCTGGTGGCACACAGTTCACCGGTGGTGCTCTCGGTGCTGCGGTACGGGGTTAGACTCTGATATGGGAAGAGCAAGCAAAGCGGCGCCCAAAAAACGGACATGCGAAATGGGAACGGTGTTAACTTCTTTTTTCCATAATTTCTCATTTGTAGTGCATACAGGCTGGGTCATGCTTGATGATAAAGAAAGACCAAAAGACATCTTCAAGAAAAGAGTTTCCCTCGGGCCGTGGACGTGACTGACGAGTGTGTGTGTTGTATGTATCGGGAAGCCGGCGGTTTCCCGTCCTAGGTGCCGCGCGAATGGAGTACCTTAAGCTATGCGGCCACTCCGCAAGCCGCAACTAACGAGACATGCTGTTGCGAGGAGCTGCTTTACAAACGTTCATTTCATCATCGTATTTACATTCTCTAGACCCTCACTATATACATACACACCACACCTGCCCAGATAACCCAAACCCCGTCCCCGTCCTGCTGCCTCTCTCCTTCCTTCCCCCTCCCTCTGTCTCTCGAGTCCCCGCTTTTTACATTGGGATGCGCCGTATCTCCTCGATGGTCCAGTACTTGCGCATGTTCTCCGCGCCGAGCGTCTCGACCTCCTGGTCGAGATGCTTCCAGAGGACCTCGCCCCAGCTCTCCATCTTGGTCTTGAGCGTCGCCATGTCCAGGTCCTTCTCGCCCGTCTGGCAGTCCTCGAGGTACCCCTGCAGCAGCTCCATGCCCTTGTGGATCTCCTTGTGCTGCCTGAGCAGCTCCGCCGCGCCGTTGCCTTTGCCCTGTTTGAACTCGGGCATCTTGCGGGCCAGGATGGGGAAGATGTGCTGCTCCTCGATCCCGTGGTGCATCTCGAGCTGGGATATGAACTGCAAGCCCTGCGCGATGAAGCTCCGGATGGAGACCCCCGCAGGGCGTTTGCCCGTGGTAGCGGCGCCCCAGAGCGTGTTCCACGTCTGCCGGAAGTGCTCGTGGAAGTAGTTCATGTGCTCGGCCAGCCGGTTGTACTGCCGGAACTCGGCTGGGGAGAGGGCTGGGAGCTTCTTCTTCTCCTCTACCTCTGCCTTTGGTGGTGTCGTTGTTGCTGTGGTTTCTGAGGAGGCGGGTGCCGCGGGGCTGGTGTCGACGCTCGGGTTCACGTTGAGCGTCGCGGCCTCTGGGCCCGACGCCTCGCCTGAGGCGGCGGTGGTCGTCGTTGTTGTACTTGTCGACATGGCGGCGCGAGGCTGCTGCTGCTGCTGCTGCTGCTGCTGCTGAGGGTAGGAACGGCGGTTCGTGCCAAGGGGCAGACTATACCGAGGACGGGGCGCTCGAGAGGTGACTTCTGCTGTCGTGGCGAAGCGCGGCGCAAAGCTGCTGCTAGGCCTGGATTCGAGGGCTGGGGCTTGTTGGCGCAGGGCGCTTGCCGAGGAGTGACGGTGTCGTGGCGGCTGGCGGAGGGTCGGCAGGTGAGACGTGCACAGAGTTGTGCGGCACGAGCGCATGAGGATTTGGCAGTCCGAGGTCGAGGTCGGCTGTGAGAAGAAGAAAGCGTTGCGACTTCTGCAAATATCGCCGATGTAGAATACTTGGTATCGTGTAGGAGTGGGGGGGGTTGTGGGAGAGGTCGCCGTAGAGGGGCCCCGGACGACTTTTTTATATTTCAAGCCCGGAGCTGCACCGCAAGGTCGTGTTTCCAGCCCCTGGAGCAGCCTGGACAGGCCAGCAGGCCAGAAGCCATCGGAAAAGATAAGCATTACCTGCTCTCTTGACAGGGCCTCGGACCGGGCCCGAGAAAACCACGGCCGCCGCGATATAAGTCAGCGATTGCAAAGCAGGGCAATGGCGACGATGCCATTGGGTGCGCATGGGGGCTTGCGGCCGCACTTGCGCCGTTTCGGGCATAAAGCGGGCAGTTGTGCGGCTCCGTGGCAGCGGGCGGCGGCGGCCTGGGGCCTTTGGGGCCTCGGGGCCTGGGGGGCGCTCGGGTGGGCTGCGCGCGCGCGTCTTAGTCATGCCTGACTCTTGCACATCCACTGGGAACAAAGACGGCGGGAGCGACTCGGCAGGAATGACTCGGCGGGTTGCACGCAGTAAGCGGTAAGACGGCATCAGTCTCGACGGACAATGTTCTGGCCTGTAGACATGACCTGGTAGAGTGGCCCAAGAAAGAAAGTATTGTACAGCTGACACAAGCCAAGCCGGCTCTCCTGCCAGTAACAAAGCAGTTGGAAACAGGCAGTTCCAGAGACAACCAAAGACCCCCCCCCCCCCCCCCCCCCCCCCCCCCCCCCCCCCCCCCCCCCCCCCCCCCCCCCC